>CM068370.1:39033343-39570843 GCA_034769895.1 Magicicada septendecula | reverse complement strand
ATTTAATTACGCTGTAGCACCAAATTAGCGAACATCGTTGTTTTCCTTTGTCTGCGGTCTTTCTCTTACAACCACGGTTTTACGGTCGTGTACATTTTAACTCCTCTTACCGACTCCTTTTTCTCCTAATTTACGGTTTAATTATTTGATCATCATCGGAACAATGCGTTTTAAAAATATCAATTTGATATCAGCGATCGGTTTACACCGCGCTTCTACGTTTTATTATTTCCACTCTGCGTCACTCTTTTTTGTTCTTAAGTCATCCTCAAGATCCCTCCCCGCATATCTCCGTCTGTGCGTGCTCTCCAACCTTTCCCTTGGCCTGACTGATCTTCTTCTGTCTTTGGGCTGTCCACGCAACAATCCAACACGACCCTTGTTTCGAGAGTAGGTATTCTACCATTCGTTGGACGTGTCCATATTAACTCAACTGCTTATTTCTTTGTATTTCTAAACCTCTTTTATTTTAGCTTTCAGCACGTAGTCGTTATGTAGATGTTTGAAAGAATTTTGGGTTCAAGAGTAATGACTGTACTGGTATTTGTCAATCAGATTTCAATATTTTATTTTCAGCGGAATGACATCGTTAGATCTGTATAATGCCAATCTTACCTGATTTCTGTAACGAAGAGTTCCAATTTAGTAATATACAGTACTTCGTAGGCCTACACGTCCGGAGTCAATGTTGTTAAAATTCATCCCCGGGCTGCTTGGCCGTTGTCCATTGTTTCTAACTAAAACAGACGTTTCGACAGTACCACCGACTGCCATAATCTAAGTGTAAATTAGAGCTTTGCTAACGTAGGGTGGTAGACGTTATCAAAGCTCTGATGATGGCAGTCAATGGTACTGTTGAAACTTCTGTTTTTGTTGAAAACACTAGAATACGGCGAAACAGCCCGGGAATGAATATTAACAACAGTTCCGATTTAGACCTCTAACAAGAATGTCGTGGCTGAATATCGTCAAATCGTCGATCCACTGAACTAGTCGTACCGGCACAACTGCGAGCACGGGCGTACTTATGGGCGGGGGGGGGAACGGGCCCCCCGCCGAGGAACGGGACAGACCGCCATACCAGGGACGGTACCGGACCGCCCCCCGAGGAACGAAAAACCTTGCCGACGAAATTTTATTAATACAGTATTTTAATTATTAGGATGTTTTAATTTTTTGAGTTGTGTACGCTAATATAGTAGTAACCTTTTTGACATGATAATGTCTTTTAGCTGGACATCGTTTGAAACTTTCTGTAACATTTTACTTATGCACGCTGCATGACGTCATTTCCACACTTTCGATTCCCCACAGTCTAGAAATCTCATTTTTAAAGCCTAAAAACATTATCATGCTTCGATGTTTCGGTTTCGTCGAAATTCTTTATTTTTTTTTCTTTTTAAATAAACAAACAGGTTTATTACACAGCATCTGCGTATATTTTTGAAATACGAAATACAGGAAAATCAATTCAGAGATCCCTGAAGATGTTCTTAATGAAATGGCCAAACAATCAAGGTTAACAGACATTAAATTCAGTGTATATAGACATTAAGAAAAACAGTGTATTTTCTTATCTCTTTATGTATAAAATAAGTTATAAAATTTTCTTAATTTACGTTTTTTATAATTATCGTTTCTAATTGTAAAATGTCAATAAATATCTTGTAAACAATGTTTCAATAACACATTACATTTATTTGTTTTATTTGCGTTTACTTTAATGGTATTGATTTCAAGGTGTTCACACACGTTTCTGAGCCACTTTGAGGATAGTAATATTGATTTTGTATTGTTTTTTCTTTTGTATGAAGCCGACACGACCGGACCCTCCCCGAGGCCGTTTTAGATACGCCACTGGACTGCCGGAGATATTCTGCAAGAGTTGCTACCCTAATCGGACAGACTACTACCCTAGGACAGAGGCGAGACTCGTAGAGAACATCCCAGTAACGTCTTCTACAACTGAATATCATCATCATCATCATCATCATCTTCAAGGATTAAACCAAGGATAGTTTGTTTCGGTCTCAAATAGGCAAAGATTACAGCTGGTTACTCCAGCGCTTCCTCGGACGTCCCACACCTCTCCGTCCCTCGGCTTATAGTTCCATAGTTGTTTGGGGACGGGGCAGTCATCCATTCGGCAAAGATGTTCCCACCAATTCAACCGATACTGGGGGATCCTGTCGAGTATACTCATAATGTGAGTTCCTGCCGTATATCTGTGTTTCTTCTATGCTCATGGAGAGTATACCCTGCCACGTGCGTGAGAAATCTCATCTCAGCCGCTTGGATGCGACTGGTCTGGCCTTCTGAATATAATTGTACTTTAATTACTTCTGAGTAAGAAGTTCCTATAACTTCTCTTAATCGGCCGTTTGTTATACTTTTTATTCTAGTCTGTCGGTTTCTCGTCTCTCCAAAACTGGTTTTCAGTTATTATTAATGCTTCTTCTATATAATCTTTCAGTGGTCACATTTTCAAGTTGCATGTTATTATAATCTTTACTGTTGCATTAAAAATTTGCCTTTTTATGTTCCTTTGTGACGTCACTATCCCATACGACAGACGTTTCGACCCCACCATTGGAAGCCATCTTCAGTCTAACGACTTGAGCAACAATTGGTACGCTCTTCACCAGTTTTCCACGGTACTGTGGCAAAAGACTGAAGAGCGTACCAGTACTGCGGAAAACTGGTGAAGAGCGTACCAATTGTTGCTCAAGTCGTTACACTGAAGATGGCTTCCGATGGTGGCGTCGAAACGTCTGTTTCATGCAGAAGCATTGGACCCACGGCCTAATAGCCCGGAGGATTGTCAAACTAATATTAACAGAATTATTTCCAGGTATGGTGTTTTTATCACTTTATTGGATTTTTTTTGTGCGCCATTTTTGTAGAGTCGTACTCTTCATGTAACAAGCAATTACAGACATTCGTGATAGTAAAAAGTGACCAATCAGAGCTTAACACGAAGTGGCGTAAATATGACTTCCTTACGACGAAATGTATGGTTTTTTTTATGCTTCCCCCATATCTCAATGAAATTCTAGGCATAATCAATACAAAGGCTCTGAGATTGCATCTCTCATCTGCGCGTCGACGTCCTTGAGATTGGGGCTAGGAACAGTAAGATTACTGAATGACACGGCTCTCACTCTCACATAAAAAAGGGACACAAGAAAGGGAAAGACATAACATTTTCAGGGGCAATAAATGGTGACAAGGCGACAAAACGATGATTATCGCTGCACATAATTTGCAGACCGATGTACGTAAGACACATTATATGCTGATAGTAGTTGTGTAGTGGCTATAAAATACAGTAAAACGCAAGTTAACCAGCAAAAATAACTGCTGGTTATCACACTATCGGTCAAAATAACTGATAGTGACATTATCACTATCTTACAAAATCAAAACAACTGTGCGGTACTCGTAACGTTTTTAACATGTTTCTTTTTACTTTAAATAATATTAAATTGTATCCCTATAAAATGTCCGCTGTAGGCATCTATTGAAACTTCAAAATGTGTCATTGTTTTTTCAGTCCTCTTTTGTCACTGATTTTAGAATGTTCAATAGTTTAAAGTACAAAAAATAATTTTAATTGTGATTTTAATGGAACAAAATACATTTTAAATTAAAAGTACATTGGTATATTCTTTACATTAAGAATTTACTACTGTGTAGCATTTTTTTGGATTTATTTACGAAAGCGAAACTGTTTCTTAGTAGGAATGCTGTAACTAAGCAGTATGACCTTGACGGGACTATTTCCAGCCTATTGTACTTGTTCTCTCTCTCTCTCTCTCTCTCTCTCACACACACACACACACACACACACACACACACACACACACACACACACACACACACACACACACACACACACACACACACACACACACACACACACACACACACACCAAGTCTAATGGATACCATATAGAGAGGGCTAACAGCGAGAATATTTATTTGAGCAGAAATCTATTATTAGTGGCTTTGAAAAGAAATGGTAAATTTGGGGATCTCTGGAGTCACAACAGTAAAAAGACAAAAAAAATAACCCAAAGAAAAATTTTGGAAGCAAAAGTAGCTGGGAACGGAACGAACCAGAGGTCGGAGACACACAAGGTTGGTCGGAAACAGTATTGAAAATCAGGAAATAATGGGAAGGAATGAAGGATACGTTATTCACGCAGGGTAGAAGTTGATTTCTAAGGACTAACTGACATGAGAGAAAGCAGGTTGACAGAGAATGTTAAAAATAGGAAATATATTCTAAACGCACATTGCATATAGATTATCCGTATGCGAGTGTGTATTGTTAAATTATCACTCAAAGTTCTTGCAGTTATAGCTCAAAAATAATTCGTTCTTTCTATAAAACGTAAACACATCGGGCGTGCTTGATTGTGTAACTTGGTACAGTTCCTTTTTTCACATACTAATAATTGTGTGTATGTGTGGATATAATTCTACAAATAATTTTGATTTTCCTGACAATTGTTTCACCAGTTCGAATCCAACCTCTGAAGCTCCCGTAACTGGTGAAACAATTGTCAGGAAAATCAAAATTATTTGTAGAACTGTACCAAGTGTTTATTTATAAAACTCAAGTATTAATAAAATGTTCAACCAAGTGCCGAGCGATCATTCGATCATTGTGTATGTTTAATGAAGAAAGTTGTGTTAGTGGTTAAAATCACAAGCAGAATTATCACTGTTGCACACCACTATATAAAAATTATTCCGATTAGCGCTTTAAAGCTTCACAGCTCATCATCAGATCGTAGGTGGTGATGGAGGTGACATGGCTCAGAGGGTGGGGAAGGGACATCTGAACTATAGCTTGTTGTGTGTGAGCAGGGTGGGGTGGGGTGCGGGTGAAGGGTTTGTTTTCACGTCTGTTTTGTTCATTTCCGATCTGACGATGAGCTGTGAAGCTTGAAAGCGCTAATCGGAATAATTTTTATATAGTGGTGTGCAACAGTGATAATTCTCATTGTGTATGTGTTATCAAGATGTTATTCTCTTTTACTTGAGACACGTTTCGAGCACAAACTTATAGTCATCTTCAGAATCTGGCTGAAGCTGAATATACTGGATGATATAGACATCGCACGCACGCACACGCACACTATTGAGCATTTTGTAATTCAGGATTATCACTCGGATTACCTCGCCTAATCCTTGGATCAGTTTCAATCACGGTGTTTTTCCACTTTCGGTTATTTTCGAATTATAGTTGTTTTTTCATAATTGTAAGGCATATATATTTATTTTGACCTAGTTTTTAATCTCTTCTTTTAATAATTTTCTCTTCATATTGTATTTCTGACCGATTCTTCTCATCAATAATTATTAATAATATGATTATTAATTTTTTTATTGTTGTAATAAAATAATATTTTGTTACTTCCATGTTCCATAACGAAATGTAAGTATGGTGATGGCGAAAAAATTGTGTTCGAGATTCTGATTGTACTACCCTCAAAACATGAAGAAAAATCATTTTTCGGAAAGTGTGTGTGTGTGTGTGTGTGTGTGTGTGTGTGTGTGTGTGTGTGTGTGTCTTGTCTGTGTGTAGAATTTTTTCTATGGCAAACGATAACTGCTGCAAATTCAAACAGAATCAAATAATATTTTGCATAAATCCCTGAATTGTAGAGGACTCAAAGTCTTGATTTTGGTTAAAATCGGTTAAGGGGAAGGGGTAGTTTACCTGCAACATTTTATGTTTTAACATGAGTAATTTTTTCTATGACGTACGATAACTGCCGTAAATTGAAACAGAATCAAATAAATTTTTGCATATGTGCCTGAGGTATAGAGTACTCAAGACCTATTGATTTTGGTGAAGATCGGTTAAGGGGAAGGGGTAGTTTACCTGCAACGTTTTATGTTTTAACACGAGTAAAGAACTTAATTTTGATAAATAAAGTATCCTGAAAAGAAGGTCATAATAATCCACTTAGAAAGGTAGATGAAATATCTATATACATAAAAAGGGTAGTTGAAGGGGAGAGCTAATTTTCTATAAATGAAAATGATAGTTGAAGGGTAAGGGGATAATATTTTTTATATGTGTACTACGTGGCAGCTCAGTAGACCAGTGGGTATGGCACCTGGCTACTAATCTAGAGGACCCGGGTTCGATTCCCGGGGCCGCACCATAAAATCAAGGTGCGTTTTTCAGCCCCCAGGTCGACTCAGCCTGTTGAAAATGAGTACCTGGGATAACAACCTGGGGATAATAATGGGCGGATGAAGCGTAATGCTGGCACACTGCCTTTCTTGTATGCCGTGCGGCTCACATTAGGCAGCCTACCCTGCCTACTCCTAAGCTACTTCGGTGGTATACATGGGAGCCATTATTATTATGTGTACGACGTTATCGGCAACAAAGAAGTAGTATGTTGTTAAAATTCCTTCCAGGGCTGTTTGGCCGTTGTCCAATGTTTTCTGCGAAACCAGACGTTTCGGCAGTGCCACCGACTGCCATCATCAGTGAAAATCGAGTGCGCTAACGTGAGGTGGTATACGTTAGTGACCACCGTACTTTGGCTAAGGGTGAAGAAATGAATAGAAAGTAGTTTCTATGGAAATATTTCATTTCGAAAATGATTTTAAATATAAGTCTTAGAACATGGAAGTCATGTATAGTGCTCCATACCGATATTTCATAATTGTAAGACACATATATATATATATATATATATATATATTTATTTTGACCTAGTTTTTAATCTCTTCTTTTAATAATTTTCTCTTAATAAAGTATTTCTGACCGATTCTCCTCATCAATAATTATTAATAATACGATTATTATTTTTTATTGTCGTCATAAAATAATATTTGGTTTGTATTGTTGTGTTTGTGCACTAACAAAGTGACCAAATCCCATGACTCGAAACGAGAGGCGACGGTCGAAAGCGTGAACACAACGGCCGCTTTTTTTTTAACCATAAATAAGTCTAGCCAAAATGTGCATAACATTACGAATTAATTGAACACACGTTTAGGCCTACAAGACCGTAGAGATCAAATTTCGCAGTCGTGGGCCACGCCGCGTTAGCCCGTTAGTTTATCAGTCCGTGCGAACGCTAAAACATAACCTGGCGTTACAAACAGCGAAGAAATTATTCAACAAATTCGGCGGCCGGCCCGGGTAGTGGTTGTCGCGGCACAAAGTGATTCGATCTGGTGACGACGACGGATCGCCTCGCCACTGATCCGAGAGAAAAAAATAAAATAAGCATCAGAAGAAGAAGAAGAAGAAGAAGAAGAAGAAGAAGAAGAAGAAGAAGAAGAAGAAGAAGAAGAAGAAGAAATCCGTCGACGGAGCTGTTGACCTCACCGGAACCTGTGACAGACTGCGGAAACAGATGGTTTCTTGTTTTTTTCTACTTTTTTTTTAATGTACTGTGCATACTCATCGCAGCCGGCGAAACAATGAAAGCTGGTGGGAGACTATAGAACGCATATTACATTGTTGTTATGTATGGTTCAGCTGGTTTTTATTTATACAGCTTTAAGCGGCTTTTGCCGTATTCAGCCAGTGGCGAATCGGATTAGCGCAGTAACATGGTTGCGCGTTTACGTGCCGTAACAGAAGTCTTTGTCGTCGGAAAGCGCCGCGACGTAGGAGCGCAGGCGGCGAATAGTGACAAAATTCCCTGAGCAATTCGAAGAACACTAGGAAATTACGAAGCAGCCTTTCATTGAACAATGTCTTCTGAGAATGGCGCAAGGAAAACAGGATTCGGGTTGTAATGACAATCCCCTGATACTAATTTACAAGACGACAGCACTCAGCTAGAGGCAGGTATAAGTGTGGATAGGGATGACTGCACTCGAAAATTTAATATATTTTATATTTTGAACAGTTTTAAACAGGATATGTACATCTTCAATGCCAGAGGACAATTTCATTCGCTGGAAGTTGTTGAGAGACTATGGGAGATTACAGTTGTCAGGGGCGTATTTACGGGGGGGGGGGACGAACGGGACCTGATCCCCCCCCAGAGGGTCGAAAAAGTTGACGAATTTTGTTAATCTCTAATCTCTTAATTTTTAGGGTGCTTCATTATTTTTTTTTTCAGCTGTGTTCGCTAATATAGTAGTAACTATTTTTTTTTTTAATATACAAGCAGCGTTTTAATATATTACACAGCGTTAGGATAAATATTTGAAAAATTGAATATAGGAAAATCAATTCAGTCAATAAGTATCTTGCAAACAATGTTTCAATAACAAGCATTGTTATTGTGTTATTACCGTTAACATTAATGGAATTAACTTCAACCACTTTAAAGATAGCAATGTTGGTTAGTCTTGACTTGTTTTTTATTTAGCATGAACCCGACCCGACCCCGGACAACCCCCCCCCAAGGCCAAATTTTAGACACACTACTGATAGTCGAAGCTGGTGAGAAGGATTTACATAAATTTCTTGCTATTAACGATCACCGTTCCTACGTAGGTGTTGCCTCTTTAAACGTACACAGTTATTGGCGAACCTATTACTACAGTACGCTACAGTATCTTAAACTGTACGTACTACTACGAACACCCCTTAGCCCCTCGTTAACTTCGCCCCTTGAACAGTTTGAAATTATTAACTTCCTGAAATTATTTAAACATTGATTGGAAGTTGATTTCTGTTTTACAAATAAATTCATAGTTTTATACATTGTTGCGAAATTCCAAGATATAAACATTGTTGTATTAAAATTTGACATTAATTAGAACTTTTATTTCTATTTATAATCCCCGCTTTCTGGTTTTCTAGAAACGTTTTGACAGGATTAACAAAATCGTATGTGGATTATTCACATGGATGTCTAATTACGTATTTATTCAACGATCAAGCATTTTATTTGATAGAGCTTCCAAATAAAACAATTTTATAACACTAACTAAATAGTAAAAAGGATGGCACCCATCAGAAACAAATTCTAAAATCTAAATTTCCTGTTTCTTGAATTATAATGTTTTGGATAGCGACCAACGTAAAAGGTGAACACATTTCGATTCTTAATAAGGAGTTTGGTTGTTCAGCGAGATACACGTTATATTGGATTCACGCGTTTTGGATGTATTTCAAATGTAAAATATAAAAAAAAAAGAAAATGTAATTTCTGAAGACAGTATTGGACTGACTGGTTTAAAGTTTTAATAAAAATTTTGATTCTTTCGTTAATTAGTATACGAAAACGTAAGTAAACTATTCTATAAAAAACTATTTTTCCAAGTTAGTTGTAAATTATAAACAACATATAAGTTTTATCTTAATTATAATTGAACGAGTCAGGTGGGTTCTTAGTTTTAACTCGACCGTTTGACATTTGTGTGCCTATTTCTGTGTCTGTCTACCAATTTATCTTTTTGGGGCGCACCTAACAAAGCCGGCTTCCTCTTAGATTCGACTGCAGCGATTCAAAACGTGACCTCAAATGGTGACACAAACTGCTCCCTGACAACTGAGTGTAGGCGAGAACTGCAGAACCTTGTACAATTAGGCTGGCAGATTGAACTGCAATGGGTACCCAGCCATGTCAACATCATGGGAAATGAAAAAGCCGACATCCTCGCCAAAATGGGCGCAGCACTACCTCAGCCGGAGACCCCCTCATATGCATCTGCGAAAGCAAGAATAAACTCCTCAATAAGCCTATGGCTAAAAGAAAAACAATTAAGAGCCTGTGTGGGAAAAAGATGGGCAACATTGGTTACGGACGGCCCCATCAACAGAACTCTACAACGAGCAACTAGTGTTGCTCTTTTTAGAACTACAACCGGTCATGACTACCTGGTCTCCCACCTGCACCGCATTGGCGTGTTGTCGTCTCCTGAATGTGTTCTCTGTGGATACGCTTCCATGAATGCGGATCACCTAATTGCATGTCCAGCCTTGATCTCAGACACGCAAGTCCAAGACGAAGATGGTACGGCAAGGCTCTCACGTCTCTACTGGTCAGCGCGCCGCCTAATGGCCCAACAGCCAAGGGTGGGCGTTGGCTAGTAGTAGTATTTTTTTGGGGCACAATAACTTTCGAATACGTCAATCGATTTTCTTGTCATGCGTGGCCATAGTTTTACCTTACAGACTCCTATTGTTTTTGAGATTGATCTCCCTCTCCCCGATAGTGGAGAGGTTGTCAAAAATATGAGGCATCAAAATTGTAAAAATAACTCGAAAAAACTCACGTGAGATATGAAATTAAAGGGGATTTTAACCAAAACCTGGACACAGTGTTCAGTTTTAGAAATTTAAAAATTCTGGAACGCCGCGACACATAAAAAAGGGTGATAATTTTGACAGAATCATAAAAAACCATGTGGGGTATCAAATTAAAGAGGATTTAAACCAGAATCTGATTATAGTGTATAGTTTAATACTCACATGCTCACGTACAATCGCACTCGCACGCACACAAAACCAATAATATGCAATCGTAACCAATCGCACGCAAAATATGCTGTACTAGTAAGCTCCTTAAGCTGCATAACTTGCTCACTGCTTTAACAAAGTTTATGCATTACTATTCAAATTTCAATATTAGATAATTTTTCAATTGTCAGAAAAAATACGAAAACCGCGATACAAAACTATTCATTGCAATTCAAAATTTTGAGACACCAGCGCCCAAAAAAGGGATCAAAAATTTTAAAAAATCGTAAAAATCTAGCCGCACGTCAGATTAAAGGGAATTTTAACCAAAATCTGAATGTAGTGGCACTATGAAAATTTTTTAAATTCGCTGGCTAAAAACAGAACTTAGATTTTAAGAAAACTGTAAAAGTCTGTGTAGGAGATCAAGGTAGTAGATCAAGTTATGCGGAATTTTACTGAAAAGACAAATTCGGTGCCTTTAATAAATTGACAGAATAATCTCTTAAGACTTGTTGCAAACTTTTCAATTTGAAAATTACAGTACTCCGTACAAACTCCTTCAAAAAGTTTATAAGTTATGTTTACAAAAAAAAAGCATATACTGTTATCAGTTCTCAGTGATAATTTGTGTAAAGTACAGTATTAGATATAGGCCTACAGATTTCTACGGAAATATAGAATACATGACCTTAAGAGCGAGGACGAGATTACTTGTCATATAGGCATTACTATTATAAATTTAACTATCGAAAAAATCCAAAACCAATATAGTAGTTTGAAATTATCAGGGGCGTATTTACGGGGTGGGGGACGAATAGGACCGGACCCTTCCTCCTCCAGAGGGTCTAAAAAAGTTGACGAATTTTGCTAATCTCTTAATTTTTAGGCTGCTATATTATGTTTTCAGCTGTGTACGCTAATATAATAGTAATTTTTTTCAATAGGCCTATACAAACAGGTTTATTACACAATATTTGCGTATAGGATCAAATATGAAATATAGAAACCCTGTTCAGTCAGTATGTTGTTTCTTCTAAACAGTATTTCCATAATGCCTATTTCTATTGTGTTATTACCGCTTAGTTTAATGGGTTTGATTTCAGAATGTTATTACACGTTTTTCAACCACTTCAATGATAGTAATGTTGATTAGTCTTCACTTGTTACTTCTTTTGTATGAAACAGACTCGACCTGACCCCCCCTCCCAAGCCAAATTCTAGATATACCACTGGGAATTATTAATGTTTTTTTGTATGATTGTCTGTTTTACAAAATTGTTATTTTACTAAAAAAAAGTAGTGTAATCGCGGTTTTTGTAATTCTTCGTATAATTGAAAAATCATCTAATATTGAAATTTACGTAAATTGAAATGAATTTCGTTTAAACTACCGAGTGAGTTGTACAGCTTTTTAGGGGTCTCACTAGTTTTTTACGTTATAGTTGTATTTTATTCAAAATATTGTTGATTTTGTGCGCGTGAGTATTAAATATATTTGAATGCGCGTTTCTAAATCCGTAACGATGCGTTACAAATCATAATAACTACGACTAAGCCAAACATAAAGGTGACGAACACGACTGGACCAGTACACATGGTTAGCCACGTAGAACATGAAACAATGAAACACGCGTTACATAAAGAAGCGCCATTACCATAATAATACCGAAATGTTGTGAAGTTTTAACGAAAAATTTACATTTGTGCCACTAACCTACTGGATTCACCCGAATTTTACAAACGTTACGTTCTCCCGATTTAATAGACTACTGAATTTCAATGTTGGGCTCAGTAACAAATTCAGTTAGATTGCAACTTTGTCGTGCTTAGTTGCTGAACCTGTCATGCTCCGGACGAGACCTATCAGTGTCTCCACCATTACCAAGTCCAAACCCACGACCATTTTCTAGTTTTCGAAACAACCTAACATTTACATCTTTTAATTTCTTATTATTTTTTTTTTGAAGCTATACGGGAAGAATTAAATATATATAATCTAAATGAGAAAATTGAGGAATACAGGGGAAAATAGAGGCAGCATTTAAATCGCATGGATGAAGATAGAATACCAGTAATTGTAAACAAGTGCAAGTCTTCTGGAAGAAGGGATGTGGGAAGGCCAAGAAAGAAATGGTTCTGATAATGTGAAGTCGGAACAGACACATTGCCTAATCCCTGAAATGTAGAAGAGGTAGAAGAAGAAGAAGAAGAAGAAGAAGAAGAAGAAGAAGAAGAAGAAGAAGAAGAAGAAGAAGAAGAAGAAGAAGAAGAAGAAGAAGAATTTCTTATTAATATAATCCTTCCCAAACACATAAAATTTCTTCTAATTCTGTAAATGAAAACATTTCGTATAACTCTAGATGTCTTTTAAACAAAATCTTTGTTTAATAGCCTATAATTAATTTTCCATAAAGGTACCTAATTTCTAATTTATCCACAATTTCTCACTAAATTGTTTTCACTTTACTTGCTACCTCACCATTACTATTTATTTTAATTTTCGCATAGTTTGGTATTATATCTCTAAGAATGCACTGTTTCCTAAAGCATATTTTGCAAAGAGTTTTCTTTAATTCTACTATAGTTTTTAAATATTTAAATAATATTCTTAACTTATTTAACTAATCTTTACTTTCCACGCGCAATACGCTCTCATTGTTCATCTCGTTATTTGAATTATTAGAGTCTCTGTAATTTCAACTTTGTCATGCTTGCTTGCTGAACTGCTGCCTGTCATGCTCCGGACGAGGCTTTTCAGTGTCTCCACCACTTCAAGTCCAGAACCACGACACGACATGAGTCGTGGTTTAGGACTTGATAATGGTGGAGACACTGAAAGGTCTCGTCCGGAGTATGATACGCAGCAGTTCAGCAAGCAAGCACGACAAAGTTGGAATTACAAATATACAAATAATACAAATAACAGATGAACAATCAGTTAGATTCTATGTAAGTTAATTAGGATAATTCTAAATGTACATTTACAGTCTCACACGTGGAACTCACGCGGTTTATACATAGTAATTACTTCTTTGTACAGCTATTGCACTGAAGATGGCTATAAATGTTGTCAGAACGCCAACACAGAAGTTTTTAAACTGCGTCGAGACAATTGATCGAATATTTTTAGTCGGCTACGTGTCGGTCCAGCCACCGGGAAAGCTGCGAAGCGGCAGAGAACACGTACGGCAGATGTAAGCCGGACAATACCAGGTATAAGCAACAAGCGCGGCATCGATACGTTAGCACTATGTCAGCAACCGATCACGCCGTAACAGCCCGGCTTTACAACACTTTAATAATAACGTCTTTCATCATTTATTCAAATAATTTTCGCTTCTATAAGATTCCTTCTGAACTAAATTGTTTCTTCTTCTCAACCCAGAGGTTGGTGGGATTGCAATTTCTTCTCTTCTGGAGACAGTTTCTTAATCACTGCATACTTTCTTCCTACTTTTATTTCATCCTTATACTTTTGTTTCGGCCCCTCAATCATTCCCTCTATCAGGGTGATTAACCGGTTTGAATGACGTCGCGGGTAACCTTTCCGCAATCGTTTAAACCTGAATTCTCCTTAACCTATTTTTAGGCTTTCCTTATTCAAATTAGGACCCGGCTTGTAACGCCGCGGTCTACTATAATTATCCTGCTGACGGACGTTATTATCAGACGTTTTGGCTTCACCTCTGAAGGCCGTCTTCAGTGAAACGATTGACAAGGTGTTCGTCAGTGAAACCACACCACACAGTACTGGGCTTTGCCTTGTCAGTCGTTTCAAAACCGTTTCACTGAAGATGGCTTTCAGAGGTGAGGCCGAAACGTCTGATGATAACATCCGTCAGCAGGATAATCATAGTAGACCTGACGGCCCTACAGCCCGGATCCTAATTTGAAGAATCCTTCTTTCATCCATACTCTTCAATGACTCATCATTAGTCACTGTTTCTATTCACGCCACTCTTCTCAGGCCCTTCTCCAGCACCACGTCACAAAGCCTCAAGATAGCCCCTTTACAATTTTCTTAGGGTCCATGTTTCTGAGCCATATGTTAATACGCTCCAAATTAAACTTTTTATGAAATTCTTTCTGGTTTTCAGAAGCTGGTATCTGGACGCCGGAAGAGGTCTTTTCTTGAAAAATGCTCCGTTTGCTTGTGTAGTTAGGAGCATTACAATATACAATGCTCCGTTTGCTTGTGTAGTTAGGAGCATTACAATATACAATGCTCCGTTTGCTTGTGTGGTTAGGAGCATTACAATATCTTAATGCACACTAAAATATATATTTCTATGACAACGAGTTGATTTGCTTTACTTCAGATATAACGAACAAGAAGTTAGTAACTCGATGTTTTCTTCATACGATTAAGTATGCCACCCATTCATTTTACTTCCATATTCCTTAAGGAATGGAAGTATGGTGATGGCAAAAAAAATCGTGTTCGAGATTATTGCAGATTCTGATTCTACTACACTCAAAACACGAAAAAAAGTCGTTTTCCGAAAAGTGTCTGTGTGTCTGTCTGTCTGTCTGTCTGTCTATGTGTCTGTAGATTTTTTTTCTATGGCAAACGATAACTGCCGCAAATTCAAACAGAATCAAATAATTTTTTGCATACAGCCCTGATTTGTAGAGTACTCGCGACCTATTGTTTTTGGTGAAGATCGGTTGAGGGAAAGGGGTAGTTTACCTGCAACGGTTTTTTTTTATCAAGGGTAATTTTGTTTGTTTGGCAAACGATAACAGCCGCAAATTCAAACAGAATCAAATAATGTTTCGCATACAGCCCTGAATTGTAGAGTACTCAAGATCTATTGTTTTTGGTGAAGATCGGTTGAGGGGAAGGGGTAGTTTACTGGCAACGTTTTTTATCAAGCGTATTTTCTATGGCAAACGATAACTGCCGCAAATTCAAACAGAATCAAATAATTTTTTGCATACAGCCCTGATTTGTAGACTACTCGTGACCTATTGTTTTTGGTGAAGATCGGTTGAGGGCAAGGGGTAGTTTACCTGCAACGGTTTTTTTTTATCAAGGGAATTTTTTCTTTTTTGGCAAACGATAACAGCCGCAAATTCAAACCGAATCAAAAGATTATTTGCATACAGCCCTAAATTGTAGAGGTCTCAAGGACTTTTGATTTTGGTGAAGATCGGTTAAGGGGAAGGGGTAGTTTACCTGCAACCTTTTACGTTTTAACAAGAGTAAAGTACTTGAAAATTTATTTAAACTTTTTCAAACAATAGTAATTGTTAAAAATAAAATAATTTTGTTGCCAAGCAATAAAATTAAAATTTTTTCATTTTAATGTACATCATGTATAAGAGAAAATATATCGCGCTTGGCAGGCGATATTAAGATTTAAATATAAATCTTAGAATATGGAAGTCATGTATGGTTCTCCATACCGATATTTATTTTGTTTTTGAAAAGTGTATGTTAAATATTTTCATTAATGCGTCCTTATCTCGCTAGTTGCCATTTCTAACTCAACCATCATTAAATCATCTGCGTTAACAAAATGACAAAATATTTATACTGTTGTTTCCTTATTCTGTCCTTGATAGAGTCAGTTTCTCTGTTCTGTTCTTTAGTTTTTTGTTTTATTTTGATTTTCGTGGAAACGTACTGACCGCTGTTCTAGTTCCGCCTGACTCATGCTGTTCGTGAGCCCACATCGTATCCATCGAAGCGTTCCGTACTTCGTTACACAACGCCTGACGTGAAACTCACATGACTGGATACATTAATTTTCGTTCCAATTGTTTTACAAACTCTGTAAAAGTCCTAAGCGATGGGTGAATCACAATTTCTTCCTCACGTACATCCTTCGGTGTAGTAATTTTTATTTATTTTTTTTTGACGTTCAGACATAAAAATCTATAGAAAATGTACGACCTTTAAATATCTTTGCTCAGACAACGGCAGATTTTGAAGGCGTAATGTGAAATTAACGTTACCACAAAGGAGGTACTTCGACAGAAGGAGTATACGCATTTTAAAAGCTTTGTAATCTCAAACAGTTAAATCTATATTCATTTTGCAAAAATCGTCCTTTTGTTTTTTTATCTGATTAATAAAGTTGTGTTGATGTTACAGAACTTACTGCAAACAGAAATTACACTGTTACCCACTACTATAGAAAAATTCCCGATTAGCGCTTTTAAGCTACACAGCTTAATCAGTTCGGAGTTATCTGTGAAGCTTGAAAGTGCTAATCGGTAATTTTTTCTATAGTGGTAAACAACAATATAATTTCTATTTTTGTTTTTTAATTAACAATGTGTAAAATTATCGTTACATTTAGTTTACTTTCTATTTTTATGCGAAGCAAACAAGGACGTGATATAGGTTTAAGTCGTCCACTTATTCAGCGGTTCATCAAAATCGTTCCGAACTAGGCCTATACACAAGTCATTACTCCCTGTTAATTCCGTACGCATTTCACGCGTTTCAGCTGAGAATAGCTGTAGGTCAAGTACTAACTTTGATATAATATATAAAACCACAATTCAAATAACAATAGAATATTACCAGCTTCTTTCGAACAGTGTGCTCAGTGCATCATGGCTTTTCGCATTACGAATACGTACACGGCATTCCAGTATATAAAGGAACTACACTTTCTTTTATTTTCAAATTTGTAAGATAGTTACAATTTGTGAATATAATTACGGAGTATTGTAACGTACTCATACCTCCTTCTGTAACGGTACTGTATCGATGTGGTAGGCCTACGTGTTCCTATATCGATTTTACGATACGATGTTCCTACATCGATAAATTTATCGGCTGTTGTAGTAGGAACTAGTGTGTTGAATTTCATGGGCTTGTTTGTAAGAGTTGTGGACGGGGATTATTGTATAAATAGAGATGGGTTCGAACACAGGACTCTGTTGCTTCAAGTTCAGAATCGAAAACTGCCAGGCCGCCTTGGTTGAGCTGTTATCTAAGATTGCGACTTCCGCGAGGTTGCAACCATTAAGAAGTGCCCAGAGATGCAGCCACAACCAAACATTTGCTACACACAATTTGGTGAAGTCGTATCAACTGTTGTCCAGGCTTGGCTTTGGTGAGCCGTATCAACCGACCTGTTGTCCTGGCTTGGGCTTCCGCAAGATTATGTCTAGGTTTCAGCACCTCACCGCAAGTAGCCGATGGCTGCCGCTCACGCCAGCGAGCTCTAAGCTTCAGTGGATCAAATCGAGAGGAGCACGGGATGTCGTCTCGTACACGGAGATTCGCAGCGGAGCAACCACAAAACTTAAAGCTCAGCGTTACCCGACTTGAACGGGAACCCTCATCCTAATTTTCTTTTGCTGATGCACACCGCAACAAACTGTCCTCCATCCGCCTGTTCTCTTTAATGGGATTGATTTCTGGATGTTATCGGAAGTCTTAACCACTTAAAGATAGTAATATTGATTAGTCTTAACTTATTTCTTTTTTTTGTATGAAACCGACTCGACCGGACTCCCCCCCCCCCCCCCCCCGAGACCAAATTCTAGACACGCCACTGCCCTGGTATCGATGAGATCGCAACGGCGATCAAACGTTTTGTTGATAAACACGAAGCAGGATTCCACCAAACATGTCAGAGATGTGGCGGTTTAACTTGACGATGTTGATAACAAAAAGGAGATTGAAAAGTACGAAAACGTTCATGGCTCGGTGGAAAAGCGAGCGTATTGATAGTCTAATGGCATTTCAAGACAACGGAAAATTTAGACATAAAGCTTACATTTTGTAGATTTTTAATATTAGTATTAGAAATAACTCTTATGCCCAGTGCCGGATTTAATATTTTTGAAGCCCTAGGCCAAGTTTTCTGAGCGCCCCCCCCCCCCGGGCTTTGACTTTGAAGTAATATATGTACTGCAGAGGTAATATGATGTCAGATGAATACTATCAAATTTAAAACCAGTAGCTACTATAAAAAAAGCGTGCTTTCATTTAGCAAACTTTTTCAAAATATTAAGAACTATGCAAAAGAATTGAGCAAATTAATTTATTTTTTAAGTAGAGTAACTTAATTAAGATTATTCAGAAATTTAACATAAAACATCATTTTTTATTGTCTAGGTATAACACATTAATTTTTTCTTATAATTTTTATAAAATCAAAAAAGTAGGTCTAGATTTTTTTTTATTCTTTAACTAAAGATACAACAAGCTAATGGTAAACTAACATTCAGTGACTATGTAGCTTAATGGAATTAATGTCGGAGAAAGCGTACACTAAAAATGTTGTGGGAAAATTTATGTATTTAAATAAGAACTGTCTTCCATTTTTATTATTAACAAAAACTTATCATTTAATTTCAAAAATCATATTTAAATAAATCAAAGTGCCTCCTACTTTTATAAAAATACTTCTGTTAAAAAAAATTTCTGTGGCTTGCGGCCCCCTCTGAGCCCGCGACCCTAGGCCGCGGCCTAGTCGGCCTAGTGGTAAATCCGGAACTGCTTATGCCCAGTTTTAATGTTACAAATAAAAAAGGAATTAGTATACAAAACTCGTGTAACAATGAAGTGTTATTCCCTAAAATATCGAAACAAATTATTTATTAAAGTGTAAAGCAAACTGCTGTTAATTTTCACAGTAAGGTTCGAGATATTGTTTATAATAAAGTAATTCCAAAGTATTTAATACGTTAATTAGGCAGTGCAGTCCAGCTGGGAACGGGCTGTTTGTCTCGTGAGTGTGTTACGCTGTCCTGTTCCAAACGAGTGACCCCGGCCAGTGTTCCCCCCGCTCCCAAGGAATGGATGTTACCACAGAAGGCACCGGAAGTACGCCTTACTGGTTACATTTCCTTTTCATCAACACCTACACTTCTCCATCCCTCCTCTGGCCGCCACAACGTATCGCTGACCACCCTCCCTCCACTACCTTGCCGAGCCGACCAACTCACCGTGTAAAACCCGAGCGCTATCCTTAACATAACTGGCTGCTAGTTATATATGTAAATATATGTACGTTCGTATATTCCTTCGTGAGAAAATCAGTGAATGAAATCTTCATGTGAACTCTATACGTCGTCAGGTGTAAGATGTACCAGCTTTGAATTGGTGAAGCAGTGGCGTAGCTAGCAAGGGTGGCACCCCGGGCGGATATAGATGGTGTCACCCCATTAACCCGCGAGAACTCGCGCCTATTTCTGGACCGGGAAAACTCGCGCGTGTCTTTCTCTCACTCCTATTAAATTCTATTATTATTAAGTATTTATTTTATTTTATTTTATTAATATATGTATTTTAATTTTAATGTACTTTCACACTTTCACAACACATACCGGTAACAAAAGAATAAAGGAAACTGAACAAAACCGACGCGACATACAGCAAGTACGAATTACGATATTTTTAGGGAATTCCTCGAGTCGAGTGCTGCTCTCTTTGTTTTGAGTGCGCACACAGTGCAGTGTACACGGACAGAAAGTTGGTGCTGTAGCAGGTCGACATCTAACGTCCTTCTTTGGAACTATGTTGGTTCAACAATTCTCTCAGTGTAGCAAGGTGTCCGCCCAAGGTTACTCTACGACATCAGCACGTTAGTTGTCTAGCTGCTACAGCACCAAATTTCTCTCCGTGTAGCCAACATACTCTAGGTAAAGGTAAACGTAAATGTGAACGCACATCTGTCCGCGCCGCACCGTCCGAATTTTCGAAATTCATATGAAAAAACTTCGCAATATGTACAAGCACGCGCACGGTTTTTTCATATTTTTTTGAAGTTCTTGTAAATTTTTAATTTTTTAAATCGCAGGTGGGTGTCACCCCCAAACGGGTGACACCCGGGGCGGACCGCCCCCACCGCCCCCCCAGCTACGCCTCTGGGTGAAGGCATTAAATAACAATGAGTAGATTACATTTGAACATAGCCATGATGATATTACTAGAGGTATCTAAACGATCTTTAATGTAGTGGTTTCTCGTTGCCTTGTCGTTGACTAGTAACTAGTGCATCCGCCTTCGGGGTCGATTTCTCAACTCCAGGACAATGAGGTGCCCTACCGCTTTTACTTTGACTGAAGCCACAACTAAGAAATTGGAATCTTTCGAAATGTGGCTCTACCGTACAATACTGAGCATTTCATAGACAGCACACATAACTAATGTTGAAGTTCTTAGAAAGATAAGAAAGCTTCAGTATCTGGGACATCTCACGAGAAATGAACACAGATTTTACTTATTGCAGTCCATACTAAAGGGGAAAGTACTTGGAAAGAGAGGAGTTGGGAGACCGAGAATGTGAGTTGGGCTGAGAAATTTAAGGACCTGGTTTGGCATGAATACAGCTGACTTATTCCTTACAGCAGTGCAGGAAATTAAAATAGCCTGTATGATATCCAACATCCGAAACGGATAGCAACTATCAGAAGAAGATTACATTTGCAGTTGAACTACATACAACAGTACAATAGGTCGGAATTATGTACAAAGTTGTATACAGGTCAACACGTATAAAACAAAATGTGACTTGCTGCATATGCATCACACACACACACACACACACACACACACACACACACACACACACACACACACACACACACACACACACACACACACACACACACACACACACACACACACACACACACACACACACACACACACACACACACACACACACACACACACACACACACACACACACACACACACACACACACACACACACACACACACACACACACACACACACACACACACACACACACACACACACACACTAACAACCAAGCGGAACAGTTTGCAATCCTGAGAGCTCTGCAAAACATTATTGACTTGGAGGATGTGGAAATAGATCATAGAAAAGCAGTTCTTTATACAGACAGCATGATAACATTGGACTCATTGAGGAATACAGACAAGCACCATAAATTAATTGAAGAGATCAGAAATGTGATAAGATCTCTTGAAGGTGACAACTGGTGCGTACATTTTAGCTGGATTAAAGCTCATGTAGGTAATCATGGCAATGAACTGGCCGATCAGCTGGCCAAGCAAGCAGCTTTAAACAATGAAATTCCATCCTCATTTGATCTGATTCCCAAAAGTGCAGTTATTACTGAGGCGGGTTATAGAAGTACAGAAAAATGGGAAAATGAATGGGCAAATTCAACAAATGGAGCTCAAACTAAATTGTTTTTTCCTACTATTAAAGAAAGAATTGCCGTAAATATCCCAATGTTACACAAATTGACGGCTATACTGACAGGCCACGGTAAACTTAAATCTTATTTTTATCGTTTCAAGATTTCAGATGACCAAATGTGTAGCTGCAAAAATGGAGAACAGACAGTTCGTCACCTCCTTTATGAGTGTAAAATTTTACATAAAGAGAGAACGGCCTTCAGGAGAAATATTGCAATGTGTGGTGGAGTCTAGCCAATGCAAGAAAGAGATATGATTACGAAAAAACATATTAAAGCTTTTCTTATATTTGTCAACAGTATAAATTTTGATCTTTTGTGATTTACATTGTTATAGTATTGTTGTTATTTTTGGCTGTTTTGGTCACGAATTGTGTTTAGTTTTACCGTAGTTATTCATTGTTGCGTTATTATTGTTATTACTATTAGCTATAGGCCTATGTATGTATTGTGTTTTATAACTGAATTTTTATTAATTAATATTTGTTAATAATTAATAAGAATAACATAACATGTAGTATTACATTATATTGTAATGGAGCATGTTGAAAATAAAGTTGCATTAGAGAAAACACACACACACACACACACACACACACACACACACACACACACACACACACACACACACACACACACACACACACACACACACACACACACACACACACACACACACACACACACACACACACACACACACACACACACACACACACACACACACACACACACACACACACACACACACACACACACACACACACAGAGGAGTTGACGTATAGGATACAAAAGTATTTTAACATTGGATATAGGTCTTTGTAGTGACATTCGTACCGTGAAGATGACTGTGGATAAAATCTAATACACATTCCAATACAGTCCCTTCATACTACAAAACCAATAGAATAAAGTTCAGATACAAAAAGTGCATAGTTATCGATGACTTGTCTTTGTAGTCGTTTGATATTACCGTAATGGAAATCCTCAAGATTATAAATTTATCAGGTTTGTTTGGGTCACTTATGTGTCACACACACACACACACACACACACACACACACACACACACACACACACACACACACACACACACACACACACACACACACACAGTTCATACCTACTGTCCATACATAGTAGAAATCAAAATGCACGATTAAAATAATTAGCCAAACCGAACGTTAATAACTGAAGGACAAATTAATTTCTCCAAATGCTATTTCAGGAAGGGGCATAATAGCCTGCAAATTAAGATCTTTATTATTCTAAATTTAGTATACGTACTGATTATACAGACAGACACAAAAACGTATGCATAGTTAAAAATCCAGACGCTCGAAATGGAATACTTGAAAACTTTTTGAGTACTTGAAATTCCAGTCACTTAGACATTAAGACAAATTTATTCAAACACATTACAATAAATCTTCTTTTAGTTTATTATGCTGCTCATACCATCAAACGGAATTGTACTTAAGTTTCAGAAAGAACGTATGTTAGTAATAATAATAATAATAATTATTATTATTATTATTATTATTATTATTTTTATTATTATTATTATTATTACTTTTTTACGAGGGTAGGCGGAAAAATTTGCTGAACAAATGTCCAGAAGGGTGCCCACTTCCGGGGTCTGTGGGTTTCGGTATTATACCCGACCCACTAAAAACTCACCTCCCTTTCCTTTTCTAGGATACTAATCTGGAACTGTCTGACACATTACTTCGGGCTAGGCCTATTGTTCATCAGCCCTAGTCAGCTCTAGAGCTCATATCTGGCTTTATTATTCTTATTCTATACTAGCTGTGCCCGGCATGCGTTGCAATGCCTCTTTTTCTTTCTAAGTAGGTACATATATACAAAACAGACACATTTACATGTACAAAATAAATGAAAGACAATGATTTTTTGTGCATTAAATTAAATTTGAAAAAGTTTATTCAAGTGCTTTGGGATATACAATATTTTTGGTCTTTCCGTCTTCTGCAAAAACAAATAAATTTTTCGGCTGTCCCACTCGTGAGCATGCAACATATAATTGACCACGTGAAAAGCATGGATTTTCTAGATTTAATCCACACACTTGGAGCGATTGACCTTGTGCCTTGTTGATGGTCATTGAGAATGCAAGGCGAACGGGGAACTGCAGTCGTTTGAAATCAAATGGCATGTCGGTGGGAATGATGGGAATACGTGGAATCAGCACATCTTCTCCTGTTGACTTGCCATTCAGAATTGTCGCTTTGATGACGTTTGGCATCAGTTTTTTGACAGCGAGCCTAGTTCCATTGCACAATCGTGGTGGATTAATGTTGCGGAAAAGAATTATTGGTGCGCCGATTTTGAGTGACAATCTGTGCGGTGGCACACCAGAAAGATCCAACGAATTTAAAAACTCAATTGGATAATTTAAAATCTCGTCCGCATTCATGACGCTGTCAATCGATTTGTTGGTGACAGACTCGCCCGCAATTTGTTCGTGGATTGCGTAGTTGATTGCATTGACGTCGGTGTTTTTTGCTGCCAAAATAGCACGTTCGCAAAGCCATTGGTGATTTTTGTAATTGGTGGCAATTTGTGGGAAAACTTTCTGAATTAATTGTTCGATCGATGGAACAATGACACAAAAGTTCAATGGAAATGAAATATTTTTTGTGTCGGCATCAACTGGTACTTTTCCATTACCAATGTCCAATAGCTGTTTTGAAAATATGGTTGACGCATTGCGCTGCAGATGTACGCGCATATTGGTCTTTAATGTGAGTTTCTGCACATGTCTCCAAAGATGCGATGCTTTGAGGCAAGCGTTGAGTTCATCAGCTGGTGTTGATTTTGGTATGACTGGTAGAGTCTGTCGGATATTACTTCTAGGATATGACATTTAGGATGCAGACTGTGAATTGGGAAACTCAAAATGCGCCACACAGCCTCATTGCTGCTGATATATCGACCTGTCTGAAATTGAATAACTTCATCCGTGCGCGCATCGGGATTATCAACACTGAATACTGCCATATCGCTGCCCTTGTTGACGTATTTGCATATGTACTTTATTGATTTGACGGAATTGCAATATTCCACGTTGATATGCGCTTTAAATGTTTTTGATAACAAAGGCGAATATGGCACAACCCATCTGTTGTCGATTTCAATATCGGCATTTCTCATTCTGATTGTAGCTGTGCGACCTCCATCATCTGGTTTACGGCGTCTGTATTGAGGATAGCCGTTATCACCAGTGCGAGTTTCATGAATGAATTCTCTGGGATACTTTTTCGTGCATTTGTTGTCTGCCATGCATGGTGATTGTGGGTTCATAGCACCGCATGGTCCACGCACCATATTTTTGGTGACAATATCGAACAGCAATCGATCTTCTTCAGGATCTGGTATTTCTGCACAAATGACATCATCAATTTGAGCTGAGTGTATTTCGTTTTGAGACATATTAGAATGTGTGCATTAGGAAGGTCTGTCTTTTGCCATTCAATGGAATAAACCCAGCATCGAGTTTCACCATAAATGTGATGCTTCACAATTAAATCCATCAATTTCGTGAGTTTTTGCTTGAAAATTCGTGCAGTCAAATCGTGTCGATCGGATGGAGCTTGACCGGGCAATAGAAGCTCTTTTATCTCGTCCCATGCTGGATTGCATGTGAATGTGATGAAAAAGTCGGGACGTCCGTATGAACGCACATATGTCATGGCGTCTTGTGCGTATTCATGCATGTGTCGCGGACTGCCAGTAAACGTTGCTGGAAGTATGACCATTTTGCCAATGTCGCTGATGTTTCCATCGTTCGCAATCGCATCTCGTAAATGAATGTACTCCTCTGAGCGCAACGATTTTTGATTTAATCGAATGAAGAGGAGACGTTCAGATTCAATTTTCGCATACATGTGTACCACGTATTGGTGAAACAGTTGACGGCATTGCAGAATATAATTTATTCCGTTTTCAGGTATCATTATGCGGTTTGAATAATAATTCATTGCTGATACTTTTTTATTGAGTTGTTCACCTGTAAGAAGAAATAAAATGAAAGAAGCGATAAGATAAATGTAAATCTGATTTATGAATGTATGAAGGGTGATTTTTTTTCGTATGATACAATGTGTGGAAATAAGAATAAATACAATTACCTGTAGCTGGATTAGTTTGCATAATATTGAAGTGATATCCGTCCTCCCCCTCCCAAAAAATTATGGGATACTGCAACGCATCGTAAGATCGATGTGTTTCAGCGACACTTACAATTGTGTTATTCCGTTGCTGAAGAATTATATCACGCGTATCACGTTCTTCTCCAACTATAACAATCGCTACTTCATTGATGGTAGGTGCGTTGTAGCGTCTGGCATGCTGTCCGATTGGTGTTTTGTCGGCTCTTATATGGATTGCGTAATTATCCGCCGGCAAGTTATCAATTGATGTTTTGAACAATTTTATCAGGGCGTTGTGTTGGTGCAAAAAAGTTTGCAAAGTTGATATAATATGACGTTTGGTGCCTGGAATCGCATTGCATCGCTGATCAACTTGCACATCATCGTCGCCCATGAAGTAGATTTGTAAAAATTTATGTTCAGCGTCGGGAACTGGTAGAAGTGATCCTACGTGATGATATATTTGCCCTTGAATTTTGAAAGTTGGCATATATTGGTCTTGGAATACTTTATCGGCTCCAAAGGATGTCATTTGAAACGCCGAATTGTATTTGCGAATGTTTTGTAAAAAGTGCTTCGAATCGGCTGAGTTGCCCGAAAGCAATGACAACAGAGGTTCAGGTGGTGGATGCAAAGTCGGAAGTCTAACTTTGCCATTTGCGCAGCACATTCCTGGTGTTTCATTGTTGAACTTTCGTGCACCGCAATGCCCACACACCTTATCCATTTTGCCGATGTCTACACTTGGATGCAGACTGTAATTGTAATTGACATTGTACTGGAATGCACCAAGATTCAAGTCAACATGCACGGTTCGTCGAGATCGAGTAGCTCGTAAACGTTCTGCTTCGACTCTTACTGTTCGTTGCTCTTCTGATTCCAATGCACGCGATCGAGTAGCTCGTAAACGTTCTGCTTCGACTCTTACTGTTCGTTGCTCTTCTGATTCTAATGCACGCGATCGAGTAGCTCGTAAACGTTCTGCTTCGACTCTTACTGTTCGTTGCTCTTCTGATTCTGATGCACGCGATTGAGCAACTCGTAAACGATCTGATTCGTTGCTTGCTTGTCGTTCCTCGCTTGTTTGAGATGCTCGTAATCGCTTTTTGTTTCGTGCTCCGCTGGTAGATCTATCAATTGATGCGCGTTTAGGAGACATGATTATTTTGACGGAGAAAGCAACAACAACTGCAAGCAAAGCAATAATATTGTTAATTAATTTAGAATATATATATATATTTTTTAATATAATGGCTCCATCGAGAACTCGATGATTCTGCCAATATCAATTTAGAATATAGTTTTTTTTTGTCAGAAACCTTCGCGGGCGTGCGCACAACTCACCAAAGTTTCATCGAAATCGGATGAATGTTATAGGAACGCATAGAAGACGAACGAACGAACACACAAACAAACATTAATTTTTATATATTTGGCGCCAAAATTTGCAAAGTTCGCAAATTTTCGCTATACTGAGGTAAAACACTTAAATTTTTCATGTAACTACCTAATAACCATACCTTTTTGGATCCGTATTTAATTTACTACCTGTAGGATATATTTGCTGCTAATTGGTAACAATAATAAAAATGTTGAAAACTTGAGATTTTCGCTAAACCTCTGTATCAAATAAATAGAACACAGTTTACAATCTACGTACAAATAAATTACGTACCTTTTAACAGTTTTTAAACAAACAACGTCACTTAACCACTTTAAAACACAATGTTTATACACTTTAAACTAATGAATGGCCGTCAATGGCGCGGGCCGCAAAGACAAAACTAAACTTTTTTAATATCTGGCACAAATTATGCCTCACTGATATTCTCGATATGGTTAAAATATTACGATGGGCCAAAGTAAGACTCGACCTGTTTCACTGAGTGTAAGAATAGCTTAAAGTCGACGAACGCATAGAAGACGAACAAACAAACAAACAAACAAACACACAAACAAACAAACAAATATTAATTTTTTTTTGTCAAAACCTTCGCGGGCGCGCACACAACAACTCACCAAAGTTTCATCGCAATCGGATGAATGGTATAGGAACGCATAGAAGACGAACAAACAAACAAATATTCATTTTTATATATTAGATTATGTTACCCAAGATTATGTTATCGAAGACTCTCTTCTGCGAAGCACGCCACACAGTTCCAGGTGTCCTACCCTCGAAGGATCGCTTCGACGATGTTATCCGGGGAGATCTCCTGCCTAATATCCTCTTGCAACGTTCTTCTATGTTGCTCCCTTTTGTCGCAGACGAAGAAGATGTAGGTGACATCGTCCGTAGTTTCCGGGCGGTACAGGTACTCTTGTGGCTCGGTCTTTGTAAGATTCTTCAGATAAGATAAAAAATACCCGTGTTTTCTCCGACCCGAAACTGGGGAAGACAACAGTCGTCACCCATGCTTCTTCTTTGCCTACGGCTGCACCTGTTGATCATCCTTCTCGTCCAGCGAATTTGCTCTTCTCGCTCCCAAGCTCTCTGCTAGCTCTTCATGCCTCTCACCGTGCAGAGATTCACCTCGTTCTTCCGCAGGAAGACGATTTTACGCTCCTTGGCGATAAGATCGATCGGAATTACTACGGCAACGACCAAGACAGCCGGCTCGGAAACTGTGCAGTAGACAGATGCTACGCTACGACCACTTGGTTTTTCGATCTGGGTTAGTTTTTTTTCCTGTAGGTCTTACGATTCAGGGAGTCTGCCTACACTTCCGCTCCATATAGGACTAACTGGACAGCTGATTGACTTCGGGCTGCCGATGTTGGCCATGATGAGCCGGCTTGTCCTCCATTCGTCTACTCTGGAAAAAAAGCTCAATTTGGAGCTTTGATGTACTTCACCGCTGGCTTTGACTCGACCACTTCGTCTCCGACTCGTACCGGGATTATCCTCTTCTTAGTCAAGACTGCGGCTTCTGTGTTACTGAGGGCCGTCAGCCCGTGCGATACCATCCAACTGTTAACTAATCGCATCACCCTGTTGAGGTTTGTCTGGGCCCAGTCGGTGGTACGCGCAGCGACGAGCGCCGTCACATCGTCGGTGTTCACCAACATGTACGATTCTTCCTGCATCCCCATCCTCTGCAGGCTGTCATAGGATGGGTTCCAAGGACTGAACACTGGGCCACCTCTGCCGTGACAGCCATCTGCCACTGTCTTCCTGCATTCCATAAACCAGGGCTCTGTCCCTGAGAGAATCGTCCACCATCCGCAGCAAGTCACACGAAAGTCATAGTCCAAGTAATAATAATAATAATTATTATTATTATGTGCTACAGAATAGCAGAAAACGGGTAACGTGGACCCGCTGAAGGTTTAAAACAGAGGAACGTCCACAGGACGAAGTACAAATGGCACCACTTTGAAGTATTGCGAAAACTGAGTCCCGAGGTGGATCCATGCCGTGGACAACAGGGTTTATGATTTTGGTGGGTGCGAGTCCCACACACCGTAGGAGTGCGGACCCTCCTGTGGCGAATATTAATTTTCCACAGTCTCCCTCTTAAAAAAATTGTGTCTCATTAGTTCATATTTATTAGAATGTGGCCTCATTCGCATGTGCATTATAAAAGTGTGAACTTTCTGTCATTTTCTACGTATCCTATAAATAATGCAAGTGCTATAAAAGCCTACCAGAATCAATCATTTAAAAACATGGGAATGTATCAAACACATTGGAAAGATCCAGTCTACATCAATTGATTTTTTTTGCTATATTCCTATTATTGTTAATTTCCTGTTGGTAATGTATTAACATGTGTAACTGAATCAGTCATTATAATACACGTAACCGCCTCGTTACCTAGATATTAAATCGTCTATTGCTTTATAATAATTTTCCCACGCTGACTTCGTACTACCACGCGAACAGACACACTGCTGCTGACCTTTAAGTTAATAACAGTTTTTAATTTAAAAAATACCGCCGGTAGAGGTACGAATTTAAAACGTAGAATTAACCGAAGGTGTTAACGTCCAGCTCAATAACAGCATCGTATAACCCAATTCGTCGTATGGTATAATTAAAAGGCAGTATTATTTCGCCAACAAGAGAAAGGCGTCGCACTGCGAGACCCGTAATGTGTCCTCGTGCAAGCTACTTACTACACACAACATATACGTATGCTAGCGCAAACTCCACATGGGAAACCGTGACACGCCTAAGGCTCGAGCCTTGAACGTCTGTACGAAGAATAAATCGATTAAACGTTATAATAAAACTAACGATTTCCTCCGGTGCAAATATTATAGATTACAAGTTACAAAAAAACGAGACATCGAGGGACGGCTTGATAAGTGGACTACAAATGACACAGTAAAATGTACAGCATAAATTAAAAATAAGCAACGAGGAATCTTAAATAAATAATAGTGCAGTTTAAATAAAAATAAATGTAACGCGTTAAAAGAAACAATATATCTGCGCCAGATTAAAAGGAAATTTAAAAAGTCGTATCCTTTATGTATGTATCCTTTACCATTTTTTTTCTCCGTCGTATCTGGAAACTCCTGTAATATTTTTAATTTAATATAATTATTCAAGGTTCTAAATATTTTGCCGGAGCAAATTAGCCGACGTCTAGTTAGTGTAATTACATGTAATTAGATTTTGTAACGGTACGGTATTCTGGTCCCTCCGTCTACAATAGCACCGACTGTAACTGGTTACAGACTAACGAGTATAGAATTTTAGTTTTTTTTTAATAGATAGGCTTAAATTCAAGAGATAACTTTAAAACCCGAAACGGGAACATAATATCAGACCGTTTGGAATAATCTATAGTACGCTGCAGATTTGGTAAGAGAAGATCCAGCTGCTTCGAGTTATAATTCGTTTTATCTTTTCTATAGCTGTTACGACGACTGTAAGAGACGACGGCTTCTCGAGAGCTCTTAATTAGGTGTCACTTTACCTGCAGTTTGAATTAGAAAACATTTAACGTTGAGAAGTAAGCTGATAATAATGCTTCCGTGAGAGTAAGAAATTCCGTGTGTTATCGAACGTTTTTGAAAATGTTCAAATTACATTAATTGAAAAGAATCATCTTCTATTTTATGTTTCTTCTTCATTGTAAATCTTAGTTCATCATCATCATCATCACCATCTTCACTACACGGCACAGGCAAGGTGCTGGCTGTTACGCTTTTAAAAATCCTCCAGCCATCACTTCCTGGGTCTACCCACATACCTGTGTGCTATAGGTTTGTATTGTCAGACTGTTTGGCCAGTCTGGGATCTGACATTCTTTCTAAGTGTTCTTTCCACCGTCGTTTGTAATCTTTTAATTATTAATTAAATTAGAAACTTGTAAGTCTTCTCTTATGACCTCATTCCTTACACGGTCAAGTTTAGAACGCCTTTTAACTCCTCTTACGAATGCCATTTCCGAGGTTTGTATTTTACTGTCTTGTTTCTTGGTTATTGCCCATAATTCACACCCATAGGACAGTACAGAGACTGCCATAACTTCGTGGACCTTTAATTTTGTATCTCGACGTACAAATATTATGTAAATTTTAGTTTCGCATTTATATGTTGACAAAGTTGAAGCTAGTGCATTCTCAAGACTGGAATAAAAGACCAATGACCAACGAACGAACCATAATAGATGCAAGAAAGCTCCTGGTAAACTAATCGAAAGACACAATTTAAACTGTTATTAAAATGCCATGTTATTCAAGATTGAGTGGCCAAAAAACATATATTTCAGCGGAATCCTTTAGAACAAGAAAAAAAATAGAGGAAGATTATTGCTACTTACAAACGAATTAAGGAATTAGGAGGAATTACCACTTAAATGTTTTGGTGTATGCAGATGATGTGATTATACTACAAAATAATGAAGCAGGCTTACAACGCTCTGTGTACAGACTACATAAACTGGGACGACAATACTACAACCTAATGATATCTACCAACAAAGCAAAAGTTATGGATCACTACGGAAAATTTCCAGTACGCTCAAAGATTATTATTGAGGGTAAAGTATTGGAACAGACCTCAAATTTTAACTATTTAGGTTGTGATATAGGTTTTGGCGTTGACAAAGGTATACAAAATTAAGTCAATAGATTTCAACACATATGTGGAACCATAAATAGAACACTGAAAAATAAAACGAGACGTGAGACAAAATTAAAATTCTACAAAAAACAGGCTGTTCCAGTGCTGTTATATGGGAGTGAATCCTGGATTACAAAACAAAGAGATAAAAGCATCATACAACCAGCAGAGTTGAGATATTTAAGAAAGGGTCAAAGGACGCACAAGGAGGGATCATATAAGAAATGAGATATACAGGAAGAATTAACTATGTATAATCTAAATGAGAAAAGCGAAGAATACTGGGGAAAATGGAGACAGCATTTAAGTCGCATGGATGAAGATAGAATACCAGTAATTGTAAACAAGTACAAGCCTTCTGTACTTGGGATAGGAGAAGAAGTGTAGGAAGAGCAACATAGAAAGGATCTGATAATGTGAAGTCGGACAGGCACATTGCGTAATCCCTGCAGTGTAGAAGAAGAAAAAGAAGAAGAAGAAGAAGAAGAAGAAGAAGAAGAAGAAGAAGAAGAAGAAGAAGAAGAAGAAGAAGAAGAAGAAGAAGAAGAAGAAGAAGAAGAAGAAGAAGAATCAGGATTAATATGGAACTCGAAAGCTAGAAGAGAAAGATGCTAGGGTGTTGGAAGAAACAACAGGAATAAGTCAATAAGAAGTCTCTGGTTATTACTGGTTTATTACTGATAATTCAATGAAATCGTAACCAGTGGGCCAGAGGAAATAAATAAATAGAGCGGCGCATTTGCTAACATTATATTTATTACAGTCGTATCATATTAGTAAAACAATTATATAACAGTCAATTTCTTGTCACTGAGGCTTGTTACAATGATTCGTCACTGCCGTTACCAAAATGAATACCGTAATGGAATTATGTTTATTTATGATTTATTACGGTCCCAGCGAATGATTGTGTAATTATTATTTATTTTGATACAGTCGCGTTATATAACCCGACGTGGTGTTGGTCAGTGTAATCGGATTGTATAAGTGCATTAGGTCACCGTGGACAATCGGTGTCACCTCGACGTCGCTCGTTTCGCACGGTTAGTTTTCTGCCTCTCTCTGGTAGTCTTCCCGACGGAATCGAGGCCCATATTTGTCGTCATATCTTTGTTACGGTTACAGGCTTCCGTATCGACTTTATTGGTAAAATGCAGTGAAATGTGGAACGTAAATAAGAGAGGAAGACGGATTCGAATCGCACAGCATATAAGTAAGCAGTTAAGCCGGTGAATATCCTGCTCATTAGTTCCACACTGTGTGCAGAGGTTTCTTGCTTTCTCTTAACTAAAGAGTATTTTCGACTATTTTATCGTGTTTCAGCCATAAGTAAAACCGGTCCTGATGTACGGAAGTGAAACATGGGTATTGACACAGGGCGACCTGTTTCGACTTGCATCTTTTGAAAGGAAAATACTTAGGAAAATTTGTGGCCACATTAGGGAAGGCGGAGAGTGGAGAATAAGGTACAACAGAGAGCTCTATGAGTTATATAGATCGCTTGATATTGTGACATCAGTTATGATAGCTTGGGTGAGATGGGAAGGACCTGTACAGAGAATGAATGAGGAGGATGTTCTTAAGAGAATTATGAATGCACACCAGAAGGAAAGAGAGTATGTGGAAGACCCAGACTGCGATGGATTGATGGAACCTTAGAGGATGTGAAAGTGCTTGGAGTGAAAAATTGGTGGACATTGGGTAAGGATAAGGAAGTCTGGAGGAAAATCCTGAGGGAAGCTGAGGCCCACTGTCGGCTGAGGAGCTACTGATGATGATGATCGTGTTTCAGCTCTTAGGAGCCCCAGAAAAACATATTTAATTGTTTCTTGTTTTGATTTCGGCGTTTTAAAAAGATAACATAAAAATACGAAGACAATACGCCTTTTAAAAGATGGTTAGATGGATGATGACTGTTTCTTTGAGGTTATGAGCTTCATATGATATTGATAGACATAACCGTATCAGACTCTTTTCTTTTTTTTCTATACACTTTCCTTGACTAGCCCTCGTATCTTCCGACTCCAACGCTATTTGGTGTCCGAGAGCTCATTGGTGTCTTTCATTTTATTGCTTACACCTAGAGGCTTTGGGTAACGAGTTCAATGCTGATGGAGAATTCATCCAGATACTCTATCCATTCATTTTCTAGTAACACTGCTACTCTACCTTAATGTGGGCTTCTCTTAATATCTAGCAGGAAGAACTATATCTCAACCTCCTAAACATGTTGAGTGTAAAAATTTGTATGCTAGCATCAAGGTTCAGTTAAATTATGACAGTGTTTAAGGGATTACAAGTCTTATCTCGCCGAAAAAATGATACTAATACTGTTGTATATTTCTAAAGAGTATAATTACGCATATTACAGTAACATATTGAGAACAAGTGAAGCATTATTTTAGGGGTTTAAGATGAATTGATCTGGACTATTCGAATGAAGCACACAGAAAACTGTTAAGAAAACTTTGTTCGCGAAATAAATAGAACCACCTACAACATTACAGAATATCCTTTTCTGCCTTCTACGACATTTCCAGGTGACACATTGTACAACGAGCGTCATGCGCATTATAGGACTTAAATCTACAGTTATGTCAGGAAAATTAGATTTCTAGCAGTAAACGACGAAGGTAGGTTCTCAGACTGAATATGGAGTAATCTGAAAGAGTTGTCTATAAGCATATATATGTTACAAAAGATTTTTTCTGCACCAAAACATAGTAGATTGCTAATTTGAGACGTATGACATTCAAGGAAATTAAGGCTAGTAGCACACTAGACGAAAGATTTATGCGTTTTGAAAACACAGAAAACAGCCGACATAGTAGACACCTTTGAAAGGAAAATCCTCAGACGCACTATAGGTCCAATACAAGAAAATGGCTCATGGAGACTGAGATACAACAATGAACTGTATCAAATATATAAACAGATACCAGTCTCAAAATTTATAAGAATACAAAGATTGCGTTGGGCCGGACATGTTATGAGAATGGAGGATGGCAGAAATCCCAAGAGGGCTTTGCTGGGTACATGGGAGGGAACGAGACCTAGAGGCAGACCGAGGAACAAGTGGGAAGATGGCGTTGCAGAAGACGCGAGGGACATGGGGATAAGAAACTGGAGGAGGGTTGCAGTGGATAGTGTGGATTGGAGGCGGAGATTTGTGGAGGCCAGGGCCCGACTTGGGCTGTAGCGCCATTGGAGGCGAGGAGGAGCACACCGATCCGCGGCCGAAGATCGGTGGGGTATAATCGATCTGCTTCAGTCGGCCGACAGCGGGCTCATAGAATCCATCTTCGGCGGCGTTATTCATGTGATGTACATCACATCTAGTTTTTCTGTAGTTAGGAGTGTGTTTTGAACGAGTGAAGTAGGCTACTGTTTTAATATTTATTTTTATTTATAAAGTAAAATTTTGTAAATTAAAATAAAATTTGTTTGTGCCAGTAATTTGTCACTGTAAGATTTGTGGGAAATATCCCACAGACAAACCCTACTCTGCGCTTCTATTGTACATCGTTCAGTGTCAAACGTAATAAACAGAAAAAAACAATATCTTAAAAAAAAGTATATATAAGTACACAAACCTCAGCCACGTACTCAACCAATGTGTACTGCCGACGCGCGCCGACTGTGAGCATAGTACCATACAAAACAAATGTATTGAGGAGTTGCCGATGTTCCGTCGGACCGAACGCCTCGCTCTGGGTAGACAGAAGATACGCTCGACGGACTGACGTATCTTCGGCTCAGTCTGTCACATCTGGCCATTACAACACGAGCGGTACGCTTCGACCGCGGACCATACGTCTAGTGTGCTACTAGCCTAAGAGTGTTAAGAGTCAGCGTCTTGTTATTACTTCTGCTCTTATCTAAAGTTGTCATTTTTCCAGCTGAATCGACCAAGATATTGTGGTCCTATCGCGTTATGTGCGGTATCGGGCCTGTTGAAATAGTTTAACTTAAGAACTATTGCAGAGGACGCCATAAAGCACAGGCGTCAGGACGTTAACTTTGTGAGTGTTGTGAAACTGTGATTGTGATCGACTTGCTAGGAAGACATTACAGTTGGGAACTCAGCTGTAATTTGAGTTCTATGATTTTACAAAAATTGCTTTGATCAATTCGTAAATGAAGTTAGTTATTGTGATACTGTTTATAACAGACTCGTGTTTGCTTGACACGTTTTCAACGTTTACATACATTATTATAGGCCTATATATGTATATTACGCTTATACCTTCTCACACTATTCTTGTTTAATAATTTTAATAATAAATAAATAAATAATATTAGTTTTTATAACAATATATTTTTTGTATCTTTTAAACATTAACACTGTTTCAACAGTCATTATCAGAATATTCTCCTAAAGGTTTATTTTAGGATAATTCATAATTTAAATAGTGTATATAAATTTAAATGCCGTGAGCGTAATAAATTCTATGTAGTCCAAATTAAAAAACGTTAAAAGATAGATTTTTTTTTCAACATCGTAATTAATTTATAAAACCATAAATTTATAAATCAAATTTAGCTACACAGTCAATTAAGAATAGTCATACTTTCCTACTTTATTAAAACATATTTCTAAAAGCCCTAAAATGAACCTTTGGGAGAATACCGAAATTTATAAACATAAAACAGAGATTAAATTAATAAACAAATACAAATTATTACAAAAATCGATCAATTTTTAAAATTATTAATTTAATAAAATAATATAAACTTTATACAACCACAAAAATTATATATTCCATTTTTTATATAAACATAATTTAGATACTGGTATAAATAAAACATATGTTGCAACAATTATTTTCAGATTTATTTATTTAACTATTTATTATATAAATCTGATGATGACAGTACATTATAAAACTGTTGAAACTTGTAAATACAAAATAATAATAAAATAAACTTATTTCAAAAAATATAAAGGTTTATATTTATATATTAATATTAATAATAATACAATTTTCGTACAAGAATATATTTTTATTATTTGTTGAAAAAGTTTTATTAATATTAATAGTAATATACAAATATATACAAGAATAATTAACCAAATATGAATGTAATATATTATTTATAATAAACCTACTGATTCTTCTATGTTTGTCTTATCATATTAATTAAATCAGCCTAATTACATATATAAGTTATTTACTTTATTAAATAAATAAATTAAATAGTTGTTTATTTACTCAGTTCTTCTAACTAAACTCTAGTTTCTGTCACGCGAAAAACCAATAGAGTCTCAACAAAATTTCTCAATAAAATTTTAGCTATTTCTTAAATTCTTTCTTTTGACACAACATTCTTCCGTTTGTTTTACATCAAGTCTGAAACCGAGCGAGTTTCCTGTTCACACCCCCTCTAAACAAACGAATATGTAACAAAAGTGCTGGAAATTACTAACTGGTCACCAATTACCATTTCAGATGACATCGGTCGTTTACTTTGAAGCACAGTATTTATTTATTTATTTATTTTTTGTTTGAAATTTTGTATCACAAATTAGCTTTTGGTATAAAAAATAAGTAAATAAAATACAAAGGTAAAAGTTTGTTTTACAATCGTAAATTCTCAGCTGAAACACCCTTATGACCTTTCTTGTTCAGGGTTATGAGAAAATGTTTCAAGTATCTAAGAAAAGCTTGCCTAGTTTCAATGGCATTTATATAAAAATTTATACTCACTCGCTCACGCACATATGCATGAATCTCGCGTTCCTCAAGTCGGTTTACAGTTTAATTAAACTGCTGTCTGTTACGTTGCTGTAAATTAAATACAGGCGTGTACACACACACACACACACACACACACACACACACACACACACACACACACACACACACACACACACACACACACACACACACACACAAATATACATACGCGCGCGTAAGTATATGTAGGTTAACAGAAAAATTCTTACTCTAAGTAAGTTAATAGGAATACTATTAAGTTTTTAAAGTATATATTCTATGTAAGTTTGGGTAATTAAATATTCTTTAAACAGGAATTACGCTGTTGCACACGACTATATAAAAATTCCCAAATAGAGCTTTCGAGCTTCGCAGCTCATATATTTCCGATATGATAATGAGCTGTGTAGCTCGAAAGCGCTATGTGGGAACTTTTTTCTACACTGGTGTGCAACATAGTAATTTCTGTTTGTGATTATAACCACTAACACAACTTTATTTATTAAATATTCTTTATAAACCTATCTTACTAGAATTTGTCAGAACATTATTTAGAATATTTCCAAACAGGAATATAAATGTTCTATTTTTTAATCTTATTTTATACAGACAACATCTACATACTGTCTTAAACATCGCTTGAAATTCATCTTCTCTGACGCTTCAACATTTTGTTAAAATTTTTGAATTTAACACTTGACAATTTGTCAATTATTACCTAGGCTACCTAGTTTAACACTATATATTCAAGTGATTCGTCACTGCTTGTTTTATTCTGTCTCCGTTTACATTAAACGATTCTCTTTGCTTATCCATTATCCCTTAAATTTGCAATATGTCCAGCCCATGTCCATTTCAGTTCCATGGTACGCTTTTACAGTCTCATTTAATTCCGTTCTATTTCGTGTAGTGTTATTTGAAATTCTATTTCGCCTAATAACGCCAACTATGGACCGCTGTGGGATACTGAGCTGCACTCAGTTTTTGTATTTCTTTCCGGGTGGAAATTAGAGTTCTATAACCATACGTTGTACGAGGGACATTCAGTAATTAAAGAGACAAATAGCTATAGTGGAAAAACGGATGGTAGAGGGAGTACGATAGTTTCAGAACTGTAACTTGGCATCCCTGTTATACGTGCGCTCAAACTCTTCACTCGCGTCTTTACCTCCTCCTATCCTCACCTCCGCGCCGCCTTAGTGTAGACGACGGCCCACCTCATAGAAAACTTAGAAGCCTAGAGCTCTGCTCGACGACCCCCCCCCCCCATATACTTATCAACAAGCATCTGTATGTCACCCCCGCCCTTGTAACGCTTGACTCTCAACTTTTCTCCATCCTAGTCACGTAAGTGACAATCTTTTCTCGTTCCCACCTAATAAGTGAAACGGCCTCTAGTCAAGGTCCTTCCTCTCCACTTTAAAAAAAAAAAATCCTTGCCAGCCGTTGCGAATCGCTCCGCGGTTTTGCAACACATTAACAGCCTCCATCCCTCCTAGAAGGAGGGGTCCATCCTTATTCTAGCGCAAGGCTACCAATTATCAAACGCATCAGGCTGTCATCGGTTCACCCGGACACTGCAACCACTGGGGCACGTCCAGCAGATGCCCCACGACTGGATTGGATCCCTGTTATATACTATGGACAGCCAGCTACGTTTGACACACACACGGACAATCAAACATGGTGTACAGTCAAGTACGGTGACCAATCAAGCTCAGTAGACAATCAACCACGGATAGTCAGATACCAGATACGGTGTACAGTCAATTACGGTGACCAGTCCAAATACGGTTGACAGGCAAGCATGGAGGAAAGTCAATTACGATATACAATCAAACACGATGGAAAAAGCAAACACGGTGGACAATCCACACAGTTCTGATGAGCTGTTTGAGTGGAATTGTTTTATTTATAACATCAGCTTCTCATTTAACAATGGCGAGTCCTCTAGAAGTATCGGAATTAGTAGAACAGCGTGCAATAATCCGCTTTTTGCTTTCTAGAGGTGAAAAACCGGCTTAAATTTAGTCTCGTTATGACTAATCAATACAGATAAAGCTGTATGAACTGCAGACATTTTTATAAGTGGGTAGATTAGCTTAAAAATTGTCGAGCTTGAGTGACTAACGTGAACCATTGTGAACGTCCAGATCTTTTGGGAAAAGGAAGACCCGGTATTTTGTGCATTTTTAGAAGGTCATCGGACAGTAAACAGTAGGTACTACTCAGACATGCTTATCAACAAAGTAAAGCTAGCAGTGATGCGGAAACGTCCTAGATTTTTACATAAAGGTGTCAGTCTCCTTCATGATAACGCCCACCAACAGACAGCTCATTTAACTCCATCTGATAAGCTACATTTGATTTCCTCTTCCTTGGTCCTCTTAAGGGGGCATTACGTAGTACACAGTTTTTTGACAACGATGGTGTCAAAGATAATGTCCTAAAATGGATCTGACATCAACATAAAGTCTTCGTTGCAGCCATATATATATTTTTTAAATGGATACAGTACAAATAAATGAAATAAAATACAGCCGGTGAAATATTTCAGTTATTTGTATTGTAACCATTTAAAAAATATAATATGTCGATCGCTTACTAGGCTCCACATTAAGACTGATAATGTTTCTTAACGACTACAATTTTATTGCGATAATTTTTAAACGTATGTTAAGACTGTTACTAGAAAGATTATTTAGGTCTTACATGATTTTGGTTGGTTTCTCAAAGGATAACGCCTCGTGAAGTTGTGGTTGTAGGTTAAAAGGAGTGGAATCCGTCCTTAATAGGACGTTGGAGTGGAATACGTCACTCCGATCATCCCCTCACAGTGTCAGTAATGCGTGGTGTTCAGTTTCACTTTGGCGTTCATGCGCAAGTAATAAGAGCCGTAATTTTACAACACACTTTTTCAAGATAAGAGAAGTTATGCTGGTTCCTTCTACGTGAATGCTCTCTCGCCAGGGCCGCGTTTGACAACAACAGCGCCCTTAGCGCACTGTGAGGAAGTGAGTGAAATATCCCCCCCCCCCAGGACTTTCAGTCCTTACAATATCAACAGAAAATAACAACAATGGAAAAGTAAAATCTGGCCATAATCACTATCTTTCAAAACGATTTTCCAGTACTCCTTCTCAAGTGTTTACGTTTTACTAATGGGAATGGAAGGAATCGGAGGGGGGTGCGTGGTTGCGTAAAAGTGGACCAGAGGGTGAAGCCGAAAAACATGTATAGCCCGTAGACGGGAAAACAAATACACCTCTAACTGGAGTGGCTTACCCCCGTCCATAGCAAGACTTACCTAAGGGTTCTTCTGCTTTGGTCAGAATAATAATCCAACTTGGGACAGATCTAGTACCATGCCCGTTCCGTGGCTACATTGTCACTGTATTCTAATAATACAGACAAATACGATTCACGCGCATCTTTGTATTTATCATATTCTTTTTTTTTAGGCGATTTAATTACGGCCTGGCGCCGCCTCTAGCTTCCACTGGCGCCGGTCTAAACAGCCCTGTTCTGTAAGTCCTCTTGCATCATTGCATCTTCGACGTCCATTTTCCATTAATGTTTACGTCTTCCTTTTTTTCTTCTAGAGGGTGGAGTCTTATCTCTACATTTCTCTCTCTATCTAATCTTGTTAGCCTACAGCACCTCCGCCAGTAATCCATCTCCATAGCTCTTATTATGGATTTATTTCTTTTATTAATTTCCCACAGTTCTGCTCCATATAGGCCTATACTTTCGACTATAGTTTTATATATTCTGATTTTATTGTTTTTTGTTATTCGTGGACTCCAAAGCAGACTGTTTAATTGTTTTGTTGCTGTCTTAGCTTGTCATATTCTTACTTTTATTTCTTGGTTGCTGTCACCATCCGATGTCATTGCTACACCCAAATACTTGAAGTTTTTAATATTTTTTATCACTTTTGTTCCTAGTTCTAGATCTTGACCTTCACCGCCTACTATAAGGTACTCAGTTTTTGAGGTATTTATATATTCTTTGTAAGTTTCTTAATTTTTTTAGGTTAATGACGTTTTCCCTTATTTTTGCCTTGCACTGACGTTGCGCCCCTGGACACTTGCCCAGTGTGCCCGTTTATAAAACCGGGACTGTCTCTAGCTTGAGAAGGCGATTAACAGCGGACCGCGATGTTAATACCCGGAACACAAAAGAAAGTCCGGTTTCGTTTGTGTCCACAGACTATAGCTTTGGTCCTGACCATAAAGCCCAAACGTCTGAGCGATTTCAATAATTTTGAAATTATTTCCGCGTCCGCACTCACACGCCCTTACGCGCATGAAGCAATGACACAGTCAGTTACGTGTACACAAGAATGTTCCGAGTTACGTAAGTAACCGTATGTGTGATTTTAGTCGTCGTCGACCGCCGCTTCTCGAGAAACATTTATTTGACTGCTACATTCCCACAGGTGAACTGCACGCAATTGCCCAGTGGTGGATAGTGAGTCTAGTGCTTGCTTGCCTCTTAGGTATACCACAACACCTAGTTCAGGCCATAAAGAGTTTATATAGTTTATATAGACACACCGCGGTAATCATAGACGACGGAGAAGAATCTATCCCGATTGAAACAAACAAAGGCGTAAGACAAGGTTGTTGTCTGTCACCACTACTTTTTAACCTTTACCTAGATGATATTCTCAAAAAATGGAAACAACAATCCCCTGACGGTATTAAAATCCACCGAAATAAAAGTTTGAAGACCATTCTATTCGCGGATGACCAAGCGGTAGATTCGCCACTTGAGAAGACGAACTCCAGCGAGGAATATACATCTTACATAAAGTAGGAAAAGAATATAACTGTAACATATCTGAATCAAGTCAAAACTAATGGCATTATAGGAGATGAACCGGTTCGGACCAAAATATGCATAGACAACACATACATAGAACAAGTAAGACATTTCAACTGTCTTGGACTTGACATTACTTATGATCAAGAGAGAGATATAGAAAATAAAGTGACGAATTTCACAAGAATGTGAGGAACGATTTGGAGAACGTTAGGAAATAACTGTAGAAAAGAAACTCAAATACAATTTTATAAAACAATGGCAATACCTACACTACTGTATGGTTCTGAAACTTGGGTCATAAAGAAAAAAGATGAACAGAAGATACAAACAGCTGAAACGAAATTTCTGAGATCAGTTAAAAGGTGTAATAGACGAGATCGTATAAGAAATGAAGAGATAAGAAGAGATTTAGATATTTTTTGAGTTAATGAAAGGATTAAAGAATACAGAAGACAATGGTTCAACACATAGATGAAATGGAAGAAAGTAGAATACCGAAGATAGCGAAAAAACCCTAGAGGCACAAACAAATTTGGTAGGCCTAAGAAAAGGTGGACTGTGGAATAGGAACAGGCCGCTAAAGCCTAAAACCGTTAAGAAGATGATGATGATTTCCGCGTCCGCACTCACACGCCCTTACATGAAGTCAGCAGCGACACACTCAGTTACGTGTACAGAAGAATGTTCCGAGTTACGTAAGTAACCGTATGTGTGACTTTAGTCGTCGTCGGTCGCCGCTTCTCGAGAAACATTTATTTGATTGCTACATTCCCGCCGGCGAACTGCACGCAATTGCCCAGTGATGGATAGTGCTCGCTCGCCTCTTACTTGAAACAGAAAATCGCTTCGAGCTTCGAGCAGAACCTGTTGTTGAAGTCGCGTTAGATTTACTTTTTTCTCGTTAAAGTTCAAGGATTAGTGAAAACGCACACACACACACACACACACACACACACATATAATATGATCGCTTGGTTCAGAGAAGTGGTGTAATTTCACGAGAGTGGGAGCAGAGGTGTTATTTTCGGTTGTTCCGTATTATGGTCGGACACACCTAGCACATGTTACATACTCTCATATATGTAGCGTACAGAAACTTCACAGTACTTTCTAGTCAGGGCAGTTTAAACTGTGCCGCCTGTAATCGTTGTGTCGTTACCGCCATTGCACAACCGGACAACTGGTACAGCCTTCTACTCGTTATATACGTAATAACATTATTTATATGTTAGCAGGGACTGCAACATCATGAACATCATCATTTCATCATTGTTATCATTGTATCAATACAAATCAATAATAAGACCCATCCTAACCTAAGAAACGTGTACCCTGAACTCCAAAGCAGCGAACACTCTCGATATCTTTGAAAGAAAAATATTACGAAGAATCCTGGGACCAGTTAATGACGTACACGGCTGGAGAATAAAATATAACTTTGACTTGTATCAAATGTATAAAGATCCACCGCTAACACGATGCATAAAACTACAGCGTCTAAGGTGGGCTGGTCATGTAGCCAGGATGGGGGAAGACAGAATACCACGAAAACTATTGAATACCAGAATCCACGGATAAAGACCAGTGTGAAGACCGACGAGAAGATGGGAGGACGCGGTGGATGAGGATGCGAAAGAAATACTGAAAGTGCGTTCCTGGAGGAGGATGGCTACCGACAAAATAGAATGGGAAAAACTGAAGGAGGCCAGGGCCCAACAAGGGCTGTAGTGCCATGGGAGAGAGAGAGAAAGTGTCATTGTATCAAAATAATAGCCACCTTTTTGCGTTTTTAAAATAATCTTTACAAATACATTACTATCAATTCGGGTTTAGACAAAAGCATTCGACAATAGACCAGGTGCATCGAATTACAGATGCAATTGACAAAACCTTGGAAGAAAAACAAATTTGTTCTGCACTATTCCTTGATGTCGCGCAAGCCTTTGACAAGGTGTGGCATGAAGGATTAATTTACATATTAAATAAAATGTTACCTAGACAGTATGTAGAAATCCTTACCTCGTACATATCTAATAGACTGTTTAGAGTTAAACAAGAAGAAGCATGTTCAGACCTAAAAGACGTGCAGGCGGGAGTACCACAGGACAGTGTTAGCAAAATTGGCTACTTTTGCAGATGATACAGCTTTGCTTACAACAGGGCAAGATGAGGTTATTTCAACTCGATTATTGCAGAAAACTAGCGATACCATATATGAATTGACCAAAAAATGGGAAATTAAACTTAACGAAGCCAAATCGGCACAGATTAATTTGCCAATAAAAAATTGAATAATCTTCCATCACTGGTCATAAATGGAACGGTACCTCCTTATGAAAACAAAGCCAAATACCTGGGTATGACATTGGATACCAAACTGAGATGGAAAGAGCATGTAAAAAAAAAAGAGAAAGTTAACATAAAATTCCAACAATATAAATGGCTCATTTACAACCTAAATAAAACATTCCAATCTATCTTAATACAGTAAAACTCTGATCTATAATCAGATAATTAAACCCACCTGGCTGTATGGAATTCAACTCTGGGGGTGCGCGAAAGATAGTAACATCAGGATAATACAAACATTCCAAAACAAAGTTTTGCGGACATGGTGAATGCACCATGGTACGTTAGAAACGCGATATCCACAGAGATCTAGGTATTCCAACAATTAAAGAAGAGATTAAAAGGTTTGCGAAGAAGCATGAAGAAAGGCTTCACCTCCACGAAAATACAGAAATTCTTCAGCTGCTGGACAATCAACACGTGTGCCGAAGACTGAAGAGAACAAAGCCATTTGAACTTGTGTAGTGTTTTGTGTTATAAAAGCAGAGCATTGTGCGCGGGTGAAAGTGTTTAGTTCAGAACACCAGAACTAACTAAAGAATGTCATTGGACTTGATTTGGCTGATATGTATTTGGTATTAAGAGGTATTAGAGATAAGTTAACGGTTGGTCTTACTGACCAGTTTTAACATGTTAAATTCAATTATAAAAAAAAAAACATTACTATCATTACATAATAACAACATAATTATAATAATATTATAATAATATAATTTATAATAATTATTACATTATAATAATAACAACAATAAGATTAATAATGATGACGATGATGATAGTAAAAGTACTAGTACTATACTGCTACTGCTACTACAACTACCACTTTTTTACATGATTTGAAAAATCGAGGTTTCACTTGGTGCCGTTCGGATCCGGCGTAAAACTGTAGGTCCCATATACCTGTGAGAGACTCAGTACCACACGCATCACGGGTATATGCGGGGAGGGTACAAACCAGTCGAAAGACTGAAGGACTACGAACGAACTTGGTGCGCGCGGCGGTCAAGAAATCCAAAAGTTGGCATACAAGGTACGCGCGACGGTCAATGGGTCCTTACAAGGGTTTATACAAGGTGCGCGCGGCAGTCATTTCTGCTCGCTCTAAACCAGATGTGAAAAAAATACAATGAACAGCCACGCACGTCGGACAAACGACCTAGGCGGACAATCAAACATGGTGTACAGTCAAGTACGGTGATCAGTCCTGCTCAGTAGACAATCAAGCACGGAGTATAGTCAAATACGCTGTACAGTCAAGTACGGTGACCAATCAAAATACGGTGAACAGTCGAGCATGGGGAAAAATCAATTACGATAGACAAACAAACAAAATGGAAAAAAACATGCTGGACAGTGAAGCAGTGGCGTATCTAGAATTTGGCTTTGGGGGTCCGGGGTCGGGCCGGCTTCAAACTAAAGAAAGAACAAGTTAAGACTAATCAATATACTATCTTTAAAGTGGCTGAAACAGACGCGATAACATCCTGAAATGAGTCCCATTAAAGCAGACGGTAATGACACAATAAAAATACGCGTTATTGAAACACTGTTAAAAGATACTTATTGACTGAATTGATTTACCTACATTCCATATTTCAAACATATACGCTAATGTTGCGTAATAAACCTGTCTGTATATTTAAAAAAGAGCTACTACTATATTAGCGTACACAGCTTGAAAAAAATTAAACAGCCTAAAAATTAAGAGATTAACAAAATTCGTCAACTTTTTCAACCGTCTGGGAGGGGGGTCCGGTCTCCCACAGCCCCCTTGTAAATATAGCCGTGCAGGGAAGCACAGTAGAGGTTAAGCTCGGTGGGCAATCATTCGCGGTGTACAAACAAGCTCAGAAGCTCAGTAACAAACACTGTGAAGAAGTAATCACGGTAGAGAATCAAGCGAGCTGGACAAACAAGCCCAATAATCAGAGAAATACATTGGACAATCAAACACGGTAGAGAGTAAGCACTGTGCACAATCAGAGTGGACAAACAAGTACAGTAGGTGGAAGAATGACGTCGATCGTCGGGCCGAAACGGCCGTTATCTGGCTCCAGGAACAGCTTGACGACCACGTTGAGTGGGCAGAGAAATAGAGGGTCTCTGTTAACGCGGCCAAGAGGACAGCCGTAGTCTTCTCCAGACGCAGAAGGTTCCCCGACTAACTCTACGTAGGCGATACCACTCTGCCCTGGTCCGACAGAGTCAAGTACCTCGAGCTTCACTTGGACCTGGCGGGCACACTCCGAGCAAGTAGCCCACAAAACTGCCAATCGTCTTTATCAATTTCGCCCCCCCCCCTTTGCAGCAATTCCATAACCCGCCGCCCAGGGAAACTCATCGTTACCACTTATGTGGCGCCGATGGTTACCTACGCGATCCCTACTTGTCCAAAACCCACAAGCGAAAGCTTCAGTCTCTCCTTGACCGAGGATTGCGCTGGGTGTGTAAAGCCCACTATCTGACTTCTAAAAATACATCAGAGACTCCCTGCGTGTCCGCTTCCTGAACGCCACCATACGGATACTTTCCAGAAAGTTCTACTGCCGTTGTGTCCGCTTTAAGGGCAATCACCTGATTAGCGCCTTCGGTTGCAACCCATCTGTGGACCCGGTCTCAGCAAACAATTACGCTCAATTAGACAACTAATTGAAACCCCACGGCCGGTAGCAGGCCACATCCTTAAAATCCAGTGAGTTATGGTCCCCGCGGCAGGACCTCTGGAAGAAGCTCAAACGCGGCATACAAGTGGGCGATCCCTTCATCTCCCACAAACGCCACAGTCAAACACGGTGAAGATGAAACAGCAGTCAATGTATACAAAACAAGACAGAGTCTAAATCACAGATGGATACAGTATTTAGATGGATGCCAGAAAAACACAGGACACGGTAAGGGGACGGTGTTGTACCGTCACTATTACAGCGAAGTTAGTTCGTGAGTTTCTACCTCGACGTGTAAATGGGAAGTAGAGGAAGTAGAAAGAATATTTATTAAAAGTTCATGAGAACCGATTGGTTGAAGTATTTCAAGTGGTCGAGAAATAACAACAGTAGAAATTAAGCCTTTCTATAATTACAAGTTTAATGATAACGACCGGTAATTAGTTCCTTCCTGTAATTCATTTGGCAGTCGGCCGAACGAACGCTTTCCTTTGTAACGTAACTTGTAATGAGTTCAAGTTCTTTATGCGTGTTGCTGGAATACCTGATCTAGTGTAGGCTATGACATCGGTGTCTACTTGAATCCATCTGTTCCCATCCGTGCCGTTCATCTCATTTTTTTGAGTCGCTCATTACAAATGAATCCACATTCGATCGTCTATATTAATAGTGACAAAAAGTAAGGTGGAGCGAAAAATGTATCATTGTGCTCTCTCTCTCTTTTTACATACGCGCCCCCCTACACACACATGGTTGTTTCTTACGTTTTCACACATTTTGCACATTGGACATTCTGTAACATTTTCTGGCTTAATGGCCGTCGTTTATAATTAAAATTGACGTTATTGCTCCTGCTGACTATCTTCAGAACGAGGAACCAGATGAGAAAAATTGTCCCAACACTGATAACGAGAATTGAACTTTTTTAATATTCTTAATGGTAATTGTTATATAAATTTAATGAAGCACTTTTTCAACATCTTATTTTGTTTAAGTTGGCAAAGACAAAGCGCTTTGACTATCAGTCGAATGAAGAGAATGAGACCTGGCCTAGAAAGCGCTTTTCAAAATTAAACCAGGCAAATTCCTGAAAACTTGGTTTTAAATTAATATCGCGCGCACACGCACACACATTTATTTACTAGTAAGTGATAGGAAATTATAGAAATTTTTTAGCAATATCTTATGTGTAAACCTAAATTTTCCCAGAAATTATGGGAAATCGTCTGTGTACTTATGGAAGGATGTTCAACGTTTTAAAAGTCGCGTATCTGTTCGGATTTACAAGAAAGTAACACGTTATACTTTAATATGAAGCATGTCGTTTCGGAGAAACATTTAATGTATAAATAACAATGTACGGAAAACGATAGCTAAAAATTACATTTATTGATGACAAAATTCTACAGAGTTATGTTTGCTCATATCATTTAGAAACACACACGATGTTGATAATGAAACAAACATTTGCGAGTGTAACAAATAAATTAAATATGTTCTTACAGTGAATTGTTTTCTGAACTCATTTTTAGGCTCTGTATTTTGTGTTGTATATTTTTTAAATACTATGAGGTACAAATGCAAACGTAACAATTAAAAAGATTTTAAAGTATGGCTTCTTGTTGTGGAAAGGAACAATCAAGAAGGACGCAAAAAATAAAGTTTGTAACCACAGTTTTAAATAAGGAGATTGATTACTTGATAAAGGCCAGGGAGAATCTCTTATCCGTGTGATCGTCATCGCACCCAGTTTACAAATAGACGTAATGGAAATTTCTTCATGGATAAAGTGATTCGTTATGAACGACTGTATTTCATCGTGACTTCTTCTTGTTGCTTAAACGTTCGTTCTCGTACGTCAAATATGTTGATTTTCAGACAGTGTTTTGTAGATTTCATTATAGAGAGATTTGGACGTGTACATTATGATTGATTATAAAAGGAGGCATAACGTGATTCTAGTACTTATCTTGTAGACTGATATTGAAAGAAATGGGAATACCTAATAAATCCTTAATTTAGTAGTGACCGTCGATCAATAATTTTAACGGCGGAAGGTTTAACGAGGATCGGTTAATAAATGTAATACAAATTATACAATATTTGTGTCGACGTTTTGACAGTTTATTTATTCTCATTATGTTTGTTGTCGTAACAACTGTGTTGTGTGGTTGGCGTCGTAACAACTTAACGACAATTGTCCTGACGATGGCAATGCATATTGTCGAAATTTCAATATTGACCGATCCTCGCTAAACCTTCCGTCGTTAGAAAAAAGGAATACGTAGTTTGAAAGCTTTCGCCTGTCAGTGTTTATATTTCAACGTTTTGAGTAAAATGTTTGCCAAGTGTAACACGTGGTTTTGGGAAAGCGCAAAGTCACTTTAATATTAGAACAGTAGAAGGAGAGAGGGGTGCAAGGTATATGATGCGCAATATATAGCCTCTCGTGTACAAATGCCAACCTCACCTTCTCGAAGTACAGCCTCGGTTGTATGGTGCACCCTGTTTTAACTGACGAGGAAATGGCGACCCAGTGACTACCGGATTAAGTAGTCTCCTGCTTGCTAGTCAACAGCTTCGGGGGGATGAACTGGCAAGCGGTAGAGCACCTCATTGTCCTGGGGTTGGGAAATCGGCCCCGAAGGCGGATGCACTAGTTACTAGTCAACGACACTGGGATGTAGAAGGCAACGATAAACCACTACATTAAAGATCGTTTAGATACCTCTAGTAATATCATCATGGCTATGTTCTAGAGGTTGGGGAAGATGGGGAAGTTAATAACACAGTGAAGATAAGAAAGCTTCAGTATCTGGGACATCTGATGAGAAATGAACAGAGAGTTTACTTATTGCAGTCTATACTAGAAGGAAAAGTACTTGGAAAGAGAGGAGTTGGGCCATCGAGAATATCATGGCTGACAAATTTAAGGACCTGGTTTGGCATGAATACAACTGACTTATTCCATACACCAGTGCAGAAAGTTAAAATAGCCTGTATGATGTCCAACATCCGAAACGGATAGGCACTATCAGAAGAAGAAGAAGAGAAGGAGAGAGACAGATGACGTCTAGTCCGGAAGAACAGTATTAAAAACACAAAACATGAACACAAAAACCACAATAACATAATCTAGTTAGGATATAAGAAGTCTCTGTCTGTGTGTCTCTCTCCGTGCAATGTGAGCGTGGACACAATAATGATGTAAAGTAGACGGTAGTTAGGATTACCGTGAATCGTATTAACCCGTTGCATTGTTCGGACCCAACACGTCCAGGGGTATTTTTTATTACCGTCACAGTTATTACGGTAAGCAAGCAGCGGTGTGAGAAACAAAAACTTTGCACGTGCGTGCGTGCGTGGAGCTGACGAAACCTCAGCTCGGTCGCTTTCACACACGGTTATCAGCGCTTTTTACTGGCCAAATTTAGAAAGTTTCAAGTCTTGACTTTTTCTGGTAATATTTATTAAATCGTTTGTTTCCTGATAATCTTGGTTTCTTTGTTGTGAATGTCACCGGACAGAAACAGAAAAACTAAAAAAAAAAATTTTTGAAAAGATCAAAGCATTTCTAAGACAACAAAAATAATCTTCTATTGTGGTGTATTCATTGTTCATAACCGAAAGATTCCATACTTAAAATTTATAATAAAGTTTTAATTACTTACATTCTTAAATTCGATCGTTTTCGGTCATAGACCATCGTCAGGACATATACACTGTGCACTTGCGGTCATAATATCGTAAAACAGTAACTATTTATAAAGACGAGTTCTCGAGAAACTTTGGAAAAAAACGTACGTTTCTTGTTCATTAATTAATGTCTACAAGTTCGTATTTGTAAATAGTAACTGTTTTACGATATTATGACAGCAAGTGCACAGTGTATATGTCCGAAATCGATATGCTGATAAAAAGGATGGTCTATGACCGAAATCGATCGAATTTAAAGGGCTATAAATCATATGTATGATATAATATTGTTCTAAGGCTTTCATGGCCGGTGTCAGTTGTATTTGAAATATCTATTGTTTGGCCGTGGTCCAAGGTTTCAAAACAAACGTTTCAGCAACACCACTGGCTGCCATCTTCAGTGGATATTCGAGTCAACCTAACGCCAGGATATTCAATCAGAATATTATTCTGATTGGCTGATGGTGGAATTTTTACCTATACGTGGACTTAATGAAGTTATAAGTACAGGTAGCATCGGGGGACATCTTTAGCCTTCACCACAGTACTGTGGGCCTGGCGTACGACACCCCGCGTTAGGTTGACTCGAATATTCACTGAAGATGGCAGCCAGTGGTGCTACTGAAAGTTTGGTGTGAATGTAAACCTTGGACCACGGTCAAACAGCCCGGTAGATATTTAAAATACATATGTATGGTATCTTTAGGTTATGAACAATGAATACACCACAATAGAAGACTGAGATTATAGGTACAATTAGTAAACAACAAGTGTGTGTATATTATAAATACATCACATTATCATGCTGTGTTTTTATTTGTCCAATTCTGTCGTACCTTTGTTACTGAAGGGGAAGCTGCTGATCGTGCCGAGATCGAGTCAAAAACTGTGTCGTTATGTCGCTATATACGGGTTTGAAACTTACAAAACGCAAAAGAACGAAAGCCTCCAGATGTACAGGCGTATTTTCAGAGTTACATGGTTACCAAGCAGAACGCGTGCATCCATATTAAACCCCTACATAAAAAATAGACGAGCCAAATATGTGCTTACGGTGATGATGTTGTAATAATAGCCAGATCAAGACAACGAATAGTTGAGGTATACAAGGAACTGAATAAAAAATCCGCTGGAATAGGACTCAATGTAAACATAAGCAAAACTAAATATATGCTGATTTCTGCATTAGAAAGGAGTAGAAATGTATATAATTTTTGCATAGAGGATGATTCATTTGATGCAGTTGATAAGTTCAGATACCTAGGCAACATGATATGAAGTGAAGGGTTCATAAACACGACAATATATGACAGGACAGAAATAGGAAATAGGGCATATTATGCCAACAGTATAGTATTGAGAAACGATCTCATTATTCATAACACAAAAATAAAAATATATAAGACACTTACCAGACCGGTTGTTACTTATGGAGGTGAGACACGGACACTGACAAAAAAGGAACAAGAAACACTGAGAAGGTCTGAAAGAAGGAAAGATTGTAAAGACGAGTTTATGGCCCGGTTAAAGAAGATGAATGGAGAATAAGAAATAACTAGGAGACAGATGAGATATTGAAGCTTGAGGACATTGTAAGATTCATAAAGGCTCAACGATTACAGTGGCTAAATCATCTAGAGCGGATGGATGATCAGCGTATGCCAAAGAAAATCCTGAGAGCGCAAGTTTGTAAAAGCAGAAATAGGGGCCGACCTAAGACAAGATGGTTGGATGATGTGCTAGAAGATCTCAGAAGAATGGCTGTGAGGGGTTACACTGAGATGGAAATGGATAGGAGATACTGGACAAGACTGGTGTTTGAAGCCAGGGCTCTCGTTGGGCTGTAGTGCTAAATAAGAAGAAGAAGAAGAAGAAGAAGAAGAAGAAGAAGAAGAAGAAGAAGAAGAAGAAGAAGAAGAAGACATAAAAATAGGCGATAAAGCAGAGTAATGACACACCCCTAATCCGCTAAGACTTCTTCTTATTAAGTCTAACCTCCCACAGAACTTCCGCCAAACCGCCGCTTCCTCTGGAAGAAAATCCTTGCTGCTAGCTGCGCCTTAATCTAAACATCATCTTCACAACACGGCATAGACGAGGTGTTGCCTGTTCCGCCTTCAAAAATCCTCCAGCCATCTCTTCCTCGGTCTACCCACACACCTGTGTCCTGTAGGCTTGTATTTCCAAACTTGTTTGGCCAGTCTGGAATCTGACATTCTTTCTAAGCGTTCATCCCACCGTTGTTTGTAATCTTTTAATTTTCCTTCAAGTTAAAAACTTGTAACTCTTCTCTTATGGCCTCATTTCTTATACGGTCAAGTTTTGAACAGATTTTAACTCTTCTTAAGAATGCCATTTCCGAGGCCTGTATTTTACTGTCTTGTTGTTGTCCGTAATTCACTCCCATAGGAGAGTACGGGGACTGCCATAATTTTTTAAAACTTACATTTTGTAACTAATTATAAGTAGAATATTACTGACTCCGTTCTGGTAAAAATTGTTAAAAATTTTATATTTTTATCAATAAAAACTTTGTGAAATACAAGCATCGGAAATGACATTCTTAAGAGGAGTTAAAAAGTGTTCTGAACTTAATCTCCTTCTTCTGCTCCTCTTCAAGGATTCGGTTATATAAACCTGTTCCGGCACCCATCTCATCCTCGGACGACCCACATCTCTTCTACCAATGGCTTTATAGTTCAGTGCCAATTTCGACAATCGATCCTCTGTCATCCTTTGCAGATGATCCCACCATTGTCTTCTGTAAATTGAAATAATTTCATTTATGTCCTTTACTTCGATTTCTGTCTGATATCTTCATTCCTTATTCTATATTGCAATGTATAATTTAAAGTATTTCGAAGAAACTGCATTTTAGCGCACTCTGAATCTTGCCGCTTTCTTTTTTTGTCATGACCAACGCCTCACTGGCATAAATCAACGTGGGTATTGGAATTCGCTTATAAAATTTCATCCTTGTGCTGTGTCTTGTTTTATTTCTAAGATTTCTGTGAATCGTACCACAAATATTCCTAAAATTTTTTATGTTAACTCTTATATTATATTCAGATTCTTAGATTACGGCACAGCCTAGATATTTGAAACGGCTCACTTGTTCTAAAGTGCTGTTGTTTATAACTACAGTACTGTGCGAATTAATGTGAACACAAGTGATAATTTGAAAAAAACAACATTTATCAGTTATAGACGAAGAAAAAAGAGAAAAGAATACAATTTAAATTGTTTTAATAGGAAATATGTCCTCCCTTGGCTTTTATAACTTCTTCAACACGTTTTGGCATAGAATCAACAAGTTTTTTACAGTTTTCTGATATTTGCTGGTCTCGAAACCATGTGTGGATTACAGCCTCAATCAGTTTTGTTTTTGTTGTGCAATCTATTTTACGAAGTCTAGCTTTTACAATAGCCCACAGATTTTCAATCGGATTAAGGTCCGGTGAGTTTCCTGGCCATTCAAGGCATGATATCTTTTTGTCCTTGAAATATTTCATCATTATATTGGACACGTGACATGGAGCCGAATCTTGTTGAAAAACTGCTTGACCGTTGGCATCAACTTTTCTTAGTTCAGTTTCCAATCTGTGTTCTAGCAAGTCTCTGTATTTTTGCGAGTTCATCATGCCTTCGATCGGCACAAGGCATCCGGTACCTTTATAAGAAAAGCAGCCCCAGAACATCTTCTTTAACGGATGTTTAACTGTTTGATCAATATGAGCTGTCGTAAGTTTTTCATTGTCACTTTTTCTAACGAAACGAGATCGCTGTCCTTGTACCAAAAAATGGCTCTCATCTGAGAACAACACTTTTCTCCAATCTTCAACAGTCCAGCTCACATATTTTTTTGCCCAATCATATCGTTTTGTCATCATGGCAGCAGTCAATAACTGTTTTTTTTTAGGTCTGACTGTTTTTCTTCCTCCTTCTATAAGTCGTTTTCGTACGGTGGAGTCATGAACAATAACTCCAGCGTGTGCCAAGTCTTGCTGAAGTTCTTGGCTGGTTTTCCTAGGGTTTAATTTACTTTCCCTTATTAAAAAAGCTTCATCCTTTGCTGTTGTCTTTCTTTTCCTTCCACATTTCCCTTTTCTGTTCACTTCAATCGTCCCAGTGTCCCTTTTTTGCTTCAAAATCTTGTTGACAGCTCCTAAACTCACACCACACTCCTTGGCAATATCTCTTTGAGTCATTGATCCTCAGTGGATATTTACCTTTAAAGGCCATAACTCTAAATAAATAAATATTTAACATTATCAGTAGGTTAGGTTTCATAATATTTTGTGTTTAACCCGCTTTCTAAGACTGAGTACCGACATATAAGAATGAGGTTTATCTGAAAAATTTGGCAAAATTCTCACCCGCTTTCGAGTAATGTTAAAAAAACAATAAATCAGGTATCAAGTATTTTCCACTTTCCACTATTGTATGAATTTCGCGCGCTATGGATTATATTGCGTGCACGCTCATAAAATAAATCCTTACTTCAGTGAAGGTGATTTCATGGAATCCAAGTCCGTCTTTATAATGTAGTGCGACGCAGCTTTCACGAAAGAATATTATAAAAATAGTCCGTGCTTTCTTCTTTCACTGCCCTTTGGTCCACGACTAGCGTTCGTGACTGACAACGGACGGAACCGATCCAACAAGTGCTCATCACAGATTTACTTGTAGTTAATTAGATACCGTTATCTTGTTCCTAGATTAAACCGTCTCGAATTATCGTGGCGATTAAATCGGCACGAATTCCAAGAAAACGGTAACTAGCGATCACAAATAACAACAATGAAGTTAGTTTTTTTATGATAATAAATGTTCCGTTCGATTAGGTGGTAAATCTTGTTTTCCTTATGAGATCACAAAACTATTAAAGTTTCAATATCGGTCCAACAAAATTATGGCTTAATCGAGGCAATTTTTGTAGGTGTGTGTGTGTGTGTGTGTGTGTGTGTGTGTGTGTGTGTGTGTGTGTGTGTGTGTGTGTGTGTGTGTGTGTGTGTCAAACAAGATAATATTTACGGGGAATTTGAGTAAACCATACATTTGTTTTCCTTCCTCCTAAGATTGCTTTGACCCATACTGATTACCTACGAAACGTTTTTTTTTTTTCAAGTTTGTTCCATATAATTTTATATACATGTGATTTTTTAATGTATCTGGTAGCCATTATTTCAAGATCTGCTTCTACAGTTTTTTAACGAATTGAGTATACATCGTAAGACTATAGAATTTATTGCACATGTTTCTTAATAAACGATTTGGATACACGGTGTTACAAGCTCTTAAAATATTTAAAACATCTACAATATTTAAAAACTGCATCCTACGCATCGAATCTAGTGAACCATTAAAGAAGGCACTGATATAGTATAAATTTACAAAAAAACTCTCCGCTTGTCTTACCTTCTAACTCCATAACATTTGTGATATCTTGTCTTAGTAATTCAATGGCATTTACAGATGTATTTATTTAGGCAGCTTGAGCTTTTAAAACAATTTTAAGAAAGGCAATTGACAAAAATGCTCTTAAAAACTACGTAAAAAGAAAGGGGAATTGACTTTATATTTTTTATTATTATTATTATTAGATAGCATAGATGCTATTTTTATACTTGAATTAATAATTGAAAAAACAAGGGAATTTATATTGGAGACTCATCTAGCATTCATAGATGTGTCGAAAGCATTTGATAATGTGAAACGTTCGCTACTCTGGAATATAATGGAACGAAGGGGGTGTCCTTTCGCAATTCATTAAAGTTCTTAGAAGCTTATATTACAAGACAGCGGTTGCCGTGGATTTGAATGGTAAATTATCAGAAGATATTCCTACAAATAAAGGTGTGAGACAAGGATGCCCTATTTCATCGACACTTTTTAATATCTACATGGACGACATATTTCGGCAATGGACAGCTAAAGTTGACTCGGGAATATCACTTCAGCGAAATATTCATGTGAATGCATTGCTTTATGCAGATGACAAGGTAATGATACAGAAAACAGAAGATCAGTTACAGCGGGCGATATTTACGTTCAATAGCATCATACAAGACTATGGGCTACAGATCTCTGCTACAAAATCTAAAACGATGGCATTTCAGGGCAGGTATCCTATAAGAACTAAAATAGTCGTGAATAGTCAGATTTTGGATCAAGTTAGTCATTTTAATTTCCTGGGTTGTAATATCTCATATAGAACTGATACTGACTGGGATAGTAAGCTAACAAAATTTAGACGCATCTGTGGAACGATTCCATGCTAGTGAGACATGGACTCTTGGTAAAAGGGATGTGCAGAGGATTCAGACAGCTGAAATGAAATTTCTAAGAAGGACGCAAGGTTGTTCCTTTTTGGATCGGAGAATTGCATGCCTGATATCCGTCTACCTGTGGCTGCCTTGAGTTATCATTCAACTGGGAAGAGAGATGTCGGTAGACCGAGGAGGAGATGGGTTCCGGATCACGTCTAAGGCCTAGTCCTTGGAGTGGTGATGATGATGATGATGATGATGATGAGTATGATAATTACTATTTAATTCCTAGTTAGGAGTCAGTCCTGTTTTATAACAACGGTCCTACATGCTGTCATTACACCTCCTCATTGGCCGACCAAAAATCCTCTTCGTGTTTGATTGGCTATCTCTTGTCTTTTTCACTAGCCTTGTGTCATCCATTCTTGATATTTGATCACTCCATATCCTTCTTCTTTCCGCAATCCAAGAATTAATATCTGTTACATTACACGTTTCTTTTACACTATTGTTTGGCAACCTATCGTACATTGTCTTTCCTAGTATCCTCCGTAATACAGTCATTTCTGTAGTTTCTCGATTTCTTTGAGTTGTTGCTGTATTTGTCTATGATGCATAGGATATTCCTGGACGTTTGTGCTTTTGTAAACCCTAGTTTTTGCGTGATAATATCTTCGTATTATTCCACATAAGGTTATTCATGCATCCAGCAATTCTTCTTGCTTTCAACAATTGATGTTCTATTTCTTCATCTGCCCTATTGTTACTTGTAAGCCTTGTTCCTAAGTACTCTATTTGCGTTACATATTCTATTATTCTGTCATTTATCACAAGCATTCTCCTTAATGGGTCAAGTGAAATTATAATTGACTTTGTTTTCTGTTCCGGTATCTTCATGTTATATTTCTGGCATGCTTTGTTACAATTATACACAAGTCTTTGTAAGTCATTTTCATTTTCCGCTATTAGAATAACGTCGTATGCATAACATATATTATTAAACACACTTCTACCCATCCTATATCCTCTCATATATTTTACTTCCTTAATAATTTCATCCATAACTACACTGAAGAGTACGGGACTTAGGGAATCACCCCTGTCTGATCCCTTTTGTTACAGGTATATTATCTGATTATATTTTTGTGAAAAATAATTTACAGTTCTCAAAAGAATACCTTCAAAAGAATAAATATATGAAAACAAAAACACTACCAAATTTATAGAAACGGAAGTGACAAGACAATTCGTGAGAGGTAGAACTTCTGGACAAGCTACAAAAGGAGATTTCCAATAAATTATAAAGTCAGATGACGCGAACTAAAAGTGCAACCTGTTTCCGTATGTTAATCGGTTTGATTTGGCAGCAGTGACACTTTTGTTTTCAACCGCTCCCACTTGGACACGTGAAACTTTCCTTTGGCCGCTTCTGCAATATAACAGCTTAGCCTACTCCGTAACTAAACCAAAATCAAGATGACATAATTTCTCTAAACTAAAAAAGAGAAAGTTTACGAAACAAGACCTTATAACACAATTGTTTATAGGAACTGGTCTAGAAGATAATATAAAAATAAAATAATTTAATAACAATATAATATGAAAGTCATATGAAACTGTAACTATTCAAACAAAAGTAATGCGGTAAGGAGCCAATAAGACAAAAAATAATGATTAGTGATCGAATTCTAGAACAAGTGAGGCACGTTAATTATTTGGGAAATGATATTGGCTATGATAGGATATATAAGTTAGGTAAGTTCCAAAGATTTTTGGAACAATCAACCATATTTTTAGAAACAAGGTACGTCGATATACAAAATTAAAGTTTTACAAAGTTATGGCGGTCCCTGCACTGTCCCATGGATGTGAATTATGGACACCAACCAAAAAACAAGACAGTAAAATACAGGCTTCGGAAATGGCGTTCTTAAGAGGAGTTAAAAGGTGTTCTAAACTTGACCGTATAAGAAGTGAGGCCATAAAAGAAGAGTTACAAGTTTTTAACTTGAAGAAAATTAAAAGATTACAAACAACGGTGGAAAGAACGCTTAGGAAGAATGCCAGATTCCAGACTGGCCAAACAAGTCTGGAAATACAAAACTATAGGACACAGGTGTGTGGGTAGACCCTGGCTGAAAGACTTTTGAAGGCGGAACAGGCAATACCATGCCAATGCCGTGTTGTAAAGATGATGATGATAAAATAATTTAATTAAACTAAACTATAAAATATTTTGAAGATTTGCTTGCTGTTTATCGAAGGATTATCTTAAATATAAGGTGAAGAAATTAAGTTCTCTCGACGGTACAAGAAGTTTAAAAGACAATGAATACGACCTGTGAATCCATCGTTGCAAAACAGACTTAAAACGGCATGTTATGGGATAGCAGAAATGCATGATGGTGTTATAAGTGGAAGAAGAAAATGTGATTCGTCCGAGACTTTACGTAAAGTTGGAAATAGGGAACGACCTCAGTAGCTGCAGATATATAGGCCTAGCATATTTACACTGGCGAAGTGAATCTGTTTGAATTCTTTGGTAACACTGTAAACAAAATTAGAGTGGTGAGCACAAACTAAAAAAAAAAAAAAAACTTACGTATGTGTGTGACTGAAGAAACTTTTAGCAAATTGAAAAATTCAAAATTCAGTTCGTGGCAGAAGCTTGATCTCCTGAAGTTAAATTGTAATGTCTTCTGTTGTATACTCCAACAAATTAAGAGGGCAGTGGCGTATCTAGAATTTGGTCTTGGAAGGGGTGTTCGGTCGAATCGGCTTCATGCAAAAGAAGAAAACAAGTGGAGACTAATCAGTATTACTATCTTTAAAGTGGTTTGATAGTAACCTGAAATTAATCCATTAAAATAAGCGGTAATAACATAATAAAAATACCCGTTATTGAAACATTGTTTAGAACATACTTATTGACTGGATTGATTTTGCTATATTTCATATTTCAAACGTATAGGCAAATGCTGTATAATAAGCCTGTTTGTATATTAAAAAAAAAGTAAAAAAGAGTTACTATTGTATTAGCGTACACAGCTGAAAAGAACGACAGAATAGTTTAAAACTTACAGAGTTTAACAAAATTTGTCAACTTTTTCCGTCTCTCTGGGGGGGGGGTTTCCGGCCGGCCCCGTTCGTTCCCCCCTAAATACACCATTGTAAGGGGAGGAGAGAGGAAGAGATAGATATATAGAGAAGAGAGAGAGAAAGAGAGAGAGAGAGAGAGAGAGAGAGAGAGAGAGAGAGAGAGAGAGATTTAGGTGTGTCTGTGTGTATTAGAGAGAGAGAGAGAGAGAGAGGGGGTGAGTGTGTGGACCTGTGTAAATTATTGGAATGTATACAATTTTGATGAAAAAAGATGGAATAGAGAGAATATCTTAAATAAATCTTAATGTCCAATCAAATTAAGAAAGATAACTGAAAAAAAGACGCAATCAGAAACTACGCAAAAAGGAAGGGAACAGACTTGATATTTTTGTGAAAAGAAATCTAGTTACCTTGGAAAATTCAAGGAATAATGAAAAGAGCTGTAATAAGAGCGTGGAGAGGCAGTAAACTTATACGGTTGCAACAGAAAGTAAGAATTAAACATTGACAGAATATACATGAAACAGGGTAAAACGGAACGACTAGAACTTGCCCTATCCCTAGTTGGCGGACATAAACAGAAAATGGAATTAAAGGAGGTCACAAATTGAAAAAAACACCAGAGTTGTATTATGTTGTATTAGATTCAGTATTAAGTAATTAAGTAGATGTATAATTTGCTTCAGAGTATTTCGAGTAAATGGTTTAGTACACAGACATATGATATTCTCTATTATTGTAATGTTAGTTCATCAAAAGACGAACTATGTAGATGCCATAAGTAGTTTCAGAAAAATTGTATTAGGACTAGAGTGAAAATGAATACAGTAATGTTTTCCTGAGTTTTGCATATCACATACTTAACGAAATAGAACTTTTTAACATTGAAAATGTTTATAAGGACGTGTGGCACATTTGAAAACGACCGCTGGTGCGTGATCGAAAATGGGAACCGGTGAGTTTCCATAGAAACTACTTCTTTGTTGTCAGTAACGTAGTACACATATAAAACTTCGCTTATGAATGCGACTACATTTAACTTATAATCTGTACATTGGTGAATGAAGAATGAATTCATTGTTTGGTGAATGAAGAATGAATTCATTGATTGGTGAATGAACATAAATATATATATTTTTTAGATTTATTGAAGCATTTTCTGTGGATTGAATTTGTGCAATGACTGTACATTTTTCATTTTTTTCTTGAAGTACCCGAGGTATCAATACGCCATCTATAAAATTATACAGTATAACTATTCAGCTTTCTCTTCACAATCCCATTATAAGAAACAAAGTCAACGCACTATTTTACTTTAATTTTTGTTTATTTGAACCTGTCTAAGTTCATAAGAGATTGTGACCGGTACAGGGAAAAGAGTTTACGGATGATTATTCCTTCGCAGCCGTGGGCAGGTCGAAGGAGTATCACGATGTAACCCAGTTTCTAGTTTTACAAATAACTTGGCTGACGATCAAGTACAATAATTTATTCATATGGTTATCGGGCTCAACAGAAATATCATACACGCGCGCGCGTTTCTTCAGGCGTTATTTGATTGCTTTCGAATGTTTTGACGTATCGTAAACTACAGAACATTATACTACGGAAATTATACTAATTTATATCCATGCAAAACAAACGAGCAGCGAGAAATGTGTTGATAAACACGATAATTTTGACAGTTACATCAAGTTAAATATTATTCCTTTCTCTCACTGTTTGGGATTTTGGTCCGTAGTCAGCTTCATATCATTTTCACGTATATGAGTTTTTTAATGCTACACATATTTTTACATCAAAGACAGCCTACACGCGCGCGCGCGCGCGCACACACTCACAGACACACAAAAACATACACACACACACACAGAAGTAAGATTGTAATCTCTAAGTGTCTTACAGCTTTTCACGATATTAATTGATGACTCGTTGGGCATTTGGTGAAACATAGTACTACAAAGGTTTTCAAAATCATACAAACACAGTATAACTGTGAAACTTACCAAGTGTTTGTATGTTTTTAAAAACTTTTGTGTCTTACAGTTTTTATATAATTACACCTGGTTAATTAATCTATAGCCTCGGGTTCGATATCCGGGGAGCACCATAAAATCAAGTTTGATTTTTTAGTCTTTAAGTAAATCGTCGGCTCACCTGGCGTACCCACGCACAGACGATGAGAACTAGAGCGTCCGCTCGCCTGGCGACTCTGTTTCCAATACTTGTCAACAAGGCTATGACCCGCAAGCTATAGGTAAGTTGATCGTCAAAGCGTACCTGTTGCCGATCATCACCTATGCCATTCCTGTCTAGGGTTACCTTGCAGCTGTTCATAAAAGAAAGTTGCAAAGCGTTCTCGATAAGGGCCTTCGGATAGCGGCCAAAGCCCCCTATCGGTTCGCTTCTCGACTTTTGAGAAGTGGATTCGGTGTCCGCTCCTTGGATGACACCGTGCGGCGACTTGCACGTAAATTTTACGTCCGAGCCGCAAAGACCCAGGCAAACCTCCTCATAGCCGGCTTTGCCAAGTACCGACCACGTCCAGGTGATTCTTGGAAACGGCCTCGGCACTTACTGTACTAGAACAAGATAGTACGAGCATGCCGTTGTAGCGGGCACTGCATAAATTAAATATTCCATATGGACATGACCACTAGGCAGGAGATCCTTCCGGAAGCTCGGAACTAGGAAACCATTGGGACGTCTCACGACGCGCATCCCAACAGCTCTGGCAACAGTCTTTAAGTCAAATAAACGTGTATAAATGGGCGGTTAAAGCCTACACTATCTTCCTTGTACGCTACGGAGGCCTACAGTGATATCCTACTTTGCCTGATTACCTTAATCGGTGGTACACAATGGAATCATTAATTTTTGTAGTACGCTCACGCGGTCGGTGTCAGTATTATCAAAATGTTTAAAGACCAGGCTGTTAGGCCATAGTCGGTTGCTATATAACAGCGACAACGTTTCTAATCCCACCCTCGGGCATCACCTTCAGGCCGCAAAACGTAGGTTGCTCTTACCCGAAGTTGTCGGGTATCGTTCGACCAAGATCCGCCGTAACTGTTTCATAACACGCTATCGCGTTTTGCGGCCTGAAGAAGATGCCCGAGGGTGGGATTAGAAACGTTGTCGACGATGTCGCTGTTACGTAGCAACCGGCCGCGGCCTAACAGAAGACCGGTTTTAATCATTTTGATAATGGTATCATTAATTAATTTTTTTTTTTTAGATATTACCTGAATAGTCCGTCTTGTGGTTCACTTGTTTTATATTAAAAACACAACGCGTTTCGGAACTAAAGTTCCATCCTCAGGTTATTTTCCTTATTAGAGGTCGTCACAACATTAAGACACTAAACACAAAAAACAACAACATTTTTGTGTATTGACAGATTACAAACAGATTACAGGGTCAATCAAACGCGATTAGCAGTTTGAGTTGACTGCCTATCTGCAGCCATGTCGGACTCCAGCGTTATAAATGTCTGACGACAGAGTCAAAAACTTTCAATCGTAGGATATTAAGGAGATATCAAGTGAAGGATCTGCCCAAATGTAGCCAAAACCGTTTCAGGGAAACGAGCGAAGTTCAACTACAGGACCGCGAAAAACAATGTGTGCGTATGAAATTTTGCGGCAAAACTAGGTTACAACTTTACAGAGATATTCTGTTTGTTCGAGTAACCATACGCGGAGGCCTGCATGAGCCGAACGATTATTTTGAGTATTTTTAAAGAGGACTAAATTAATATTCGGTGCAGATTAAAGCAATGTCGAAGATCACGGCAAGAGAGTTTGTGATGTGGTAATTGTAAATCATCGTTTAACTGCTGAGACTTTCTGAAAGAATGCGGATCCGTATAAGATTGTAACATACGTCAACTCAAAAACAACACATATTATGTACTCTGTGTGTGTGTGTGTGTGTGTGTGTGCGCATTTGTATTTATGTGGCTATATGTGTTTAGTTCACGATGCTCAAATCCTAACAAACTCAGGAACTCTTGCGATGTCTATTAAGTAACTTCAATTAAATTTCATGAAGAAGGAAATCTTCTTCTTCTTCACCTCACGGAGTAGGGACTTTGCTTATTCCGCCTTCACAGAGTATCTCTCCATCTCACTCTCGGTCTTCCTACGTCTCTAGTACCGAACAGTCTATATTGAAAGGCAACCGTAGGTAGTCGTCCTCAATTCTGTCCAGATGCTGTAACTATCCCCTGAGATATGTCTGGATTTTATCATTTATGGAGAATACCTGTAGCTCTTCTCTAATATGCTCATTCTGCAAACGATCCTGTATCGTGCAACCCTTTGTTCAGAAACTTCACTTCCGAAGTTTGAATGTGGTTCTTAATCTTCTTTGTAGGAACCCATGTTTCACATCCATGTAGTAAAACAGGCATTCTCATTGTTTTATAAAATTTAAGCCTTGTCTTTTCCCTTATCTTTTTGCTCAGCGTTCTATGCATTACGCCACACATCATCTGAAACCTCAGTATTTTTGTAGCGATATCTCGGCTTGTGTCATTCCCACTACTGACAGTGCAGCCCCAGGTAATTGAAGTCAGAGACTTGTTCCAAAACTGTTCCCTCAAGACGAATTTTTGATCTGACTGGAAACTTGTCCCAAAAATGCCATGATTTTTGTTTTCTGCTTAGATATTTGAAAATCATATTTTTTTACAAATATGATTTAAACGAAGTAAAGAATACTGCAACTCATCCTCTACTTTCTGTATTAAGACTGCATCGTCAGCATACAATAAAATATCCAAACTCGTGTTTTGGTTAAGTCGAATTCCTGAGGCAATATCTCGTCTCCGTGATTGGATGATGTCGTCAATATATATATTCGAGGTGTGTTAAAAAAAAAACGGAACTTTTTGGATAACACATCAACCCGCACCAACAACGCGCTGGGACTTTGAGCGCGCCTACAGATATCATATATAGCGAGTTTTTGACAACAAACTGCCATTTATTCTTTTCCGATATCAGCATTAGTCTTTGAGCTATATCAAACTGAGTGGGGACGTGCGCACGCTGGCCGGCGGATTAGTGACAAAGCGATTAAGAAAGACCGCGAAAAACAATGTGTGGGTATGAAATTTTGCGGCAAAACTAGGTTATAACTTTACAGAGATATTCTGTTTGTTCGAGTAACCATACGCGGAGGCCTGCATGAGCCGAACGATTATTTTGAGTATTTTTAAAGAGGGCTAAATTAATATTCAGTGCAGATTAAAGCAATGTCGAAGATCACGGCAAGAGAGTTTGTGATGTGGTAATTGTAAATCATCGTTTAACTGCTGAGACTTTCTGAGAGAATGTGGATCCGTATAAGATTGTAAAATTAAATTTTTGTAGAAAATTTAAATGTATCATATCACTGAAAAATTCTTACTGCATTTGTTGACTGGCGATCAGAAAGAGATCCGTTTTGAAATCGGTCAACAACTGCGTACCAATGCAAATTGGTAATGACAACTTCGGAATGCAATGGAAATTGCTCTGTAAAGATTTTAGGAAGTTAGCAACAAAATTTTATACATACGCGTTGTGTTAAGATGTTCATTCTCACTTCGTTATAAATCCGCCGGACGGTGTGTGCCCATGCCCACTACAGCGCGTGTAGCTCGAAGACTATAATAATGATCATGACGGGACGGAGTTAACGGCATTCCTGCGTCAAAAACTGTTTCTAGCAGCACTTAATTGTGCAGCTCGCTCTATGGGCAGCTTGACGTACATCGAAGATGACAGCCAGTGGTGCTGCTGAAACGTTTGGTTTGTTTGTAAACCCTGGACCACGGCCAAACAGCCCGGTACATACTACTTCCATTACATATAGTTTCAGAAACAAATGTGGCGATTTTTCAAAAAAAAAAAAAACAGCGACGTCAGTTTCGTCTGTTACATAACTTCGTTCGCAGTCGACAGTGACAAATATAAGTAAACTTTATCGGAGATTCAAACGAGGCAGAATTGGAAGGCTGTGGCTATATTTAGTTACGCGGAAATTGGATGTTTGGTTTAGAAAGTGTAACGGGCAGTCAGCCGTTCGACTGGATAAATGACTAATTTAAATAACCAACAAATGTGTAACGCTTAAATAGAGAAAGCATCATCGATCATGTCGAATACTTACTGTGCCGAGCTTGGAAACAATGTATGTTTGACAACATGTCACAGAACGTGACGTGCCATACTTTCTACAGATCTGAAAACTCAATTGTTTGAATGAATCTTCTTATTGCAAGTAGGTGGTTCGTATATTCAGTCTCAGTACCTATATATTTTTCGTTTATATAGGTACTATCCTATACAAAGAACGAATCGTACAATTATATGATTATATACATAAGTACTCAAATAATTCTTGTTAATTAATGAATTATAATAGTAAATAACACTTTTCCTACAAAAATATATTTTAATATTTTTTTTGTACTTTTATATTAAAATGTTCCGACAGTTTTTATATACTGTCATCTTTAGATATAGTAACACATAGTCATTATACTATAAATTTTATTTTATAATATTGTATGATGATAGTGTAGAAAAATTGTCAAGACTGTCAATAAATACAAATAAATTAAAAAAATATTTTCTTATGTGAAAAGTATTACTTACTACATTATATTCTAGTGTAAGGCAACAGAGGTTTTTAATTCTGTTTAGAATAAAATTCATCCCTTTCTTGGTCCCTTACAATTGGGTTTCAGTGTATGTTGGTGGATTCCAAAACTTTCTGTCCTTGACTGTATCGCTTTGTACATGATCCGTTCCTTCTTGAAGTCTATGCGACCATCTCATTGGAGATCTATTCTGAATCTTTTATCTTTCATTTCACATTTTAAAGGAAGATTTTTGTTACTTCTCCTGTCCTCTTGGGTGTATCTCCAAAGAAGCGTATGTTGGCCTTATCACTCTGTTTTAAAACGAATTTATTTACCTTCTTTCTTCTTCTTCCTGTCGTTTCACCTGTTACTTCGGCTCCTCAGTTACTGAGGAGGCAATTTCTTTTATTGGTCTCCATCATTGCATCTCTAAGGAAGCAATTTTCATGCTATTATTGATCTCATTATTTACTTCGTTTTATTCGAATACATTCATCTTTCTACTTCCTCGTGACTGTGATCGTGTTAAATATTTCTAGTATAAGAAATCAAACAAAATTATGGTAACTCTCATTTTCAAGTCTCTCGTTTTCAATATCTGGGATATGACGTTTCCTATAAATTTGCCGAAGACATCGAGAGGTTTCACGCGGTTTGTGGAACTATTAAAAAGAGTACTAAGAAAAAAACAAGAAGAAAAACACCCATGAACTTTTATAAAGTTATAGCTGTACCGACTTCTTATATGGTTTGGAGACACTGGTTTTAACTGGAAAGATTATAAATCACATAAAAGTTACGGAGATGAGATGTCTCAGATATGTGAAAGGGGGTAGTAGGACATGTACGTTTAGAAACCATGTTGTTAGGTACACTCTCTGCTAACGACAGATTGACGGTTATAAGTAAAAGTCAGTGGACCATTAAGCACAATGAAGAAGAAGAAATTCCTCTAAAAAAATTTAAATCATATAGCCGAAGATAAAAGTGATACAGGTAAATCTCACAAGATACGATCTTGTAGAAGAAACCGGATCAGATGACAGTTACCTAATAACTTATTTAATTATGGAGACAAGAGGAAGAACGGATCTTTGTTTTTTTGTATCCACTCAGATAACCATCCATATGTGTTTGCACATATGGATTTTTATATGTAGTTTTATATGCTTCTTGTAATTTTATATGCCGACGAACTCACACTAATTGGGAAAAAAAGAGGAAGAATTGCAAAAGGGATTATACAAACTGCAGCAAATTAGCGAAGGATATAATTTAAAAATTTCAATTCCTAAAACAAAAATAATGGCATTCGCAGGAAAAGATCCAAAATCATCTTAAACGATAAAACACTGGATCAAATAGAACACTTTAAATACCTAGGTTGTGATATTTCCACTTAAATGAAAAGATAAAATTTAATAGAAACAAGTGGCAAGAACATTTAGAAAGAATGCAACAATACAGGATTTACAGTAAAGGCTAGAAAATACAAAGCCAGAGGAAGAAGAAATTTAGGTAGACCAAGGAAAAGGTGGGAACCGTAACAGGCAGAATGCCTAAAACATGAAGTGAAGAAGATGTGTTTGCAATCCAGTACCACATCAGTTATCTGTTTTTCTCCTTTGTGAGGCATGCTCATGATTTCTTTAACCCTCCTGGTTCTCATTCTTTCTGATATACATATTTCTGCAACTGTAACAATTTGTATATAGACTATGTAGTTAAGGTATTTTCTTCTATTCAGAAAGTTGCTAAATTTTCGGTCATATGAAAACAGAGGTTGCACTGTCAGTAACTTTATGTAAAGTATGTTTTACAAAACGAGCTTCGACAAAGAAGAAAGAAGCGAGGAAGAATTGGCTTAGTTAGCGAGGAAACTAATTTTGAAACTAATTAACGTGCACTTGGCGAGTTATACGACTTTAAGAATACGATAAAGTACAGACAGTCTTTGTTGTACGACTGTTATTTCCAGTCGTTCGGACGTACACACCTATTAGTCCCTGCTGCTGAAGTGGCTGCTGTGGGAGACACCGAAACGTATAGCACAAACTTGTACAACAATCGACCACGCCCAATCTCCTAGCAACTCAGACGACTCGCGCCGAAACGTATAGCACAAACTTGTACAACAATCGACCACGCCCAATCTCCTAGCAACTCAGACGACTCGCGCCGAAACGTATAGCACAAACTTGTACAACAATCGACCACGCCCAATCTCCTAGCAACTCAGACGACTCGCGCCGTGAACACTCTTTGAAACTTATAGCTTATACAAAATTTAAAGAATAGTCAAACAACTGCACGGCTGTGCTTCTAATCGTATCCTATAATATTATATTGTTACGACGGTGTACTGATCGTCGTATGGTACAGTGGAAAACAAAACACAAGACACCAATTAAGTCACTAATCACCAGCTTTAATTATCACAATTAAACAGTTTGTAATCAACAAGGTAGTCTGTTACAACAAGTCAAATAAAAACTGTTCACACGCAATAATAATGTCTACTAATAGAGTCTCGCACAATTATAAAACGCATAACACTTAAAAGCTATACTTGGCTACAATACTTCGAACCGCACTGGTATAAATCGCAACTCAAACTGAACTAAGCCCCCTGAAGTCTTGTACTTATACCCCTCTGAGATTCCAGCATATTCCGTAATATGCGTGTACTAGAAAATTCTAGAACGTAATTGATTGCGGCCTTGAACACAGCCCGCGCGGACCGGTATGATCTGGAAAAGTCTCGTTGCGGACGGGTGACAAGTGTCACATAATTGTCCTTCGTCTCAAAGTAGTAGCAATACTATGTACGCGCACACACATTACAGCTGGACTCCGCTGGAATAGCCGAGAAACACGTAGCGTGTCCTGTAATGTCGTCACAATATGGATACGGCGAGGGTGAAAGAGTAGCGAACTTGTTACTATCTTAGACGAAGGTTGACAAGTTCTGATACAGTACAATTTCTGGAATACAGGAGTTCCAGTAATTGGAAACGATTTTTTTGATAAACAAACTATAGCAGCTTTAAAGTTTAAGGAATAAAATTCTGGAGTCTAGTATTCATGAAAAGCAAACAATAAAGAACATGCTTTTCTTCACTGTGCTAATACATTTCATCGGATTCTTTCTCTACATTAGATGTAGTACTATGTAACAAATTACATACTTATTACAGAATACTGTATATGTAATGTAATATAGCACAGCATACGATTGCAGATACGATTACAGTGGACGCTGCATGCTGTGTTCATTAAAAGAGAATTTCATTTTCAGTTAGTACGTATTAAATGCCATAACATACCAAGGCAGTTCTAAAGTACAGCTTTCATAGAAAATAGTCGAGTACGAATGGGCAGTGTAACGAACAGGATAGAGTCAGCATACGGAATGAGAAGTCTAGGAACGCGTACTCAAAGTAATCTATACAAAGGAGGCTGGGAAAAAATATATGATACGCAAATAAGTTTCAAGCGTGTTTAGTAAGGAAAAGTGAATATTAGACGATCCAGACAAGAACAATAACGTCTGCAACAGACATCGATGACAAAGTGAAGGCTAGGCAGGAAATGCAGATGCGATCAGCTTCAGTCCAAGCGGTTTGCAATCTTGAAATTAATATTGTAACGCAGTGCGAGGGAATCAGCTGGAACAAGCTGGAAGAACTAGTAACTGAAGTATCCAACATGTTTTAGTAGCATGGATAAGTGGAAAGACGTTCTCTTCAACCAATTCATACTCAAATCGTACGCAGTCTGTGGTCACGTGTCACGTTGGAAAGGTTGCCCACGAGGGCTCTTTGCGATGACTCCAAGATTTCCTATATCAAATACTAGGAAAGGCCTAAAGGCATTTTCAGTATCGCAAGCAAAATTGTTTAATCTGACAAAGAGTACCCGCTAACTTTAGATACGTATACTCTGTTTTTTTTTTTTTAAAGTAAATAAAACGCTCATAAATTCCCACTAATGTGATTTACCAGATAGAACGTTCCGATAAGACTTATATCACGAATTGGCTGTATCGTAGTCGTAGTATAACCTTGAAGCCTCGCGGGTTGCAGTGCAACACACAACTCTTTTGTTTGTCTTGTGATTTGCGTTTTAGATTATAAATTGTATTAATAACGGTTTAAAAGACGTATCTGACATTTACGCCTGTGACTAGTTTGTACGCGTTACGAGGTTAATTTTGATACGAGTTTAACTCTTTATAGGTACAGTATAATTCGAGGTTCTGCCAACAGTTAGGATCTCGACTAAAATTTGTTGTCGATTTAAGAATTCCGTCGGTGCGAATTTCAATCCGTGAAAGCAGTATAAAACATTATTACTGCCACCAACAGCACCACCACCACCACCACCACCACCAACCGCCACAACCATCATCATCATCATCATCATAGTTACAACTTCTTCTTTAGCACTACAGCACCAAATTATCCAATGTCTCCTCTCCATTGTCATTTGAGTGTAACCCCTCACATCCGTTCTTCTTAGATCTTATAGCACGTCACCCAACCATCGTATCCTAGGTCGGCCCCTCTTGCTGCTTTTATAGACTTGCGCCCTCATGATTTTCTTTGGCATACTCTGATCTTACATCCGCTCTAGGTGACCTGGCCATTGTATTCGTTGAGCCTTTACGAATCTTACAATATCCTCGTGCTTCAATAGCTCATATCTCCTGGTTATTTCTCATTCTCCGTTCTTCGTCTTCTTTAACCGGGCCATAAACACGTCTTATGATCTTTCATTCAATCCTTTTTAGTGTTTCTTGTTCATTTTTTGTCAATGCCCATGTTTCACCTCTGTAAGTAATAACCGGTCTGATAAGTGTCTTATACATTTTTATTTTTGTGTTACGGTTAATGAGTTATTTCTTTGGAATTCTTCCATGATCCGTTCCTCATATGCTTATTCCAATTCCGGTACTTTACTGCTAACCGGTACTCGGAATTTTCTAGTACAAGACTATGCCACGTGAAAGTGCTGCTTCCGTTGACAACTGTAGCTGTAATGTAACAGGTTATAATGTCTTGTGTTAGCCAGCCGAGAGGCAGGTTTGAAGACATTCAGGAATTGGTAAGAAATGTTGATCTGCAGAATGGGCTGATTATTGGAGAATACGATCATCCGTCACTCCCAAAATTGAATTGCTCGAAGACTGACAGCTAATTCTTCTTCTTCGAGCTAAGTCTTCCAATATTCCGCCGTTCTTTTTGATTACAAACCAAATTTGTTTTGGTATCCTGTTCTTATGCATCCTGTTAACATGGTCTGTCCAATCCTGTCTGTATTGCTTTATCCTTTCGTTTAGGTTGTATATTCCAAGGATGTTAGCTGGTCACCATTCTTAGCTGGTCCCTCCGTGATACTCCTAGTACTGATCGTAGTACTGATCTCATTTCACTAGTCTGTATCCGGCTTTGGGTCTTTGCGTTCAGTGTCCAAGTCTCGCTGCCATCTGCAGTCTCACTGTCTCGCTGCCGAGTATCTCTTCTGACCTTTCCATTCAGTGTTCTTCTTATCGTTCCACAGATGTGATTAAACTTCACTATTCTTTAGTCCACATCTAACTCACCAACATAAGACAAGTCACATCCAAGGAACCTGAACGAATGCACCTGCTCAATCAGTCGATCATTCAGTACTAGTTGAGTACACCTTACAGGAAAGCCAACCTATAAAAGCCCTAGACTTAGTCTTGATAACAGAAATTTACAGACCATACATCCTGATTATCTGCTGCAATTCATAGAGAGCCCTCTGCGGGCCATTTTCATTGTCTGCTATTATGACCTGATCGTCAGCAAACATCAGAGTTTTGATAAAATTACGTTCACTGAAACTGTCACCGAAGTTCAGTATTTCTAACCTCTGCTTCCACTCTCTAACAGCATCGTACAAATATAAATTAAAAAGTGTGGGTGAAATGCTACACACTTGTCTGACCCCTTTATGTGTCACTTCATTAAGGACTTCACACCAGATTCAGTTTTTACAATGTTCTCTGTGTTCTTGTACATGCTCCTAATGACATCTATTAAATGTCAGCTAATTTTTTAAAGAAAATCATCATCATCATCATCATCACCACTCCAAGAACTAGGCCATTTTCTCCTCGGTCTACTGACATCTTTCTTCCCAATAGGGTGATAACCCAAGGCAGCCACAGGTAGACGGATATCAGCCATGCCATTCAAGTATTCACACCATCTTCTGTGGTGTATAATCTTCTGGTACAATGATGCAATGTTTAAATGGCGTCTAATATCCTCGTTTCTTTTCCGATCCAAGAGAGAACAACCTTGCGTTCCTTTTAGAAATTTCATTTCGGCTGCCTGAATCCTCTGCACGTCCCTTTTACCAAGAGTCCATGTCTCAATAACATACAGGAATGTGGGGACAGCCACAGTTTTATAAAATTTCATTCGGGTTTCATTCCATGTTTTATTTTTCAGGTACCTATGAATCGTTCCACAGATGCATCTAAATTTTGTAAGCTTCTCATCCCAATCAATATCAGTTTTAATTAATTGCGAAGGGAAACCCCTTCGTTCCATTACACTCTAGTGTAACGAACGTTTCACGTTATCAAAAGCTTTCAACACATCTATGAATGGTAGATGCGTCTGCAAGTTAAATTCCCTTCTCTTTTCAATTATTAATTTAAGGGTAAAGATAGCATCTACGCATGATCTCCCCTTACTGAAGGCATTTTGTTCTTCTGATATTATAGCGTCAGCTACTGGCTTCAGTCTCTTATTTATTATTCTAGCATAGACTCCCCCCCTTATTTTTTAAAGAAAATGTGTGTGAAAATAAGAAAAAAATCAGCGGTGGAAGTAAACGTGAAAAACAGAATGCAGGAAAATAACTGAAAGGACACATAGACACAAACAGACGTATGATGTATGAAGTCTCGTTTATGGGTGTGATAAGGGGGAACGAACATAACGAGAGTACAATCCGTATAAGGAAGCGGCCTGTGATGTAATGCACTGCATTGCAGACCAGACTCGCTCGCAGACACACACATAGGCTACAACGAGCGTTATGCGTGTACTTAATCACCACTCGGTCGTGACTTACCCGACTCTACTTAATGTTTACTCACAGAGTGGCCGCTAGTCTCTCCAGGTATGTGTATCGCTGAATCCTTTCACTCAGCTGGGCGTGGCAGCTTACGCAGCAAAGGTTACTCACGGTATACCATCAATTATGTTGCGTAGTAGCGTCGACGATCGCCCGCCCGGGCAACAAACAATAATTGTGATACAGTTTTTGTTTTGTTTTGTTTTATCGTGAACACAAAATTTGCGCGGAATCGCCGCCGCTTTCACCGACGCGACGTTCGATCTCCACCTACGTAAACAGCTGCTCGTTATGAACTGCCTTGATCTGACTGTAGATATCTGCGTATAATTATTAATAAGATATGTGATCTATGATAACACCATGGATACTGTTTCAGTGTAAAATAAGTATAGAGATTTTTGAAGTGATAACGCTTAGGTCTGATACGATGTGCGCGATACGATCTGTGAGCGGTGTGGGCGCGGTAGTAGTGTGCTGACAAGAGGGTCTGGAATACACTTCCTTAAAGCGAAAGAGAAACTTTATAGAGAGAACGAATAGTTTTATCGACTAGACCGTTTATTATTATTCTGTTGTTTTGTTCTTTGTGTGGGCGTTTAACACATTTATTACCAACATTTGGACGAGGAGGAAACAACTGGACACCAAATTTCACAAGCTTATTGCTTTCTGGGCAGAAAATTGTTACTGTCGACGCAAAACAAGCTGTTGATTTACAATACTTTCTTCAGACCTGTATGGACATAGCTACATACGGCGTACAGCTTTGGGGAGCTGCTTCCAAATCTAACATCGCTATAATGGAAAGATGTGAGACCAAGTTACTGCCCACCATAACAGATGCACCGTGGTTCGTCAGCAACCAGTGACATCTGTAGCGACCTACACCTCCCTCCTCCTCCTCGTCGTCCTCCTCCTATGGCGCTACAGCCCGAGTTGGAGCCTTGGCTTCCTCTATCCTGAACCTCCACCTTTCTCTATCAGTAGCAAAGGACTTGCATCCTCGCACTCCCAACATCTCTCTTGCAACCACAGCATCAGCATCTTCCCATCTTCTCCTTGCACGCCATTTTGGTCTTTTGCCATCCACACTTCCCATAAGGACTCTTCTAGGTGTTTGTTTGTCGTCTATTCTTACGACATGGCCAGCCCGTTGCAGCCTCCCCAGTTTTACGTACACTTCTACCGTTGGTTCGTTGAAGTGTCAATATATCTCACATTATGCAGTACCCTTCGTTCCCTGTATATACATATGGGACCCAGGATCCATCTCAGGACCTAGACCTGCCTACAGTCAGTGAAACCTTTACGATGTTCAGCGAAAGGTATGTGAAACGGTTTGAAGAGCACACAAGTTCTCTAGGCATACATCTGCTAGACAAGACGATTAAAATTAACATTTTCGCTGGACTTACTTAGACTTGTAAGACATGCGGTATTGTAAATACATTGTACATAATATGTCACTTTTAAATACTCATACAGAGAAGTAGTGGTTTTACTAGTTCTCTCCATGCTATGTATTCTGTCAACAATTTTACTTTTGTTAGCAAATTATTCTGTTAGCAATTTTGAATACCTAAAAATTTAGGAAAACGCCTAAAATTCTACAAGGTGATGGCTCTTCCCACACTTCTTTACGGGTCCGAGAATTGGACTTTAACGAGAGGCCAGGCCAGTCGCATCCAAGCGGCTGAAATGGGATTTCTCAGGCACGTGGCAGGGTATACTCTCCATGATCACGGAAGAAACACAGGTATACGGCAGGAACTGAATATTATGAGTATACTTGACAGGACAGGATTACCCAATATCGGTTGGTGAGAACATCTTTGCCGAATGGATGACTGCCGCATCCCCAAACAACTCCCTATAAGCCGAAGGGACGGAGAGGTGTGGGACGTCCGAGGAAGCGCTGGAGTGACCAGCCTATTTGAGACCGGAACAAACCATCCTTGGTTTAATCCTTGAAGACGATGGTGATGAATTTTACTTTTGTCATGTATTAACAGATAGTATACATAAACGGAAAACAGACAAAAAAATTGTTGCGAACAATGAGCACGTGCGTAACTATTACAAGCTGCTGACACGAATGTTACATCACGGTCTCTCCATACCAACCGTCAAGGGATTATCCGTTAAAGGAGTAACAAACAAACGTCATAAAAGTTCTGAACCCAATGCCGATTACCTTCTGCAAATTCGTAAAACTAAACGACCGAAAAAGGTACTGACGGAGGCGTGACAAGTTTTTAACAACATTATGTGACCCGAAGGAAAAGGTTTGGACACCATGAAGTTGGTAGGAAAATTATATTTCACTCGAAACAAATAGGCCTAACATTTGAAATATGGAAGTCAGAATTACTGAAGTTCAACTGTGTTTAAGGGAACTTTTTTTTGCGATTTAATTACGGCTGACGCCGCCTCTCGCATCCTAGCTTCCACTGGCGCCGGTCTAAACAGTCCTGTTCTGTAAGTCCTCTTGCATTCATTGCACCTTCGACGTTCATTTTCCATAAATGTTTAGATCTTCCTTTTTTTCTTCTAGAGGGTGGAGTCCATTCTCATACCTTCCTTGGCCATCTCTCATCCGACTTTCTTTTTAGGTGTCCGAACCAATTCAGTCTTCTTGCTTCTATTGTTTTTATAACGTCAAGGTCGATTCCCATCGCTTGTCTTATCACTACATTTCTCACTCTATCTAGTCTTGTTAGTCTACAGCACCTCCGCCAGTAATCCATCTCCGTAGCTCTTATTTTGTATTTATTTTTTTAATTAATTTCCCACAGTTCTGCTCCATATAGGTAGGCTATATACTTCAGGCTATAGTTTTATATATTCTGATTTTGTTGTTTTTTGTTATTCGTGGACTCCAAAGCAGGCTGTTTATTTGTTTTTATAGTAGGCGGTGAAGGTGAAGACCTAGAACTAGGAACAAAAGTGATAAAAAATATTAAAAACTTCAAGTATATGAGTGTAACAATGACATCGGATGGTGACAGCAGCCAGGAAGTAAAAGTAAGAATAGGACAAGCTAAGTGAGCGTAACTTATAAAATAGAAGAGGAAGAAGTGGCGACACGATAAAAGCAATGAAAGTAACACGATGAGGTGTAGATATATAGAAAGCAATAACCGGAAACGAGGAACCCAAAGGAAGACGTGGGAGATACGGATCATGAACAAAAGTATTCGGTAACAGAAAATTGAGAGAAAACGTACGGGTGAGCATCGAAAGAGCAGAAAAGACGTACACTGGTCTAACTGTCAGTCTGAAACAAAATGTTGATTTGTAAATTTAGACAAAAAAGTTGGAACTAAAAAGATCAAAAGATTGCCCATTTGATTCATTCAGACATGAAGTTGTAATTTATTTATTTCCATACAAAATAAGTTGTATGGATTGAGCTAGTTGTGCAAAGAAAAGAAGCCCATTGTATCAAAAAGGTTACAATGTAGACGAACATTTAGGCGAAGTGCATCTGATGATGGTAATTGGAATGTACGATAAACTGAACAGATTGGCAGAGAACAGGTATTTCTAGTTGCAATGACAAGGCTCGGTCTTTACGTGAAGCAGAAGAAGAGGAAGAGAAAGAGAAAGGGGAAGAGGAGGAAGAAGAAGAAGAAGAAGAAGAAGAAGAAGAAGAAGAAGAAGAAGAAGAAGAAGAAGAAGAAGAAGAAGAAGAATCAAAATGTGTACATGTGTCTATTATGTACATGGAAGAAGAAGTTTACATGTGTACGTAATAAGTAGCGAAAAAATTACATATTCGAAAGTTTTTTTTGAAGAAGTGGGCATAGTAGTGTTTAAATGTATTTTATTATAAGAAATCAATATTTATAATGAACATAAGTGGAATGATGTCACTCGTTGATTTATTTTCAGTATAGGCTACATACAACACCAACAAAATCTGAACCCGAAGCAAGCTTCATAACGACAGTCTAACAGTACAACAAATTACAAACGTGTAACATAAAATCACGTACAATATAGCTAGAAATTAGATAAATGGAGCCGTTAAACGGGATTGGACAAAGCAAACTTAACCTGTAAACCGGTGTGGAACAATCGTTTGACGGACGTGAACAATTTTCGGCGCGAACGTGCCTCGGATACGTGATACACGCGGTGCTCACGTCCCCAGACAGGAGGAAAACTGTAAGCTGTTGAACACGAATTGTAACATGTAAAGAATACAAGCACTTTACTAGCACAGTAATTAGTAAATGAAGAATGCACGTGGAAGTGGGTGCGTGATCACTCAGTTGTATTTGCAAGCGAGTGTTGTTAGCGTGAAAGAATTCTTGTTTACTTCAGGCTGACAGGCGAATGGGCGTGTTTTATGCTGTCTGTCTGTCTCCCTTTACACACACGCGCGTGCACGCGCGCGCACACACACAACGTTATTCGTCTGTAACGAATGTAAGTATATACATTTTAATCGTTTATCGTCGTGATCATACACATTGAGAATGGTTGGACCGTTAATTTATGTTGTTTAGTGACAGAATTAATGTCATACATAAAACGAAAATAGGAATATATAGACATATGTGGAGTACTCTCTAGTGCAGTGCTTCACCTACAGCCATCTTCTCTTCGAAGGAAAACTGTTAGTGAAGACAAAAAGGGTTGGCCGAAAAAAATATGATATTGAGTAATTAATTAAAAGAGGTGACATAAACACCAGGACAGGCTGGAGAAGATAAATGTGGACAACGATGACTGTGGTCCGGTTTGGCTATAGGCCGATTCGCAGTGACAAGCAAGCTATTTTTCCAACCGAATCGCATCCGTCTATTCTGACGGTAAATTATAAAGCGAACGTTATTGAAATTCACAGATATTTTTACAGTTCAGTATTGTGCCCGCACCTTACCTTTCTCAGGGAAGTCTCTGTTAAGGTATATTTACTTTTATAAATAGTATAAAAAATAACGTATAATATAATTAGTTATATAGTACATATAAAATGAATAGTTTTTCAAATATTATATACTTCTGCAAAAATATATTTGGATAATCTCGAAGATTGGCAGAGAACAGATATTCCTATTTGCACGGACAAGGCTCGTACTTTAGATGAAGAAGAAGAAGAAGAAGAAGAAGAAGAAGAAGAAGAAGAAGAAGAAGAAGAAGAAGAAGAAGAACAACAACAACAACAACAACAACAACAACAACAACAACAACAACAACAACAACAACTACAACAACAACAACAACAACAACTACAATAATTATAATGTGTACATGTGTTTACATGTACATGGAAGAAGAAATTTACATGTGTACGTAATAGGGAATTACGTAATTTTAAAACATGAAAAGAAATATTTTTTGTTAAATAATTTAAAGAAATTGTCTTTTAATAATACCGAAATACTATTATAATACTTTTTATTTTTACAGAAACAATAATTACAATCACAATACGATTTTGATCCAAAATCATTCGAATAGGTAATTTTTTCGCTACTTATTTTGGACTATTACGGATTGTATATTCTGAGAGAGCATCGCCAACAACAGGGACAAATAGAAAAAATTAAGTGCAAAATCCGTAACTGCAGACAACAGAATTTTCAGCGCTAGAGTCCTATTAGGGCAGCGCGTCTCGATCACACTCACAGAAACATACAAAACACACGTTATACGAACGTCATCGAGGAAAGTGTTATGGTATGGCAGAATGTTGATGTGACTCATGATGAGGACGGTCGCGAAGGAACAGAAATAAAACAACGTAGGGCAGCTACGTACTGTGTACGTGAGGGGGGGTCGAATGAGCCCCTTACTAGTAACGTTAATACGTAAACAACATACTTATTTGATAAAGTTCAAATGCTTGACATTGCACACACGCATATTAAGATTTCCAACCGTATAAACTGTACTGAATTCATGTTATGTTTTGTATTCACTAGAGTAAATGTAGAGTCCCTACAAAGAGGAGAGAGAGAGAGAGAGAAAGAGAACGAAAATGTGAGAGACAGTGGAAGGAAGGGAGGAACGAGGACTAAAATTTACGTGTAATAATACCGTTTCTAAGTAGCTTGAAATTGGAGAAAGCATTCGGTGGGCTACTACAGGCTTGAACAACCGAGATCGGTATAAACGAGATGATGCGGAATTATAACAACCAACAATAATGTAGGAAGTGACACGGTTACGATTTTATCGGTAAATATTTCGTAACAGACCGCTTCCTACCGGTAGAAAACAGATTTTGATTATGTTCACGCAATAACACGGTGGAGCCATCTGGACAGCAGCGGGTGGGCCGTCACAGCTTACAAAATAATCCTCCAACGTCTGCTTAAAAATAAACAAATCATTTACGTGTTACCATAACATGATAACAGTGCAACCTGGAAACGTCACAATCTGAATGTCAGATAATCCGAACTCACATTAAATAAATTATTGCCTACTAAATTTACCGAAAGTTACAAATCAAATACTATTGAAACACAGACACTTAAGCAAGTAAAGAAAATTTATTGTTGTTTAAATTAATTTTGTAAATTAAGTAAGTAAATAAATTAAGTAACTTGATTATTAAAAAAGCTTTTGTTGACTCAGTTCTGTCTTACGGCTGTGAGGTATGGAGTTGAGCACGGAAATTATACGACAATTGAATGCCGTGGAAATGGATTATCTCCGTAGAAGTGCCGGAGTCTCAAGAAGGGAGAGAATAACTAGCGAGGAGATCAGGAGAAGGATGCATGCAGAAGACACAATTATTAACAGAGTAGAACGAAGAGGCCTAAAGTGGTTCGGTCACTTACTCCGACTGGATGAACAGAGATGGCCGAGGAAAATATTTCAGTGGAAGCCCCCAGGGAGAGGAAAAAGGGGCAGTCCTAGACTGTCCTGGTATGAAAACATGAGGAAGGCCATGGAACATCATAACTTGGCAGAAGAAGATGCACAGGACAGAAATAGATGGCGATTAGTTGTGGTTATGCGGCAATAGCCGATGAAAATCCCTTTGAAAAATCTTTAAGACTAACTTTTGATAAAGAAATTTAAAGAAATTTCGACGAAACCGAAACATCGAAGCATGATAATGTTTTTAGGCTTTTGAAACGTATAATGTGCATATAACAAATATTTACTATATAACAAATATATTTACTATATAACAAACATTATCATGTTAAAACGACTGCGACCGAAGATTTCTAGACTGTGGGGAATCAAAAGTGTGGAAGCGTTACATTTTTCGATGACGTTACATTTTTGTGGAATGACCCCCAGCCTAAAAACATTATCATGTTAAAAAATTAGTAAAAAAAAGAAAATGGGTGTGTCGTGGGACACACGCCAGAAGTGAAAACTTGAGTGTTGAGTGGCGAGTGAACTGATTCAACGTGTAAAAGTTTGCTCGTACGTATTTGGAGTAAGAGAGGTGTTGCTATAAAAATTTAAAATTCAAATAAGAGTGAACGAATAATTAAATTAGAGGATGGCAGAGTAGTGTTTATATGTATTTTTATTATAAGAAATCTATATTTGTAATGAACATAAATAGAATCATATCACACGTCGTTTTATTTTCAGTATACTTACATACACAAACAATATGTAACAAAATATCACTATTGTTTGACGACTCGGAACACTAAGTTTTTTATAAGTAAAATCGTAAAGATTTACCTTACAGCCTAAACCGGCTTTCACCTTTAGAAGGCTTCATCAGAGGCTGCCGTAGGTAGCGCTGTCCGTCTTGTTGTTGGCGACGGGATAGTTTTCCGAAAGATCGATGCTGTGTGTGTGTGGTGAGATGTGTTCGAATAATGCGTGCGATTTGAATTGTGTCTGTTCGTTTAGGATGTCGTTTTTATTTGTTTTTGTGTGTTTGTATATTTATAATTGTTCTAGAGTGTCTAGTTTTCGGCCTTTTGTGTGTACGTGTAGAATGTTCATGTTATTGTCGATGTTTTTATATGTGTGGTTTGCTTCAATGAGGTGGTTTGCAAAGGTGGATTATGTAGTGGTGTGGAGTGCCTTTGTGTGTTCAATGTATCTCTGTTTGAAGCTACGTCCTGTCTGGCCTATGTAGAATTTATTGCAATTTGAGCAATTTAGCTTGTATACACCGGGTAGATCGAATTTGTTTTGTGTTTTGTGCGTGCGTTCTGATAGTGTGTGTTCTGTTTTGTTAGTAGTTTTCTAAGCGATTCTGTATCCTGCTTTTTTGAATTTGTGGGCAATTTTTTCAGTTTGTTTGTTGATGTATGTTAGTGGTATGAATTTGTTGTTTTCTGTCTTTGTCTGTTGTTTGTTTTGTGTAGGAGTTTACTGACTATTGTTCTGTCATATCCGTTAGATTCTGCTAGATATTTTATCGTGTTTAGTTCGTCTTTGTAGTCTTTTTCATCTAAGGGGATGTTGTTAAGTCTATGTATCATGGTTCTAAAAGCAGCTAGTTTGTGTTGTGTTGGGTGATTGGAGGTGTTGTGTATTAGTGTGTCAGTTGTACTTGGTTTTCTGTATACACTGAATTTGTGCTTGTGTTCTAGTTTTGTGATGGAAAGGTCTAAGAAGTTTATGGTATTGTTGTGTTCGTATTCGGCAGTGAAGGTTATGTTTTTATGTATTTTGTTTATGTGCGTAAGTAACTGTTCACATTGTCTTTTGTTCCCCCTGTATAGTATTAGAATGTCATCAACGTATCTGTGCCAATATAGTATTTTATGTGAGTGTCTGTCATTGTTTGTGAGTATTTTTGTTTTTTCTAAGTGTTGGAGGAAGACTTCTGCTAGAATGCTGGATATGGGGGAGCCCATGGGTAAGCCATCGTTCTGTGTGTAGTATTTATTGTTATAGTTGTGGTTGTTGTTGTTGTCGGGTGTCTTATGTACTCCTATTATGTTGTTTATATTATGTTTTAGAGTGTCTTGATGTTCTGGTGCTGTGTTTTGTAGTGTTAGTGTTTGGTTGTTATGTTTGTAATGTATGTTATGTTTTAGGCCTTTATCAAGGAGTGTTTGTTCGTTTTTTGTGAGTGTGACGTTCGTGAGGTTTACTGTACGTGGGTAGAATTTGTGCGAGGGAATTATATCTGTGTTGATTGGTGTCAGGTTTTTTATTTTTCTGTCGTGTTTTATCTGTATGTTATGTATTTGTTTTTTTGTCCATTCATTTGTGTGATGTATTAGTTCAGTCATGTAACTGTGTCCGTATGTGTTGGCGATTTGTAGGTGTAGTGTTAGTGCTTTGCGGTTGAGGGCGTCTTTTTTCTTATATAGTTGTTTAATGGATTCTTTTATGTATGTCCTTTGTGCGATGTTTTGTGTTATTCGGGCGGCCTGGTTGTTGTGTTTAATTTTGATTTGGGCATATTTAGGTGTTAATGATTTGTTTATGCATGTTTTGTTGAATGTTATGTGAGCTACGATCTTTCTAACCTTCAAAGTTGTGTATTTGTACGCTTGGACTGTGGCTCGTCTTGCTGAGTTAAATTCTTGGATTTCGTTGTCCATGACGTGTCCGTTACTTAACTAAATATCACTATTGTTTGACGACTCGGAACACTAAGTTTTTTATAAGTAAAATCGTAAAGATTTACCTTACAGCCTAAACTACCCACGTACAGTAAAACTCACAAATAACGAACAAACACTCCTTGATAAAGGCCTAAAACATAACATACATTACAAACATAACAACCAAACACTAACAAAGCTCATAATTGACACAGAAACAAATATACAAAACACAGCACCAGAACATCAAGACACTCTAAGACATAATATAAACAACATAATAGGAGTACATAAGACACCCGACAACAACAACAACCACAACTATTACAATAAATACTACACACAGAACGATGGCTTACCCATGGGCTCCCCCATATCCAGCATTCTAGCAGAAGTCTTCCTCCAACACTTAGAAAAAACAAAAATACTCACAAACAATGACAGACACGCACATAAAATACTATATTGGCACAGATACGTTGATGACATTCTAATACTATACAGGGGGAACAAAAGACAATGTGAACAGTTACTTACGCACATAAACAAAATACATAAAAACATAACCTTCACTGCCGAATACGAACACAACAATACCATAAACTTCTTAGACCTTTCCATCACAAAACTAGAACACAAGCACAAATTCAGTGTATACAGAAAACCAAGTACAACTGACACACTAATACACAACACCTCCAATCACCCAATACAACACAAACTAGCTGCTTTTAGAACCATGATACATAGACTTAACAACATCCCCTTAGATGAAAAAGACTACAAAGACGAACTAAACACGATAAAATATCTAGCAGAATCTAACGGATATGATAGAACAATAGTCAGTAAACTCCTACACAAAACACAAAACAAACAACAGACAAAGACAGAAAACAACAAATTCATAACACTAACATACATCAACAAACAAACTGAAAAAATTGCCCACAAATTCAAAAAAGCAGGATACAGAATCGCTTACAAAACTACTAACAAAACAGAACACACACTATCAAAACGCACGCACAAAACACAAAACAAATTCGATCTACCCGGTGTATACAAGCTAAATTGCTCAAATTGCAATAAATTCTACATAGGCCAGACAGGACGTAGCTTCAAACAGAGATACATTGAACACACAAAGGCACTCCACACCACTACAGAATCCACCTTTGCAAACCACCTCATTGAAGCAAACCACACATATAAAAACATCGACAATAACATGAACATTCTACACGTACACACAAAAAGCCGAAAACTAGACACTCTAGAACAATTATAAATATACAAACACACAAAAACAAATAAAAACGACATCCTAAACGAACAGACACAATTCAAATCGCACGCATTATTCGAACACATCTCACCACACACACACAGCATCGATCTTTCGGAAAACTATCCCGTCGCCAACAACAAGACGGACAGCGCTACCTACGGCAGCCTCTGATGAAGCCTTCTAAAGGTGAAAGCCGGTTTAGGCTGTAAGGTAAATCTTTACGATTTTACTTATAAAAAACTTAGTGTTCCGAGTCGTCAAACAATAGTGATATTTAGTTAAGTAACGGACACGTCATGGACAACGAAATCCAAGAAATATGTAACAAACAATTTTTTGAATGTAACAATATGATTTACGCAATATTTAGTTGAAAAGTGAAATGTGATATGCCAATTATATTAACTCAGTTTTTACAAATTATAAGACAGCTAAATTACTAAATCGAATTTTGAAACGTAAAACACTTTCAGCTAAAATATACAATATAAAAATTAGAATCGAAATCCCAGATCAACTAAAAAACGTGGAAAGTAAACAAAGATACAAAATTGTCTCTTTCGACATTTCAATCATGTACCCAAACATTCTCATTGACGATACTATAAATATTATAATATAAAATAGGTACCACTGATTTTAAATTGTTTTTATGAATTAAACAACTGGAAAGTTGTGTGCAAGTATTAGGCTAATAAGTACAAGAAACTAAGTACATATATAAGTACGTAGTAACTAATAAGTACATATATTGAACTAAGTACAAGAAATGGATTTCTAAAGTATTCAGCTGAATCTCTTAGTATGTGGGTAGGTTTTCTTTTAACATAAACATAAAATTGTTTGTAATATATGTATTGTTACTGTTGTAAGAGTATCTAAACATTTTGAATATGCTCACAGTCTTTAAAATACATTTTCTTGATACCCGATTCCCAGGTCGGTGGATTGGTCGTGCAGGTCCAATTGCATGGCCACCTCGCTCCCCAGATTTGACATCGGTAGATTTTTTCTTGTGGGGTTTCATTAAAGATCGGGTTTTTGTACCACCTTTACCTGCTGATCTTGGTGAGCTGAGACTTCGAATTAACGCCGCCGCTGCAGAAGTGACGCCCGACTTACTGGCTAAAGTCTGGAATGAAATCGACTTCAGGTGGGATGTATGCCGCATTACAAACGGTAACCACATCGAACCACAATGAATGTTGGATGACAAACTTGATGTGTTTTGCTTTGAAACGACACCTCAACCGACTCTGTAAGTTATCTGAATAAATTTCTGTATACTTTCAAAGTTGTAAAGTCCTTTTTGAATCACCCTGTATTACGCTTTGTTTAAAGCACACGTATCTGTGGCAGTGGGGAAATATTTTGGGTAGCTATGTGGGGAAAAGAGGTTTGATTGACCTGGCAACACTGCTTTTTCGTTTCAGCTGTTTCGTGACACGTTGAATCAGTGACGAGCTGTAGGCCTACTCGTACGGGAGTTATCCGAGCACCATAGTGCTGTATATGAAGTTCTCACTTCAATAAGAAATAATGTACATACTGAGAAAAGGAAACGATGTCGTTTATCCAAACTTTTGGGTTTGTCAGCCGTGGTCTGTTGTTAAAAACGATGATGTCTCAGTATAGAAAGTAGCAGATAAAATAGTTATGTGTAAATCTGAAAATCAGTATAACACGACAGAGTTAGCTTAGCTGAAATAATCGCTGTCTTCCACGTTTACCAGTATTGATGGTACAGTTTTATTTCGTATATATTGTTGTTCGAGATATTTGTAGGGTATTTTTGATTACTTTATATGTTAAATTTTGATTTTATTGTTTGAGTTTGCGTTATATCTTAATTTGCTAACTACTTCACTTAAATTCCCTTACTGATTTATATGTTTGTTTTCAATTTTATTTGTAACTTTGTAAATTTAATATAATACTTTTAGCACTTTTGGATTGTCGCCGTTTTTGGATTACAACAGTTTTATTATTGAGATTCCAGAGTATTTTTTCCCTTTATTTGACCACCTGTTTCTTCTTGACCAGTCCGATGCCCATAGAAGTTTGTTAGAAATTGTTTCTGACCTGTGGATAAACACTAAGACAGCTGTTGACAAAAACCTGTAATTTGTTTGTCACTGTCCTCTAGCAGTAGGTGATTTCAGTTTTCGGTTGAATCAGGCTGACTTATTTTTCTTCAACTGTAAATTATCACAACATTTTTTTCTACTTGAATAGCATCGGTGTAAGCAGTACCGTTTAGTAAAACCAATAATTAACGGCTTATGATTTTATTACATAAGCCGTCATTACATCACGTTGTTTCAGTCTACTTGACAGTCTTACAAACTTATCGTCAACGGTTTTCTTATTTTCATTATAAGAAATGAGATGTTGCTAACAATCTGCTTTCATTTCAATTCTCTCATAACAAATTACATACAACCGCGCAGACTAAGAAGATATAGAACATACACTAATAAAATACAGGCCTACAGATGTTGAGATAAAGTAGACAATATACAGAGACGGAAGAAGAAAAAGAAAACGATGACAGTTTACGGCTCATACAGCAGTTAGAATAAACGTTTTCTTATATTATAACCCCGTTGAACAAGTTGTACATTTTAATTATCTTGGGTGGATTGCGAGTTTCCAGTATGTCAGATGTATATAAGCACGGTGAGATCAGTTCACAAAGGAGAGCTCACAAGGGAACCAACAAGACAGATTCAATTAAACTTTTACAGAGTTATAGCAGTTCCATTCTGCTATAAGACGGCAAATCTTAGATTCTATCAGAGAAACTTAAATCGTATCCAACCAACAGAAATGAAGTTCCTTCAAGTTGTTGTCAAGGACTGCACGAGAATATACAGCGAAGCGAAGATGTTTGAGTGGATCTTGAGGTATTTTCTGTAAACGAAAAATCGATGAATGTAGATGTAGGTTAAATAGAATGTCCGTATGCGCAAAATCCCCGATGACAAAATTTCCCATGTAACTCATAATTTTAGCCCGCAAGTAGGTGCTGTGTTGGAAGGCCAAAGAAATGGCGGGAGTAATTAAAGCCTCAACACCTCGACAGGCTGGAGAAGATAAATGTGGACAACTTTGACTATGGTCCAAATTTGGCTATGGACCACTTCGCAGTGACAAGCAAGGTATTTTTGCAGGCGAATTGCATCCGTTTATACTGAAGGTAAAATATAAAGCGAACTTTATTGAAATTCACAATAATTTTTACAGTTTACAGTTTTACCTGTTGAGGTATATTTAACAGGTAGCTTATATAATATAATAAATAATGTATAATATAATTAATCATATACTAAAGATAATGTAATTAATATCCTGCCAGTGGGAAATAAGTTTGTACAGTTTGTAACAAGGTAATCGCCTAAAGTAGCTGATCAATAATAAGACGGTTAGCCTAAATTGTGTCTGGACGATGAAAAGACGAAACGTACAACTAGTAAAATGGAACGTGTTGTTTATTGTGTAAGGGGACGTGATAACTTTTTAAATAACAATGCGATGCGTAACTAGCTATAAGTAACCCAGTACAGGACATTACAGAATCATCTGTAAGACGATTTCTAGTACTGTTGACAATGTTGAAGCGTCACTGGTGACCTTTAGTGCGTTTTATAGAAAATTGAGTCGCGTGTTGTTTTAGGCGGTCGGATGAGTTGTTTTATGACGATTATTTTGACGTGGTGAATTGAAGCGTGAGGTGGCTTTAGCATTCATTTGTTTTAATTGAACTTTAATAAACTTAACTACTTCAGAGATTGATGTTGATAATGTGAATATTGTGTATCACGGATCACTGAATAAGTAGTGATTTCTTGAAAAGTGTTTAATGAATCTCGAGACTGATCGTTCCACCGTCTCTGGCGATAATTCCATTCCACCACACAGATATATTGCAACATGCTATTAGTACTGATTTAGTTTTCCATTAACCTGTCTCTTACAAAATAAATATTGCAACAACAATTACATAACACTTTCCACTCACGTAGCGCTCCAGATTGTTATAGTACTTGTAACTATGCAAGACATGCCGGCAAACAGCCAGAAGAATGACAAATTATTCTGGAACTTCTGCGGGCTATATATATATATATAAGCCATAACGGTCGGGTCAGAACTTAGTTACAGTGGGCGATTTCTTTAGTGCGGATCAAATGATTATTGCGGATATAGTGGAAAGTGATTATTGTGTTATAATTAGTGCGGAACTCTTAATAGTTGACAATTATTATTGGGTGTGGACAAATTTTATTCGAATTACTGTATGAGAGCACCTTCTTGGTTTCACATTGTTATTTGTGACTAATTAAAGCCGGTAATTAGTGGCTTCATTGGGGTCTGTATTTTGTTTCCACTGCACAATACGATGATCCGTGAGACTCTCTTAATAATATATATAATTTTTCCCAGAACCACTCGATCAATGTTAATAAAACAAATGTCAAAATGTTTCTTTTCATTAAAGGATGGTGTAGTATACGTAAAATTTGATAAAAAACAAAAAGACATACACAGAAATAGTTTTCAGCACTATGAAGAAAACAATTACCACCGCACGTGGTTACTAGATGGCTGATTTCTCTCTGGCGATGGGATGGAACAGGCCACAGGCCTACGCTTGAAGGGAGAAGAAGAAGAAGAAGAAGAAGAAGAAGAAGAAGAAGAAGAAGAAGAAGAAGAAGAAGAAGAAGGAGAAGGAGAAGGAGAAGGAGAAGGAGAAGGAGAAGGAGAAGGAGAAGGAGAAGGAGAAGGAGAAGGAGAAGGAGAAGGAGAAGGAGAAGGAGAAGGAGAAGAAGAAGAAGAAGAAGAAGAAGAAGAAGAAGAAGAAGAAGAAGAAGAAGAAGAAGAAGAAGAAGAAAACAGTTACTGAGCGGAAGGTTTTTTGACGCAAGGATGTTAAAAACAATGAACATTAGTGGTGTAAGTGGGACACGAATTTCAATCGGTTGGTGGTGATATTAATAACTAATGGACTGTTTACCGCGAGTCACTATTGACAGCGACGCATTTAGACGTGGAAGTTTCGACGTTTTTGCGGTGATGTTCCAACATGACACCACCTGGTGGAGTCTGAAATTTTTTGACCCAAATTGCGGCGAAAGAAAACAGAAACGAAGTGATTTTTGTTAACGAACAGTTTCTCGTTTGTTATGGATGAAAATTAACGGGCGGTTGCGGGCATTGATTCGCAAATACTGTACTAATATAGCGTACAATCATCACGACAGGAATCACAGTCAATGTAAGAATTCTGTTCGATACAAGTAAAACACAGGCACTAACTGCGGTATATTTTAGGCGAGAGTTAATATCAAAACAGTGTAAATGTCCGTTTCTTTATGTACTATCAAAGTGGATACGAAGAGCACTCAGCTGTCTGGAGTAAAGACTCGCGCAAGTAAATGTAACATGCAATAACATACATGAGAGTAGCCGAACTTTAATGACGCAGACCCACTCGTAAATTTTTTTTTTTGCGATCGGGATAAGGCACATAATAGTATCTGTTTGGGTATGGAATGTACTATTTCATGTAGATTTGTATGTAGAATGAGTACTATTTCATAATGTACTCAATTTTACCAGTCTTCAACAATGTGCTCCATACCAGTAATTTCGCACAAACTTTGTTACATCCATGTTGATGTTGATTGTTGGATACCTTTTTCCTGTCCATAAAAGCTTGTTTTGGGGTGAGGGCGTGCTATTTTTTTATTCACTTTTATTAAACTTTATTTTGTAATTATACCTTTTAGGTAACAGAACTGTTTCACTTGTTCTATTTATTGGTTATTGATCCTAACTTTGTCTCCATTCTTTTTCAAACACCGTTAGTTCAAATACCTTGTAACTAACACCTTAATTTTCTTTATGATAACTTTCAGTTTCCATTATATAAGAATACCAGCAAGAAGCATGCATGACGTATTATTGTGGAAGCTGTGAATACTACAATATATTGTTACGACGGTGGTCACGCATCGTCGTATCGTACAGTGCAAACAAAATACAGACGCCAATGAAGTCACTAATTGCCATCTTTAATTAGTCACAAATAACAATTTGAAATCAACAAGGCACTCTCATACAATAATTCAAGTCAAATTTGTCTACACGCAATAATAATGTCATCTTATTAGAGTTCCTCACTAATTACTACACAATAATCACTTTCCACTAATCCGCAACAATCACTTGATCCGCACTAAAGAAATCGCCCACTGTAACTCGTCCCTAAGCCGGCCGTAGACGCTTATGAATACCCGGCAGAAGTTCCAGAATAACTTTCCATTCTTTTGGCTGCGTGCCGGCATTATTTTCGTAATAAAAAGTACTCGAACAGTCTGGAGGCCACGTGACTGCACGACCTTGACACATACATTACACGTTGGGTTAGTCGAGGTTCTCGGATTTTCGAGAGTGTTACGTAATTGTCGTAGCGACATCATACGTACCAATACGGTGTAGGTTCCTACTACTGATTTTGGCGTCATTTTTCTTAACACACATGTTAAAAAAGAGAACGAGAAATTAGGCCATCTTTTGTTACTTACTTTCTGATCTTTATGACTTCTGCATTTCCGTTTATATTTGTAGTCTGATTTTCATAGCCTGGAAGAAATGATTCCTCCTTCCAGACAATACCTGTTTCCTTCATAGTCCTGAATATCTCCTGCTAGCAGAAACTTTTCTCAAGTCAATGAATATAAGATTTGACATTTTCAGTCTTGTTTTTAGTATCACGCGTGAGGCCAGAACCGTTTCATCGGTTTCCATATATGATCTAAAACCAGATTGACATGTGCAGTTTAATGCTTTATTTTTCCATTATCCTGTTTCTTATAAAATGAATATCGCAATAGAACATTGCAGTAAGGGAAATGTAGCCAGGACTACATGCTGTTATAACAGGTTTATGACGTTATAGACAAGATAAAATTTTATTTTTGTTTGAGTATGTAAATTAGATGTAAGTATTGAAATAAGAATTGGGTAAAAGACTATTATGTATTAAAATGCCCATAAATGTATTTGTGATCATGTCATGTGCGAGTTAAAGGCGCGAGTGCGCGTGTCATTCGTATTTTTATGAATAGCTCCAGTATAAATGAACGTACCGAACTGAGATTTGGGCAGCGCAAGCATCTTAAATAGCGCTATATTTTCTGGGTGTCAGAGACTTGCTACGTAGTATGTTAATAGGGATTTTGTTAGTAAAAAGCAGTTTCTATAAAGTCCTTATCTTTTAGAAGTCAGAAAATTCATAGATAAAATCTATACCTGCTTCTGGAGAAATCTGCAAATCGTTTCAAGAAATCGTCTATCAGTTTTAGCCATCAATCGCGTGATAGCTGTTTCGACCAATCAGCGGCCCCAATTTCCATTAAGATTGGGTCTCCGCCGACGAATGTCTAGTTAGTTCCATCCTGCAGCTCTAATATTACGGACGTGCTCTCTGTGCGAGTTTTTCGAACAGAAACGTGCTTTTTACGAGTGATCAGGGTCAATTTAGCGACGAGTTACCCGTTGCTGACACCTTGACTGGGTACGAACTCAATACTAAAAAAATAAGCTATTTAATATTTGTAAACAGTGCTAGTCTCGCGTGAGTGAAGATTTCCGCATAGGGAAGGTTTATCCATCCGGGATACTCCTATGTTATCGCGAGGACACCTCAAGACGCGGGAAGGTGCACGCTTAAAGCACCAAAAATAAGTAAGATTAAATTACGACCCAATTTCTGTGCCCTGAGATAAGAGGAGACTGATTACCGGTGTTTCGGCGTGCGTGCGTACAAGAGGAGTGCCAGCGAGGCGGGAGTGTGCAGAAAGGAGGAGACGAGAGAGGAGCAGATTGCGGCGAATCACAGGACTGGCAGTGAGACGAATCAACCCACGAAAACAACATTCAAGTAACAAATTGTCATTTTTTTTTAAAAATCAGATCAGTCTGATTTCAGAGACAATTTTGAAATAAAATAAATATTTTGTGAACTACCAACCATATAAAATTTTTGTCTTAAAATATACAACCTTGCTTTGTATGACAGGATGGAAATTGGTATCCAGGTTGTCTGACCACAAATGTGGAGAAGGTAATAGAACAACGAATTTGTTATATGCAAGATATTTTATAGAAGACAACCATAAGTTTGTTAATCCTTTGGAAGACTACGAAATTGTAAATATAGTAAATAACACAGTTGAAAGGAAGCTTAGGGAGGAGTTAGAAATATTGAAAGAAAGAGAAAAAGGGTTAGACAATTTAATTAATACTACAATTAAATTTGATAACGAAGAAATATTTTATAACATAATTAAGAAGTAAATGTAGAGGACAGATAGATAAGATTAAGAATTAAATTGCTTAGGACTAATTAGGTGTTTTTAAAATAAGGGTGTGTGAATGGTACACATGTGTGGATGAGAAAGACTAGGTTTAAAAGGGTTGCGCGCACACACACACACACACACACACACACACACACACACACACACACACACACACACACACACACACACACACACACACACACACACACACAAGGAATTTGCTAGAAAAATATGTAACTGTCCAAATGGTGGGACAGGGCTGAGGGTGGGGAAGGGACATTCAATTATAGCTTGTTGTGTGTGAGTGGGGTGGGGTGAGATGTGAGTGAAGGGTTTTTTCAGATTTTTGGTTTAATTCCGATCTGACGATGAGCTGTGAAGCTTGAAAGCGCTAATCGGGATAATTTTACATAGTGGTGAGCAGCAGTGATCATTCTGCTTGTGATTTCAACCACTAACACAACTTTCTTCATTAAACTTCGATTACGATCTGTTGAAGCATGTGGTAAGAGGGAGATGATTTTTCATTATGTTATATTTGAAGCACAAGATAAGGAATAACGGTGGTTACGTATTTTGACAAGCAACTTCAGTTATCTGATATGTAACAGCCTAAAGATTTCACAACACGCGGCACATTAACCAAACCAATACCGAGGAAATCATTTGGTCGTTCACGCAAGATACTTATTTTTTCACTTGTACCGATTTCTATTACGGATGAAGTAAGTTCACTTTGTGTGATTAAATGTCAAACTACATATAGCATATACAATACACCATATCGTACCGATTTGAAAGTTAAACCTATTTAGTGAATAAAGTTATCTTACCGGCGTTTAATATCGTTGCGATTAAGCTGTGCAATTACCTCCGGTTATTGTTGTAAACAGTATCGCAGTTTAATAGCTCATTACCGCCGACAATGTGGTGGACAATGTTAAGCAGGTATTTTAGCTATACACGTTGCTTAAGCAGGTATTTTAATTATGCACGTGAAACAGACGTTTTGGAAAGCAATGAAGTATCTAGTTTGGACCAATGGTGTATCTAGATTTTGGTTTGGGGAAGGGGTTCAGGGTTGGGTCAGCTTCACACAAAAGAAAACATTACTATGTTTAAAGTGGCTGAAAAACGCGTGATAACATCCTGAAATCATTCCCATTAAAGTAAACGGTAATAACACAATAAAAATACGCGTTATTGAAATATCGTTTACAAGATACTTATTGACTGAATTGATTTTCCTATATTTCATATTTAAAACGTATACGCTAATGATGTGTAATAAACTTGTTTGTATTCTTCTTCTTCTTCTTCTTCTTCTTCTTCTTCTTCTTCTTCTTCTTCTTCTTCTTCTTCTTCTTCTTCTTCTTCTTCTTCTTCTTCTTCTTCTTCTTCTTCTTCTTCTTCTCTTCAATGATAAACATGTTCCGGCACCAATATCATCCTCGGACGATCCACGTCTTTTCTACGAATGGCTTTATAGTTCCATCCTTATTCCAAGGTTGCTTTGGCTACTACAAGTATTATAAAGTTTTACATGAACACTGTTGCACAACCGCTTCCCAGGAGGACCAGAGACTCTTCTCTCAGGGTTACCATACTTTAGCCGAAAGGCCCCTGTTTTGGGGCGCAGGAGATTCACCTTCACCCTTCTCTTTCTGAGACAGGATTTGGTGGCTTTGTATCAGTTATTCTGACACTGAACGTTTCTCAGTATTCACAGTGCTCACCTATCGGGATCAGTGAACACTATAAGATCTTAAGCCACCCAAAAGTGACTCAGCCTGTGGATGTGATTTCCTAGGGTAAAACTTATGTTATTACCCTGTTACCCTATTATTACCTCATAGTAATAACAAGCAGACGAAGCGTAGTGTTGGCCACCATACCCTCCTTGTATGCCGTACAGTTTAAGTTAATAAGTTATGCAGCTAATCCCTGGATCTGGCAAAAACCAGCTGGATGATACGAAAAGGAATCTATTATTATTTTACATAAAATGAAATAAAAATGAAAAAGAAGAGTTAAAAGTTTTTAACTTGAATGAAAAATTAAAAGAAAACAAACAACGGTGGAAAGAACACTAAGAAAGACACTCAGTCAGATTCCAGAATGGCTAAAGAAATCTGGAAATACAAACCTATAGGATACAGGTGAGTGGGTAGACTCGGGAGGAGATGTCTGGAGGATTTTTGAAGGCGGAACAGGCAGATCTTGTCTATGCCATGTGGTGAAGATCATGATGACATTCTGTTGAACCATACTATGGCGAACAGAACGATGATGAAATAAAAATAAAATTATGTAATAAAAAACTGGTACAAGCCTATTGTCGGCGTAAGGAAGTAGATAGGTAAATAGATAGATAACTATAATCTTTACAATTTTCTCGATAAATTCCACTTTTCTGATATAATAATTTAGTATTGATTTGTCATTTACTGTTCCAAATACATAAACAGCTGAAAAATAATGAGATCTCGTTTAACATTTGTTATAGAAACATTTCTCTGCCGGCCTCTCGTCGTCGTCATTATTCTCTTTCGTCTTCTCATTCTTTCTTTTAAAGGAACTTGGAAACACCACAGTAGAGTGTGGGGAAAGGGAAGTTATCGATTGTTTTATAATTTCCTGACTGCTGGGCCAATACTTTCTTTCACCATCCGGATCCGGACATCTCTCCCTTTTTAATTTTCTCCTGACGATTATTTGCACCAGTTTTTGTTTCTAATGACACGCTGAAGTACCCAAATTATCTCATTTTATTGGTGTTAAATACTGCCAATCTAGAGTTAATTCTAAGGAGTACAGGTTTTTTTGTTACTCGAGCTGTCTGTGGCATATGAAGCAACGTCTCAAATGCATTATTTATTTTCAAACAAGGATCTTTACTGATAGTCATTCCTTTTATTATTCCACTTTTGCATAATAAAAAGTGGTATAAACACAACAACTCAAGAGTTGTTAGAGAAGTTTGTATTTATATTACTTAGTTTTATTATTAACATTAATAACAACAATAATATTAATTAAATCCTTAAATTTTTAGTGACCGTCAATCAGTGAATGTTTTAGTGAGGATCGGTCAATAATACAACTTTTAGTTATTTTGCGTCGACGTTTCGACAATATTTATTGTCATCTTCAGGACAATTGTTGCTGACGCCAAACACACAACTGTGAGTTTGGCGTCAGCAACAATTGTCCTGAAGATGACAATAAATATTGTCGAAACGTCGACGCAAAATAACTAAAAGTTGTATTATTGACCGATCCTCACTAACCATCCACTAAATAATATTAATATCATAGAGAGATGAAAAGTGATGGTCTGCCAGTATAGTGACTCGTCTGTAGACAATGCTTAACCACACATTTTTCAGTGTAACAGGTGGATGGGACAGAGGTGAACTCTTGTAATCGAAATGGGCGAAGCAACCCCAGAAAACATCGCGGGACTTATGTTCGCTGGTGAGGACCACTGGGATCGTCTCGCTGCCTAGGTTGAAGGAGTGCTGCAGGAGAACTTGAAGGAGAAGTCTTCTTAACAACAAGATTTAATTTAGTTTTAACTCACAAGGTGCTCCCTGTGTAAATGAGTTGGTGACCCGACGCGCTTAACAGAGCCACCACCTGGAAGTAGGCCTAATGCGAGGAGCCATGGCCGGCACTAGTAGAAGGCTGGAATATTAAACGTTGCATCTGAGGTCTATAAAGAATAAGCATAGTGTAATAAAATAGCTAAAGTGAACATGTTATATTTTGATTTAATTTCATAGCATTACTAAAATCATGAGTAGGAGGCCTATTTATAGCTAAATCTAAATTATAGGTCTGTGCGGACTTAGTACTATACGTTTAAGTTGAAGAAATTAGTGAATTAGTGTTAGGCTTAATGAATTAATTTTGTTCGAGTTATTGAATTCGTATCATATGAATGAGTCAGTTATTATATTTCTTAAATAATATAACAGTATTTTGCATAATGAAGTTTTAATTTACAAAAAATGAAGAATTATAAAACTGCTGTTAACCGGCAATTAAAAATGACACGATTTGATTATTGAAATACATAAATTAAGAGATCGGCCTCAAACAGCTGGTTCCAGTGTTGCCACGTTTAATATTCCGGCCTTCTACTAGAGCCGGCCATGGAGGAGCGGTTCCGAGGCGGAGTTAAGCCTGATGTGTGTGAGAGTTTTTTAGTCAGTTACAGTACGACACACCAGAGGGTGGCCGATCAGCCCCTTGACAGTGCGTGATGTATTTTTGTCCTCCTTAAAAAACAAACCACAAAGACACACGTCCAGGCACTTTAAGACAGCACTACTCCGCATTATTTTATTTAGTCTTTTTAATCGTCTGTTATAGTGTAGAATACTTATCAGTTACACGCACGACTGTCTATTTACGTTCTCTCTATTTAAAATTTACATTTGTACTCACATTTATTACAAGATTAATATTTTTGTACCAAAAATTGGGATTACAACACGCTTAAAAATCATAAAATTAGGACAGCAGTCAACTAAAGTAATATTTTTTCCAGATAAATGAATGTCCGTTTAGAATAATTCGTGTCACACACATAAAAATCGACATACGGTTAACCAAAATTCCGAGCTGCTCTTACTGATTAGGATTGCTTTAGGTCTTGTAACCAGTAGAGAGTTTTTTCACTCGTTCATAAGATATTTGTAGAATACTTAATGGTGGCTCGTATCCATGATTTATAGTTAAAATAAATTTACCTATTTATGAAAGTGGGTCAGTTTTTCTCCAGAAAACTCGCGTCAGAGCTTAAAAGGAACTGTTTACTTTAAACTGTTACATTAAACATGCCTACTAACATTATTTTAGGATGATAAATTTTGGTACTTTTAGTTGCAGTTTTAGGGTCAGTATACCTACTCATTTCTGTCGCGTAATTAATCAGGTTTCACAGATCCTCAGGACTAAGAGAACCTGAGGTTATTCAGACCTCTTGTGTCACCTGTCTACACCTCTTGTTTACCTGTTTGGGCTCTTTGAGAATTCATTTCGCAATATAAATTAGATATTAGCGAAAACAAGATGTAACCCTAATCGTGCACCGCGTTGAATTTCATTATTTTTTTTGTGATAGCGTTGTCCATTCACACGTGGGATGATTGCTTCCATGAGAGCTCAGCGGTAAGTTATATTAAGTAAAGTTGTACTGTCGCTTTCTGCAGACTTGACAATAATTTACCATGTCGTAGAGACTAAACAAGGCAAAGTCGAGCAACCTTCGTTTAAAACCTAGCAATGCTCGGTGGAATGATGTACGTACAAAACGGACAAAAAGTGTATGTAAACTAAATACATTTTCAATTTTTTAATTATTGGCGACCAGAAAATACATTCTTTAAGCTAATCTGCTGATTAGTGTACAGACATAAGAGATGTACAACTAGGTAGCATTCCATCCAGCGGTGTCAACTTGTGGTCGTTACAGGTTGGATGGCCAAAGTCTTCTCAATCTTCTGTCGATTGCAGGTTATCGAAGTGGCATGTTTAGCGGGTTACGATGGTCGTAAAATCTTGTGTGGTGTCTGGTACCACCTTCGTGGATGACTTCACAGAGGTATGGAATATGGAAGTCTGTGTGCAACGTGTGGTTGGACACATACCACGGGGCAACTGCAATAGCTTGTAGGATCTTTGATTGGAATCGCTATATGATTGCTACGTTAGATTTGGTGGCGCAGCCCCAAAGTTCGATTTCCTAAGTCTATGGGTTTAAGGACAGTTTTGTAGAGAAGAAGTTTGTTGTTTATAGATAGATTAGATTTTCTGCCTATCAGCCAGTTGATTTCCTTAAATCTTAAATCTTGTTGTTTTTTCTTCTGCTCTAGGTCAGTTTAGCGTCTACATGAAGGTCTAGGTATATGACTACTGTTTGTTGCGGTATTTCGACGTGGTCGAGATGAACTTTGGGGTAGTTGGCTCTCCGTAAGGTGAATGTAATGTGTGGCGACTTGGGATTCGTTGGCCTTGATTTTCCATTTTTGTAGCCATTCTCCAATGAGATTGACGTGTTCTTGAAGACTGAATGAGGCGACTGTAGGATCTTCATTAGTTGACAAGATGGCTGTATCGTCAGCAAATGTACCGAGTGTTGTTTCTCTGGTGGCCGGTATTTTCAATTTGAAAACGTCGTTCCACGCACTATACTTCCAGTTATGGTTCTACTACTCAATAGTGATTTATAAACATAGCAGAAGTGCAGTAAGAAATTTTCGCATACAACAGCGATTCTTGTGCCTTTTCTTTACTCTCCACTTTTTATGCATCTGAAAACGATAGTCTACTTCTTCTTCATTTTATACCTTAAGCACTAAAAACTGTATGGTGAAACGTGATATCTGCATTAGAGGAGTGCTAAACTAGTATTTGAAAATAACAGGTACGAACGAAACCTTTCAAAAAAATAACACTTACAAATACCTGTTATTATAAAGGCCCCTACACACCTTCCAATCCAATCCGACCCGATCTCCAATTTAGGAAAGGAGATCGCTATCCATACTGTCCAATTTCTTTCTCCCATCAAGTCATTTTAGTCAGTACCATTGAGATTCCCGACCTGGTCACATCCTCGTAATGGCACCGTTTTTGTCGAAAAATCAAAAAATCGGGATTGCTCTTATAACACTTTATATGGAGTTGTTGATACTCCAAAAGCCCCCACCAGAAAGGAAATTTTGGGCAAAAAAGTGGTTAAAGGAAATAAATAAATTTACCCATTCGATATTGTTGAAGCAATTAAACTCAAACGATTTCCGAATTTTTTTACGAATGAATGAACAATGTTTTATGGAATTGCTGAGAATGGTAAAGCCGTTCATAGAAAAACGTATTACCATTTTGCGAGTTCAATAACATATTTCTACATTCTTCTTCAGCCATTTCACTCACTATATACTCAAAACAAAATGAAAAACACGTTCAACAACTTGCAGTCCGCTGAAAAGAAAAGAAACAACTAATCGGAACCGACGCCCGACTGCGCTACACACTATACGATCTAGGATGGAAGGTGGAAGGGATCTGTCCTAAGTCGGCTAGTCGGATGGGGAGGACCGCCCGACCTTCCTAAATCGGATTCCAACTTTTTTGTAAGGACGATCGTCCTACACACTATACAATTTGCTATTTTCATCCTACATTTAGGACATCGGATCGGATTGGATTGGAAGGTCCAATCTAATCCGATCAATTATTATTCGACCAATCTTTACACTTACAAACACCTATTATACATATACCTGTATTATATAATTTGTTATAAGAAATAAGTTGAAACTAAAAGTATCAACAGTGTGACTTTCTTCATTAAAAGTGTGACTTTAGACTGTGACTTTATTTAGCTGTTACTGTTTAAGTGACAGTAAGAAACTAGTGAATTTACAAGCCTATCTCCCTTTGGGAATACTTATTTATGTTTTCACTGGGAGTAAAAAACTGTCATAGGTTTAGTATTAAATTATTGATTCCATTTTGGTTAGACAAATCAGTTGCAAAACTCAGGCAATGAAATTTAGAGTGCACGTAATAGCACATCAAATAATGTCAAAAAAACATCAGAAACATATAATAAAAACATAACAGTAAGCCACAAGAGTTACAACAATCTCAACATTTGCGTGAGATGTGCAGCGAAGTTAAAATAATTTCCGAATCACATTAACAAAAAGTACTATATGGCCTATCAACTATCAGCCACTCTGTAGGTTATAACACAATATAATTCGCTTTTTCAAAATTTACCAAGTTGGTGACTGGTATAATGTATAATTTGTTATTATAATCTGTATTATGTATCTCCATAACAGACGAGAATAAATGTAACATCAGTATGATTTTTTTCATTTATTAAAAACAGCTTCGTCTCTTTGGCATAGAGATATTCTGAACCTCGCTGTTTTGCTTCGTTACGTACTTGTATGGCAATCGGCACATGCGCAGAATGAAATATTAAGCACCAAAAAGTGACTTTGTACTCGTGTACTCGTTTATTCATTTGTTGCGTAGGAGGCTCCCGCGACTCGGAACCGCGAATAATCGGAACGGGTATTTCGACTGTTGAGTTATCGTTGAATTGGAACAGGTATTTCAACTTTTCAATCACTGTTATATCCGTTCCACAAAAATAATCGTTCCAAAATACCTGTTATAGGTATGTCGGCCCACCTCTAATCAGCATACATACACATTTGTAGTTATCCGTAAATTTAATTAATATTAATACATTCACAGCTAGTCTTATTTACAATGTTTTAACTAATGCTTGATATATTATATGATTTCAGATTGACTAGACTGAAATGCATACAGAGATACGAATTTAACCTAGAGTAAAATTTAAACTCTCTTCTTTTTCTTGCAACCTCAAACCGATTTACGACTACGATTAATACCGGAGAATACTTCAATCGGTGAGTGGCTATATTTTGAAATCGTAAGTAAGTTTCATTTATTGACGTTTTCTTGAAACTCTCTTTAGATTTACTTAGATCAAGAATCTCTATCTTCATCTCTTCACATCAATTTTGCTCTATGATGTAATTTAGTTATCATACCTAATTAAGTTCCACAGCTATCGATATTCCCCTCCATTGAGAAAAATCTCATTTAAATAGGTAAAACTGGATCCCATTCCTTCTTAAAATTCACTTTGTTCTCTCGCTGCAGTATGTCACAAAGTATATAATTGTTCTGTGTACGTCTTTCCACTGGAGACTGACCCATTTAGAACCAAGATGTTCGCCCTATGAGAGTTCTTCTTTGTTGACAGTCCGATGTTCACACTACCAATCTCGTCTTTTTCCAAAAAAGTTGTTATATTTTATATTAATATAGGCTAGAAGAAGAATCTAGAAAATACATACGTGTGGAGTGTTGCCCTATACGGGAGTGAATCTTGGACAATTGGAGAAAGCGACAAGAAAAGACTCCAAGGATTTGAGACCTGGTGCTAGAGAAGAATATTCAAGATAAGCTGGAGGGAGAAGATAACGAATGAGGAAATCTTTAGAAGAGCTCAGGAAGAGAAGAGCTTTCTACGAAATTTAAAAGGCAGAAGAGCTAAGTTTATAGGGCATATACTACGACTCAATGGGTTGGTTAAGAGAATAATAGAAGGAACAATTGAAGGGAAGAATCACAGAGGACGATACCGTTTAGACTACATGAAACAGCTTATGGTCGATATGAACTGCACATCATATTGTGAGTTGAAAAGAAAATAGAGAAGCGTGGCGAGCTGCTGCCAACCAGCCTATGGGCTGCTAACCTAGAATAGAGAGATAGGTTAGAGATAACTTTATTCACTTGAAACATTAATTCGCTCTTTATTTTGAAGTTAGACATTGGTTAGTCCACTCTGACGATTGTGGCTTACATCGTTATCGTTGCTATAAACTACGTAATTTTGTCTATTGTCAGTTATATGTTGCATTAAAAGTTATATGTTGTCAGTTATACGTTACCTGTAACAGACACAATTAATTTACGTACGTACACTTGATCCAAGATTACACAGTTAATAGACTTTTACGTGTAATTTTTTTTTATATAAAAGTCTGGGTGAATTCCCTCTTCCTTGTCTCGTGCTGGCGACTAACTGCTCACAGTGTACGTGTGATAACACAAAACAATCGTTACCGGGAAAATTACACTTCCACGTTTTTCTATACTGAATTCGATCGAAAGTGTGACAAATAAAAAATAAATTTTGCTTAAAAAATCAGTAACAATGCGTTATCGAGTGTAGGCGATTCACCCGACCGTATGTGTGTGTGAAGCTTTCTTCACAATAATGTGTTCTGCATTATGTAAACACAATAGACACGGGTGTAAATTATTTTGTATCGTGTGTGTTTACATAACGCTCACCAACCCAGACGATTCCAATAAGCTGGGTGAAATCTGTAAACATGAAATGCGATAGATGGTTTCTGTTTAGACTTATCCGACTTTATGCGACTACTAGCAAAAGCAATAACATGAAAATAATACAGTAAGTATGTTGATAAATAATGTGTAGCAAGAGGAATTAATTATGTGATTAAATTTATCATCCTTTTTATATGACCTTAAGCCAAAGGCCAATTCCGATGTCCAGGTCGTGCAACACTTTTTTCAGTTATTTACATTTAAGTCCGTTTTCAGTTATTTTCTTTTTGTACGTTTTTCCCCACTTAAATTTAGCACCCAGCGGCGTTAATAGATATTGGATTGTATTTTCGGAGAAAATTATACAACCATTTTTGTTGTTTGGATCCACTACAATTATGATTGTAAAACTGACACAGCACTTGTACATACTACTATTTGAAATTGACAAGAAAACCACAGTCACAGACAAGGAAAATGTCACACCTGTATAACAAGAAAACGTCGAGAAGGAAAGGCTTGTCAGCGCTCTCGATGTTTGTTCGAAACCAGAAAGACTCATTTATTTGCCAAATAAGTACCGTCTCTGACGAAAAATTTATTTCTATTTAATAAAATTCCCGCCGATTGGCCGGGATTTAAGAAAGGATTCATAAGATGGAAAGGGCATATGGTCTAACTAAAGATACTTACAATAAAAGTGCATATCTAAAAATGCGAAAATAAGGCATTACAGTAGTGAAGCCAGAATGCCTATATGCAAGTAAATGTCTAGCGTAGAATTATAATTTAGACAAACTAGAAATATTGGAAAGACGAATTATTAGGAAAATATTAGGCCCACGAAAAACTTCAAAAGGTTGGAAATTAAGAAGTAATGATGAAATATATCAAAGTATAGAAAATTTAACAGAACAATGAGAAAAAGAAGACTATTATTTTTTGGACATTTGTATAGAATGCACGACAATAGGTTAACAAAGCAGATCTTTAAATATCTGTGGGGGAAGAAGTCAACATCAAGTTGAATTAAAGAATTTCAAAAGGATTTAAAAAAAATTAATAAACACGCAGAAGAAGCAATCGAAAGACAAGTTTTTCTGAAAAAAGTGTTAAAAATGGAAGGAGTCAGGGTAGGAGAGAGAAAAACGCAGGTTCAAAGTGAACTGAAGACAGGAAGAAGAGACACGGTGAAAAGATGAAAGAATTACTTTTGAGAAAAAGAAAAGAACAAAGAACAAAAAATTGAAATTAGCATGTAGTCCTTAGATGGCCGAAAAAGAAACCCGCCGATTGGCCGATTTGGGTTTTAATTTACCAGTGTAAATCTTATTGGGTAATACAGGTGTGTTGCATAGAGGTTAAGATGTATTGGTTCTTCTTCCTTGTTTGCTAACACGATTGAACATTATACATAATGTTTTTCACAATTTTAATAGTTTTCCAAATTGTCTACAGAAATTATTCATATTTCATTCACTACTAAACTTTTGTTTATAATGATCAAAAACTTTTTAACAGAAGAAAGTAGAATACCGAAGATGGCGAAAGATTACAATACTAGAGGTAGAAGAAAAGTTGGTAGACCTAAGAATAGTGGACTGTTGAATAGGAAAAGGCCGCTAAAGCCTAAAACCGTTAAGAAGATGATGATGATAAAAAACAGAAAATGATCAAGAAAAACAGATAAAGTAAACGGATCAAGAAGATAACGGAACGGTGTCGAGTTATGTGCAAATCTATTCATGCATATCTACAGCAAACTATTTTCTTGTTAAAATCGATTTGGTTTAATGTGCTTTCTCTGCGTACGTTATTCTACGTAAATTAACTCCAAGACACAAATTTCACCCGTTTTTACGGCTCACTGAGCAACAAGAGAGCTCTATTATCGCCGTTCGGTTACTTTTTTGTCCAATTTAATTTTTATTAACATTTTTAACATCGGCGTCTTGAAAGCTATAAAACCCCTACAGTTTATGACAGGATTTCTCCGCTTTAAATGGACCTGTCTTTATGACTTGGTTTCAGAGTTTTTCTGCGCAAAAGCGTGTGCACACAAGCACGGAATGCATATTGCTTATCTGAACCTGTCAACAAAGCTGATAGAGTTGGTACAAAACGAATCTGTCTGAAGAGTCCCCGAGATCATACAAGAAGAAAGTGCATTGTAATGTCAAAACATTATGATATCGTCAGGTTACATAGACAGCGGTTGTTGAGTGAAAATCTTAATTCATCGTGAGAGACAGTTAAACAATTGCTAATTTTATTAACACTTTCAATCGGTGGCGTGGCGTGGGTACATAATAGATATTGCCGGTTGTGATAGGCCTAAAACTTAGCCTAAAAATTAATTCAGTTTTTTTCTAGTACCAAGTGTTCTATTTAGAGGCAAAATATTTTTTTTAGAGTATTTTTTATCATTCGCTGGCAGAAGAAAAGTGGTTCCGTGGTTCAACGGAATCTGACACCATTATACTTACACAGAATAAATCAGGGCACAAATAATCGAATTAAAAATAATAAAGACAAACAGAGAAACACATAACTAAACGAACAAAACACAAATATTTAATGAAGAAATTTGTGTTAGTGGTTGAAATCACAATCAGAATGGTCACTGTTGCACACCACTATATAATCGGGATAATTTTTATATAGTGGTGTGCAACAGTGACCATTCTGAAAACACAAATAGGTACGTTGTATCTGCTGCACATCAGTTCCGAAAACGAAGATAGCTGCTAATTGAGCGTTTTGCCGGTTTATACAGCGGCAACTAATTGGGTGGACGAATGTGTCTCCTGTCCTCCAGTCTGTACAGTGACAACTACTACGAGGTCAATGACCGTACGCAGTAAAACATGCCGATGTCTGAGCGGCAACACAAGACGGTGCAAGTGCACGGCACCAGTACAAAAGCAATGCTATGCTTTTCTTTATGTTTCTCTACCAATATCGTTCTGATTTTAAATTACTCAATAACTAAAGTACTTATTCTGTGATATAATTAATATTATTTTCTTTCGTTTTCTGTACTGTTGCCGCCGGCAACAGCGGTTACATGGACACCACGCTACTGGTTTCAATCAAAATCAAACTTAATCCAACAATTCTTTTGTTGTAAGAATAAAATAATCCATAATACAAAATTTACGACAGACAGAAGAATGTTTGAAGAATCGCAGGTGACTCGCGCAGCCCCCTATCCTGCCGACTGCGTGTATCCAATTCCATTTCCCGTGTACTTTGGTGCCAGAAAGGTCAGTATGATGTACAACGTTATACACTACATAATTTTATTCTGTTCCATTAGTTGCTATCGACAAATATCTGTTACAATTTCGTGACAATAATTGAGACACGTTCAAACTGTTACATAATGTAAGTAATTTATTACGCAAATGCGTTATGTAAGTGTCGTTAAACTAACAGCGTTTTTCTCATTATCTATTAAGGAAACAACGCGAGCACGGCTCAGTTGTATGCGCGTGACTCCGATTAGAGACATCGTTGGTTCTATTCCGGTATTGCTACGTGTTGTTTGTTTTTGTACAGGTCTTTATTATTAAGACTTGACAGTGGTCACTACGCCAGTTATATTCTGAACCAAGATTGAATCGAATACGTTCCATTCTTGGCGGGGTTTCTAGGCTTCATCGGGCCTACATCTCCACTGTTGATACTATTCAGATTCATTCCGAATCAACATCCGGAACACTGAATTTCTTCTTCTTCCGTCAGTGGGTAGGCAAATTGCTTATTCCGGTCCCAAAGAAATTACATCCACGTCACAGACGCTTCCTAGGTCTTTCTGTACTATCCTTCTTAGTGGTTCCTTTGAGACTTTAAGAAACTTTATAAAAAAAAAATCCTCTCAGGACATTACCAGTGTCCTGTAGAGTAAGGCAAGTGGTAGGAATGTCATCTTTAAGCCTCTGGTCATGCTATAGGTTCGAAGACGCTTAGGTTTATCCTCCCCTAGCGCCGTTATTGGATTGCATTGCATTGAGTGTGCGGGGGCGTCTTTGCAGCCGGGGCACAATTGCCCAATGGCTGCCAGAAGATAAACAAAGGGGGGTTCAAGTCGACTGGCAAGGAAAACCGCCAACGCGTTTTCCGCAGAAGGCGGCGGTGAAAGAAATATGATTTTCTTTGTGGCACTGCCGCTGGAAGCGATTCAGGCAACAGGTGTTGGCTGTCTCAAGCTCATGAAGCAGACGCTTTGAGGCGTCGGTCGTTCTCCCCGAGCCAGAGAGCCTCCGTACCGGTGACCAAGGTAACAGCAACAAGCAGCTGACTCAGCGTGCTAGGAGGCGGGCAAGGATGGAATGAAGGACAGTTTTCAGAGGTAAACTCTAGGGCTGGGGACAGATGGTATTGCGAGGATGACTTTGTGGCGGGTCAACAAGAAGCGTCCGAGAGCGTTTGACCCGGTGGAGGTTTTGAGGGGCTGATGGTTCACAGGTAAGGGAAGGAGGAGTTCGCAGCTGCAGCAAAGAGAGTTACGCTCAACGACCGGACAAACGCAGGCAAGGTAGGAACTCGAAGACCCCTTCGGATTACATCATTCCTGACAAACCAAGGAAATCCTGACAAGGAACGAGCGCCTTAGGAAAACACCCTCTTCCGGCCTAGAACCGTTGACAGTTTGCCACCTCTAATTGTGGCTAAGCCTTTATCAAATAGCGTGAAAGAAAAAGAAGAAAACAGAAATTACAAAATACAGTTGAAATATGATAAACGGAAGACGTCCTAATCCTCAAAACCTATTAGTGTCGAGGTTGAAACAGTCAAAACGCGGTCAGGAGAAACCAGAGAGGGAAACCTAAAGAAAGGTATCTCGACCGAGATAAGTTGGAGCAAGGTGAGACACCTGATCGGGTACATCGATCGTCTATAGTTACCGTAATACGGTAGATAAGGTCGTTTTCACTAGATGCTCGTTACACTGATCAGTCTTGTTTTTCACGACCGGAGTTTAACATCCGATTTGTTTCCGTAATGGATGGTAGGCCGGAGTCAATTTTTTTTTATCCAGACATTTCTTTCTACAGTCGGTCCCGACCTTGTCAACGACAGTGCTTGAGCTAACTAATTTTCGATGGTGGCTTACAATGATTGAACTAGGCTTCTACTTCTTTTTCTTTAGCAGCCCAACGTGAGCCCTGGCTTTCAAAACCAATCTTCTTCATTGTCTCCTATCCATTGCCCTCTCAGTGTAACCCCTCATATCCATTCTTCCGAGATCTTCCAGTACATCATCCAACCATCTTATTCTAGGTAGGCCTCTCTTCCTGCTTTTGTAGACTTGCACCTTCAGGATTTTTTTTTTTTGGCACATGTTGATCATCCATCCTATCTAGGTGACCTAGCCGTTGTATTAGTTGAGACTTTACCAATCTTACAGTGTCCTCACGCTTTAATAGCTCATCTATCTTCTGGTTATTTCTTATTCTCTATTGATCATCTTTTTTAACCGGGCCATAAACACGTCTTACAATCTTTCCTTCAAACCTTATTAGTATTCCTTGTTCCTTTTTTGTTAATGTTTACGTCTCACCTCCATAAGTACAACCGGTCTGATGAGTGTGTTATACATGTTTATTTTTGTGTGTTACGACTAATGAGTTTGCTTCTCAGTAGTCAACTGTTGGTATAATATGTCCTACTTTCTATTTATATCCTGTCATGTATCGTGTTTATAGACCCTTCGTTATCTATCATGTTACCCAGGTATCTACGCTTATTAGCTGCATTAAATGAGTTATCCTCTATGCATAAAACAATTGAACTTATGATGATATTTTTCAGACTGGTGGAGACTTGATTAGTCATATGGATATCAGCGACGAATTTGTTTTTAGTAGCTGTTCTGCTGCTTTCCTCTTTAAAATCGGACGTTACGATGCTCACAATTGTTGCGGACAAAGGTAATGTAGTCACTAAACAAGGACGACTGCAGCAGATGTAGCCGAAGCATCTGCTGAACAAAACTACAGACCACGGTGTTACACCCGGAAAATTAGCCAAAGTCAAAAATCTGTTTACTAATCACTTGTGTTCTACAAAATCTCGGTCGAAGAAAGTTATGCGATCGTTTATACCGGAATTGAATTCTACTGACTACGAAAATATAATAAAAAATTATATTTTTAGAAAACTGTGTTTACATGCCAGAGCCCGTGTATATGAACAAAATGTTTCAAAAATTAACAGATAAGACTGTTTAATTTGAAATGTTGAATGGCTCAGATGCGACAGAATGTTTCGGTTTAACTGAAGTACCTGTATCTCTTTGCGTTTACTGAGTCAACAAAGACTTTAATAATTGTAATAGTCCACTGAATACTGAACGTCTCTTAAATGATTCAATGATTTCACTAATTAATCATTACATTAATATTTTTAAGCCAATGTGTATAAAAATATTTTAAAAATCCAAGCGGTAATTTATTAACTGAATTTTTAGTTTTGAAAATACAAAAATATTGAGCTTCTTTAAATTACTTTCTTAAAATAATGACGTGAACGTGAAAGTAACAATAATATAATAGGAGGTTAATAGTTAGACAAGTTTTATTTCAATTAGTCTTTATGCAGCGGATAAAAACTAAATTGTTTTGACAAATAAAGATCATGTAGAAAAACGTTAATTAAAGTTAAATTTGCACGGAAAATAATAAAATCGAACATAAACTTTAATTTAATTAAACCACTTCGAGTAAGCAAAAACAAAATCGTAATTGATAATGCAAAGCGTCATATATTTAACTTTCATTTAAGCTCATATCTGTAAATGAAACTAAGACGACCTTGTTTAATTATTAGAAATAATTTGTTATAAATTCGAAATAAAAATTTAAAGAGAATCGTTGCTATATTTTAAATTGCAAGAGTAGGAACACAAGGACGAGAGAAAGTTACACCAGATGTTTTTTCAATTGTTGAATAGTACTTGTTTCATTGATTACACTTTCAGTTCCTGTAAAATCACTGAGATGACTGGACCAGACGTAAATTATGTTTGATAATTACTACGCGCATGTCATATTCATAAAGATTTAAGATAATGGAACAGTTTTCTAAGCTTACTTGATCATTACTCCAAATACTGATGTAGCAATGTGTGGTGGTTACAACAATAATTCCTAATGTAAAAAGCATACAAATTTACGAATTTCACATCATTTTTATATTTATCCGCATACATTAACCACTATGCCTGCTGAGTGTTGCAGTGTATCTCGTTCAACAGAGTATTCTGTTTTGATCCGTACGGACGGAATCTGTCAATTATAATTTTATTCTCTTAACATTTCTATGGGCTCTTCTCCGCTACTGTAGACTCCCTGACTGTCATATGTAATGCATTGTCACGATGCGGTTCAAGCATTTAAGTTATCAGTCTTCAGTTATGTCCCGTAGCGTCTTTACAAACAGTTTTACTTAATGGGCAAAGACACGGACAATGAGGAAAAGGGACGTGAGAATAAATGATGAGGAAAAACAGGAATAGAAATATCAATGAGTATATTAAAGCGAGTAGGCAGGTATAATGTGCTGTCTAGGAGTGGGCCATTAAGACACAGACTAGAAGTAAAATTACTAAGGAAAGAGGAGGAAAAATTAATTTTGTGGAACAGAACGATCTTGGACTTGAATTTGAGACTGGTAAAATGTTTTGTTATACTGTGTAAAATAGATTGTTTAACTTTATGGGTAAGAGACAAAGACAACTGGGGAAAGAAATAGAGTTAGATTTAGACGCTAAGGAATGTGTATTTGGAGGCGTTTGGAAGGAACAAGGAAGACGAATAAAATTAGCAATGATTTAGAAAAATCAAGGAGGATAGAAAGCTTTGACATTTTGAACGAGGCTATATCAGAAATAGGGGGTCAAAAGTAATAAACATAAGATCAAACCCATGTTTCAGAGCAGAAAACAAGCAAATCGTTTGGGACAAACGCTTCTAATAAACGCTTGCAACTTTGAAGCGGTTCATGAATTCTGCTGTTTGGGTTCCACTCATTCAACAAGCAGTGAAAAGGTGAAAGATATCCATAGGAAAATGGCTGCAGGAAATCACACTCTGTTCTCCCTTATGACGTTATGAATTCTTCCAGTGTCCACCGGAAAAATAAACTTCACATTTAAAACGCTTGTTCGAATGGTAGTATCCTACAGATCCGAGGTTTGGTACTTGACAGAGAAATCTTGTAACATGCTGGACATTGTTGAGCGGAAGGTGTTGCGTAGAATATTCGGTTCTGTGAATTAAGGAGGAACCTGGAGGGTTCGGCGCAATCATGCACGCATTTTACAAGGAACCTAAACCCTTGGACCATGTAAAGCTGAAGACTCTTCTAGGGGCAGGGAAGACATACAAATGCCGGATGACAGAGTCCCCCAGAAAGTATATAGGAGCCAACGAGGAGGAAAACGGCCAATGGGAAAACCAGCAATGGGATGAAGAGATAATGTTGCGATGGATGATAAGCGCTAGAGTTTGGGAGAGAGAGGTATTGTACTGAGTTGACCGAAAGGTGGTCAAATGAAGAGGCTAGGGGTCGATATGGGCAGTAGCGCCATCAGAAGAAGGACGGAATGAGAGTAGAACACTTTTGTGAAATAATCAGGAGAAGGGGAAACTGGATTAGACTATCATGAGGGCAAATAGACAACTGTTTTGAAGGAACAGTGGAAGAGGTGAAGAAGAGGAGAAGAATAAGATGAAATTTCTTGGACGACATGAAACTGTTGTATGGAAATGTATAGTCGAGAAACTGAATGTGTGAAGCGGCTTTGCTATTTGTGAGAATATATTTATAGATTTAGAATATGGAGTAGCAAATTGCTACACAAGCCTACATAATAAAAGAAATATGCTCACTAATGTGTCTTTAGCTCACACCTATCACATGGCTTTAGAAGTCAGGAAGCGTTTTTTTTTTGTAAAAGATTTTGTTTTGAGTACTTGCTTTGTGGACGTGGAACATTTAACATCTTTTCTACTTTTGTAAAAAAAAAACCTCTCTTTTGAAATAGATACCGACGGAGACAGTGGCGATGGTAACTTCTTGGGCCTGTCACATGGCAGGATACTATATAATGATGATGGTGATAATGATCGCCTTTATATATACTTTTTCATCATCATTTCTAATTCGGACTTTCCTTGTTATTTTCTTAGTTATCCACAAGTATTTAATATCGACCGTAATCTATATTTAAATCTGTCGTTTAACTCCCAAAATCCGTTACTCTGCTACTTGATGGAATGTAGAACCTGTTGTGTATACTCCTATCTTGATCTGTTCTTTTTACTGTTAGAGTACTTCGTCCAGTATATAGAACTGTTAAATCCCCTGTTCGGACTGCTTCCACCGTAATATTCTTCTCATTCGACGTTTCTATCTCTGGATCGTCCTCAGAAGCAGTGAGTGGCGGTTGAAAGACCGTGTTGAACCGCCACTCACGCTTCTAAGGATTATCCTAGATTCCAGGGATCGAAACGTTAAGCGAGAAAAATATTACTATGGAAGCAGTCCGAATAGAGGATTTCCCCGTGAGAAATCACCCATCCATATCGCTTAGAGGTTTTAAAAAATATAGAACCGTCTTATCTTCCTCCAGTCCTCCATTTGCTTCTACTACGCTACGAAAAAAATTATAGGAATCCTAATGTTTAAACATTTATTTTAAAATAAATTATCTTCTATTTATCGTTCCGAGATGACGTAGTTTTATAAAGAAAACACGTGTTCTACGGTTAATAACCGATTATCGTATAGTCATTATCTATTTATGTTTCTAAAAGTATTTACAATAAAACTGTTTTCAATGTATCATTAACGGTATTTTAGGTTTTTTTAGTATTCATTTAGTTTTGACTATCAACTGTCAGGCCAATGCCTAAAAAAATTTGTTTTCAATTTAAGCGGGCAACGGTCAATTTAGTTAATAGTTCGTTTCACATAATTACGCTTAATCGACTTTCGCGCGAACTTTACTGCGTGTGAATTAAATTTAATAAAGAAATCGGCGGGCGCCGTTGTTACGGTCGATCGCGCACACTGATAGGGATCTACATTAGCGGTGCCGTTTGACATGTGTAAGCCGGTGCGATTACAAGATTGTAAACTGCCGAGTCGTAGACGTGACTTTTGCTTTACAGCAGTCATCTGTTTCACTTTATAACGTACTTTATACGATACGTACCAACCGGATTACACCGCGTCCTATCAGTACCCATACGAGGTACCATACCCATACCATACGAGGTTGATCAAAATGTTTTTGCAATTTTTTGGATTTCGTGCGCTTTAAATGTTCAATTAAAAAATTGTTTTTATGTGACGTTTGTACCCATCTTAGTCACAATCGCCTAAAACTATCATCATAATCTGCAAGGATTAAATCGAGGATGGTTTGTTCTGGTCTCAAACAGGCAAAGTCTAGAGCTGGTCCCGCACATATCCGTCCCTTGGGCTTATAGTTCCTTAGTTGTTTGGGGATGCGGTAGTCATCCATGTTTCACGGCAAAGATGTTTCCACCAATTCAGACGATATTGGGCAATCCTGTCGAATGTACTAATAATATTCAGTTCCTGCCGTATATCTGTGTTTATTCTATGGTCATGAAGCGTATACCATGGAATTTTCATAAATACCATGGAGAGTGCCTGAGAATTCTCATTTCAGTCGCTTGGATACGACTGACCTGGCCTTTCGTTAAAGTCCAATTCTCAGACCCATAAAGACATCTGGGAAGCGCCATCACCTTGTAGAATTTTAGGCGTGTTCCTTTACTTGCTGACTTAAGAGTTCACCTGATGGTCCCGCACATAAGGTTGAACTTATTCACAACGTCATTGCTTGCATTATAAGACACACTGTAGCCCAGGTATTCAAAATTGCTAACTTGTTCCAGGACAGTACCGTCTATAACAATTTTTGCCCTTACGGGACACGTTACCTTGGTCTTAAGTGTGGATATTTGTAATCCAGATCGCCTAAAATGTTTCCGTTATTGGACGAGTAGTTTAGATTTGAGAACTAATTAAGTAAGTTATGTTTCGGGAATATTTGGGGAATTTTTTGACATTCTTCACTGCAAGATTGAAAAATATGAAGTAAATTTTGTGTAAAGAATTAGATAAACTGTTTTGTCGTGGAGAAAGTGTTTCAGAAGGCTTTTGGCAAGCCTGGTATGCATGAACAAGCAGTTTAAATCTTTAAAGATTGTCGTGAACAAATTGATGATCATATGATGAGTGTAGTTTTGTTTTCCATTAATTATTATCGTTAGGTGCAACGATAAATAAAAAAAAGCATTATTTGGCATTTTACGTCACACGTGTGTGAAGCTATTCGTAGGAAACGGCGAAATGGAAGACCAGTCACGTCGATAGTGGACCAGTCATTGCTTCTTCAAGAATTTTAAGAAAAGCTGTTTCGCGACTGTTAAAAGGAGTAAAAAGCAAATCGCTGAGCGAGCTGAAGGCTACACAAAAAAGTGCGCTCGAGAACTGTTTTTAAGACTGAAAAAAAAGTTGGCATAGTCGTGTTACAACCGATTGATGTTATGTTGAAGGGAGTATTGTAAGTGTAGATGAACCAATGCTTATTTTTTCAAATAAACAATAATTGAGCGACGTTTTGATCGAACCTCGTACACAATAGCCCTGTCGCATAATTTTACTCACATACCCAATAGATTTTCGTACCATGCATGTTTGTACGTAAACGTTCAAATATGCAAAGGTCAAGAGAATGGAACTGGATAATCAAGAAACCGGACATGTGAAGCAGTTCTGCTACTTCTGGGAGTATAACTATAGATTTAGGATATGGAGCAGCGATTGCTAAACAAGCTTTCAAAATGAAAAAAAATATATATATATATGTTGGAACAAACTGACTAAACTCCGAGCTGTACGGCCATGGTCAACAATTGTTGTTACTAACAATTGTTGACGCCTGCTGTGAAAGCCTTAGATACAGAAAAAAAATATGCTCACAGATAATCATAGGTCTATGGTTTTAGAAGTCAGGAAAGGTTTTGCAAAAGCTATTGTTTGGAGTGCCTGCTATATAGCACGTGGAACCTTAAACATCATTTCTACTTTTGTAGGAAAAACCTCTCTCTGATAGAGCTTGGCAATGAGCCGAATGTGGTTTACGCAATGAAGTAAAAGTATAAAAAACATTTTATCTAAAATAATTGTGTTCCGTGCCTTAGTAGTATATTGTGTTCCGTGCCTTAGTAGTATATTGTGTTCCGTGCCTTAGTAGTATATTGTGTTCCGTGCCTTAGTAGTATATTGTGTTCCGTGCCTTAGTAGTATATTGTGTTCCGTGCCTTAGTAGTATATTGTGTTCCGTGCCTTAGTAGTATATTGTGTTCCGTGCCTTAGTAGTATATTGTGTTCCGTGCCTTAGTAGTATATTGTGTTCCGTGCCTTAGTAGTATATTGTGTTCCGTGCCTTAGTAGTATATTGTGTTCCGTGCCTTAGTAGTATATTGTGTTCCGTGCCTTAGTAGTATATTGTGTTCCGTGCCTTAGTAGTATATTGTGTTCCGTGCCTTAGTAGTATATTGTGTTCCGTGCCTTAGTAGTATATTGTGTTCCGTGCCTTAGTAGTATATTGTGTTCCGTGCCTTAGTAGTATATTGTGTTCCGTGCCTTAGTAGTATATTGTGTTCCGTGCCTTAGTAGTATATTGTGTTCCGTGCCTTAGTAGTATATTGTGTTCCGTGCCTTAGTAGTATATTGTGTTCCGTGCCTTAGTAGTATATTGTGTTCCGTGCCTTAGTAGTATATTGTGTTCCGTGCCTTAGTAGTATATTGTGTTCCGTGCCTTAGTAGTATATTGTGTTCCGTGCCTTAGTAGTATATTGTGTTCCGTGCCTTAGTAGTATATTGTGTTCCGTGCCTTAGTAGTATATTGTGTTCCGTGCCTTAGTAGTATATTGTGTTCCGTGCCTTAGTAGTATATTGTGTTCCGTGCCTTAGTAGTATATTGTGTTCCGTGCCTTAGTAGTATATTGTGTTCCGTGCCTTAGTAGTATATTGTGTTCCGTGCCTTAGTAGTATATTGTGTTCCGTGCCTTAGTAGTATATTGTGTTCCGTGCCTTAGTAGTATATTGTGTTCCGTGCCTTAGTAGTATATTGTGTTCCGTGCCTTAGTAGTATATTTTGGTTATTGATAACACTCGGACGCGTCACGGGCAACAAAATCCAAGAAAAAAAGACAACCAGTGCTAAGTTGGAGGTTGTGGAGATATGAATATGTACAAGGGCGATACTGACAAATTACACTGAACAAAAGACAACCAGTGCTAAGCTGGAGGTTGTGGAGATATGAATATGTACAAGGACGATACTGACAAATTACACTGAACAAAAGACAACCAGTGCTAAGTTGGAGGTTGTGGAGATATGAATATGTACAAGGACGATTTATGAATGTGTCCGTAATGGATTTATTTTGAACATTCTTAAAGGAAAACTGTTGGGAAAGAGAAGGAGAAGTAGACTGGTGTGGAACTACTTAGATGTATATAAGAGATATAAGTTAGGATGCATTCAAAAGCCTGGTCTTTAGATGAAGAAGTTTTTATGTTTCTGCATAGTTCAAAACGACTTATCTGTGATGTTCGGCAAAATAGGGATCCCGGATTTCTTCTTATCGTCGCGAGTGTCCTGGATCATCCAGTCGCTTGAGAAATTATAATGGTCACCTATGGACCTTGTCACTTATAGCGTGCGTACATACGGACAGGAATACGTGTTACAACGGCAAGTAGAAGAACGTAGCGTAAATAGGCTGTAAATTCTGATCACACACTTGTCGAATGCAACTATTTATCACCTCACCTCTTCCATGTAAACACACGTGTTTAAACACATACGTACTATTGGTGTGAAAAAGCTTATCAATTTCCCTTTGGGTATACCCACATATGTTTAATATTATTTAATTAAAAGTGTCATTAATCTACTTTTAATATTTGAAATGAGTTTGTAGTGTATAATTTGTTAACGTCAGCGCAGCTGAACTCGAATAGGCTTCTATTTTACTACGCGAACAAAAGTCGCATTTTTATCTTCTTTTTTCTCTGCTTAAGAGATCAGGAAATTTACTTCTTCTACCCCTTTCAAAGATTTTCTGATCTACCTGAATCTATTTTTCCTCATCGTTTAAAATAATGATAGATTATTATAATTTTTTTAAAGGTTGGTTAATGATTTTTATATCAGTCTGAGGTTTTGTTCATTTGAACTCTATGTATCCTGTTTTCAAAAAAAAGAGACTCTGAGATCGAGTGTCTTCTGAAATAAGGGGTCACTCCTTCCACCACGTTTTCACTTCATGTTTTTTTTTAAGGTTGCAAATACATTTTTACGAAACGTTGAATGATCGTCATTATTAAGAAAACGTTAACTTTATTTTATTAATTTTCAAATATTGTAATACCTTTTATTTTTACAATTCTTTAAAATCCTTATTTAAACACAAAAAACTGGCTTGGAAATAGATGTGCATTAAGTAATTATGGAATTTTACCAAAATTTTTAATAGTTCTGGGGGGATTGATCCCCTGATCCCATCCCCGTAGTTTTGCCAATGCACCACATTGTATAAAGTATATTTTTTATGACTATCAAGTGCTGCATATTGACTGCACAATTGTTTAGTGTAGAAACAGAGTAGAGATAACGTGCAATTTTTTTATGTTTCTTTAATACATTATAATGGTACAGAGAAACAGTTCTTCAACGTGTGCGCATGTGTGAGTGAGTTAAAATCTTCCGGTCGAGTGCCTGTGTTGCCCTCGGAGGGTTCGTACGTAGTTATGCAAGGCACAATCATTACGGTAACAACTAGACCAAAGAGATCTCGGAAACAAAGCGGCAGAAGTGGAGAGCCGCAGGGTCGTGACTGAACCACCTACCTACACACTGTCCGCTTGCCTTATGTCAGTCTGTCAGCCGCACGCTTCCGGAATCGAACACGTGTCACATTTTTCTTTTGTATGTCATTTGACAAAGAACAATATTTTTTTTTTAAAGATTGAATTATGTTTGTTTCAGAAGACCGAAATAAACGAAATCGAAAGTTTTATGTCGAAATATACACATGTTTACACGTAGTTATACGATTCTGTTATAATATATAAAAAAACAATTACTGAAAGATATACCAAGGGTTAGTAAGATTTATTTGCTAGAAACTCCAACGAACAACATTCTGTTCATGCACACTCAGACTCGCACGCACAAACGAACAATGCAAAGAAGTACAAAGACATTGGGAGGGGACGTCCGTACCCCTCAGACGGATTTCTAGCGATAAATATAGGGTCATTAAGAAGCATTTGTGTAGGCGGCGCACTAATTACAAAACACGTCTTGGTACAGTCCTATTCAAAATACTAGTCCATTTGTTTCCGTATACAGTCTTTGTGTCTAAGAAATCTCGAGTTTGGAGTTTGGTGCTTTCTTTGTATCTTTTGTGACAGTAACCTTTTCGTTTTTCGTCGAACCTTAATGGAAGAGCCAGTTTTTTAAACAACAGCAGCAGGACGAAGAAGAAGAAGAAGACGAAGAAGAAGAAGAAGAAGGAGAAGGAGAAGAGAAGGAGAAGGAGAAGGAGAAGGAGAAGGAGAAGGAGAAGGAGAAGGAGAAGAAAGATACTAAAACAACAACAACAACAACTACTACTACTACTACTACTACTACTACTACTACTACTACTACTACTACTACTGCTGCTGCTGCTGCTGCTGCTGCTGAAATCAAACGTGCAGAAATTTGACAGCTACAACCCAATCACAGAAAAATATTTGTATATATAAGTACAAAGAACACCGCAGATTGACTAGACTAATGTGAATCATGACATGAAATTAATTTGTGGAATTATTCTGAACTAGTAGGCCTTTAGGTGATGTCAATTCTAATTAAAAAAAAATTAACAATTTTTCTGTGTCGACAATACATTTCATGATTTCTTTATATAGAAAATATATAGGAAAATACTGGCTGGTACGTAGGACGTAACTAATTCTTCGATCCTGTATTGGGATTCGAGCCGCAAATTGTTGATTCTATTTTATTTAATTATAAAATATTTGTTTATATATGACTATAAAGTGATGATTATTATTATTATTGTTATTATAAAAACCGTTAATTGAAATGAAATCTAAATCGTTATTTGTAAGGGTCTCTTTAATTAGACGTGCGACACTCCAAGACACAACAGATAATGGTTTGCTAGCAACCAACAGTGCCAGCATGATAGTGAAAGTAGTTGCTTATTGTTTAAAACTGCAGTCTAACCGTTAAGGTTTAGACTCGAACTTTCTGACGATTCTGTCATTTGAATCGTTTTCCTTGTCGTTGAAAGCGGATCAGTACAAAGACTATCGCGTAGTACGTGTGCTGACCATTTTAATCGACATAAGAAAACCCAACCGAACGAGATATTTCGACCTTAAATTGGAGTCACCGTTAGTTACTTCTGAATACTTTTACAATTAAAGTTAAAGGGACAATATTTGAAATAATTATACAAAACTCGGAAGCTCGGTCTTAAAAAATTATAATTATTAAATATTTTTTTTAACGCTGAACTGTAAGCAATTTACCGGAATTACAAAGGAGAGTGAACATTTTAACATTATTAATACGCAGGTACTTTGTCTTGTAAAATCCTATTTACCGTAAAGGCGTCACACTTATGCTGAAAACCTTTACATGTTTGTGTACACGTAACTTGAGAAATATTTTCGTATGTTAATGACAAATTTTGCAGGACACTTATACTCAAACAAACAGGTGATACAAAAAATTTTTCTCCGGAGGACAAGTTTCTATCCTCCAATGAGACGTAAGATAGATAACAAAATTTTGGAGCACGTAATGGAAGTCGGCTATCTAGGCGTAATGGTTATATAACAACCTATATGGTTTAATGGGAAAAGAAGTAAATGACAGATTACAAAAACAAATAGGACGTAAAGACGTGTAACTGCAATAATCCATTTAAGAAAAAGATTAGTGAAAACAGAACGGGACGGAATAAGTATCGTGAATATTTGAGGCACTTGTAAAATAACAGACACAGCGGACTTTATAAGAGACAACTTAGGGGCAAGTCATGTCGACGGGTTAGGCAAAGACAGACCAGTTAAAACGCCGCGAGATATTAATTCAAAAGGTAGAAAAATAATCGAGTAACCAAGAATGAGATGGAAGAACTGAATACAATGATGAAATTAATTGTGTGAAGGAGTAACTTCTAAGTCAGGAGAATATAATAATAATAATAATAATAATAATAATAATAAGAAGAAGAAGAAGAAGAAGAAGAAGAAGAAGAAGAAGAAGAAGAAGAAGAAGAAGAAGAAGACTTACGTACAGCGTACTATTTACTGCATTAGAAAATTTCTTAAATTTTTAATTGAGCGATCGACGTACCTATAAGTTATAATAAAATAGTCGACATACCAAATGCCGAATGTGGGAGGTATGGAATTACGGAAGTTCCGAGTAAAAGAGTGTAAGCTCCGAGTACACGAGAAGTTTAATTTTAACCAAAGAGAAATAGGTTATTAGAGTAAAAACCGGTAATAAAAACGGACCAGGCCTGTCCTAATCCGTGAAGGACATGGAAGTATTTCTCTATTGCGTAATAATTCATAAAAACGAGTTTTTTCTTTAAAAAATACGTAAGGTACGTCTAAAAGTAACATTAGTTCGACAATGAGAATAAAAAAATAAATAAAAATAAAAATAACCAGTGAACGGGCAGCAGTAAAAGTCCTTGCTGCACAAAACCGGCAATTTCGTCAAAAAACATTCACCGTTACTCTGTCCACTCGGTTTAGTGGATCTGTGTTAATTTGGACACCGAATGGAGATTAGATTTCAGGGTCGATTATAAAATCCCGTTAAACAACGAAAAATAATAATAATTTTCACAAGGTGCTCGCTTACGACTTGGCTTTCTGACTCGTTATATCACGTTTTCATTTCCGTGAGTGAATAATTATAAAAGTAAGCTAACGATATCTAGTTGATTTTGCAACCGACATATTTATCTAGGCAGTCGGTCATATCAAGTAATTGGGAGTAACTCATTTGAGCAACATTCGGATGAACACGACTTCTGAGATATTCGGAGCAAATTACTTCTTTGTTGTATTGTGTGTAGTAGGACACGACCGTTGTCCCGAAGTATCTATTATTTATCAGAAGAAAGTGTAAACTTGGCCACGCGATCGACTCAGCGACCTCACGATCTTGTGTTACAACATCGTGGCTGTATTAACCTCGCTATTGCTACGGCTGTGGACCAACACCCGTCACGATATTCTCCAAGCCACGGCTACCTATACTATCTACTACACATTTTAATTGAAGAAAACATTAACTGGTTTTGCAGTAAAATAGCCTTTCTGTATTTCAACAGCTCTTTGAACGTTAGTTGTTACAGGATGTCTAGTTTATAGAATGTGAACAATATGCTAAAATAATTAATTATGAAACAAACGTAGCTTTCAGGCTGTTGATTTGATCGAAACTGAAATCAATCATTTCTTGATAGAGTATGCCTACCTAAAAATTTTGAATAAACGAAATTCTCTGAGACGAGCAATTTTTTTAACATGTACTGGGCATCTCAGAATCTACCTCTGATTTTTCCACCGTGGCTTATGATTGGAAATTAGAGTTTTTAAACATATATTTTTAATCAATTTTTAATTAAAAATTACTTCTTCTTCTTCTTCTCCTCTTTAAGGATTAGGTTATATAAACCTGTTCCGGCACCCATCTCATCCTCGGACGAGCCACGTCTCTTCTACCAATGGCTTTATAGATTAAAAATTTCAATGTTTAGTATTGTTTCTGCAGTAGTTTTTTGTTACCTCGCCTTTCTAAAAAAAAACATATTTGTTATGAATTTTTCTACAAATCTGTTGTAGTTTTTTACAAATTGATGAATTTTTCTACCTCAGTTTTCTATTGAATCAAAACAAAACAAAACAAAACAAAAATATTTTCTTGGATTTTGTTGTCCATGACGTGTCCGTTGACACGTCAATTATATTAAACTAATTATAAGTATAATACATTTCAAAATCGCCCGTTATTCTGCCCCACCCTGTACTACCGACTCGGAACACAAAGTTTTATGTTGGTAAAAATGTAAACTTTTTACCTTATAGGCTGAACCAGTTTTCGCTTATTATAAGCTTCGTCAGATATGAAGGGGCTCTGACGAAGCTTATAATAAGCGAAAACTGGTTCAGGCTATAAGGTAAAAAGTTTACATTTTTACCAACATAAAACTTTGTGTTCCGAGTCGGTAGTGTTATATTTAAAATTAAAAAATATTTGTTACGTTTTTTTTCTACAAACGTGTACAGTTTAACGCCCTTCAGTGTTTAAAGTATGTGCGCTTAACATAAAAAGAAAAACTGAACAAAAGCTACCGAATGTAGGGAAATTTTGAAAATCTCCATAGCAACTCCAAATGTACTGCATGAAACATTAATGATTACCGATTGTATTTGAAAGTTTAGGGCTATTTCTAAGTATAAAGTTTGTGTGCCAAGCTTCTCAGCCAAAATGTTAAACAGAACAGTCAAAAACACTAATTGCAACCACAAAACAGCCAAAATTGTTCGTTTAAAATTGATTAGTATAATATATTATAGAAAATATAATGATATATTATATAATAGTAACTGATATAAAAAATTTGTACAATATATTATAAGCAGATCGAATGAAGTATTTTCGTTAGAACATCAAAGAGAAAGAATATTAAAGAATCGTTAAGAAGAAAATAGGTCAACCAAAAAAAAGAAAAGGATGCTAATACTACTGACCTCAGACTAAAGGCAAGAGGAATTCTGAAGATATGTCTCCTGCTTGCCGTACAATGGCTTTTTTAAAAATATGCCTTATCATGTACACAAGTTAAAGACTGTAAAACAGTAGGTATGAAAACGTACACGAAATTCAAATTTTTACATTATATTGAATTAAAGTCGTATTATGTATTTATGCGTACGTGCTTCAGTATGTCTTAATTCTACTTTCGTATAAAATATCACAATATCTCGATAATAGATTTTATTAATTGATATATTAAAGATATATAAAATACTGGCTCGTACGTGCGACCAACGAGTTCCTCGATACTGTCATGGGGTTCGAGCCACAGATTGTTGATTCTAATTGAACTTAAGCGCAACGGATGTGAGGTCATATAAAGTAATGATGACTATACATTATAGTAATGATGGGTATATGGTATATATACTATGTTAGACACACACACACAAACACGCACGCGCGCGCGCACGTAGTGCGGCAGCGAATGGAATAAATCTGATTACTCTTACAATAGCGACGGTCAGTAAGGAAAGCAGTTTTTTTTGTGAAATATTAATGTTATTATTTTCTGTGGTAAGTCGCGGTTTTAAGATTGTTGTCCAATTACAGCGTCGACCGCACATTATGGTTACAATAAAATTAAATTACAAAACACTTTAGAAGACTAAATTAAATTACGATGTTGGGAAATGAGTTTTATTCATGAAACCACAAATATATATATTCAAATACTTTTGCTACAGTCTATTTCTTGATGCATATATAATTTATTTGATACTTATAATTTCTTTACCTCAAGATGTTTTTTTCCTTATTTGGAACATGTTTTGGGAATCCTATTGTTCCCATCCTCAGCCTTCTTAATTTTGTTGAGTGTAATTGAATATAGGCCTTCTTAATTTCAGCCTACAAGATAGTTGAGTACTTGTGTTTTGGTTGGTTGTTGTTATGGTTTCCTGTTGGTTTTTGGTATTTCAAACTGGTATTATTGTGTGTAATTGTGGTGTATATATTAGCTTTTTGTTATTTTCGATGTTGAGTGCTTTGGAAATTGTGTCATGTTTTCTGTTGATTTGTATTTGTTCAGGTATTAGTTTGTTCTGTGTTTTGTGTTTACACAACATCTAAACTCATACAAAAAAAAAACCAGAAATATATAAATCTAATTTGGCCACACATGCAATAAACACAGGACATGAATTCCCAGACATAACCAGCATGACACTAATAAAACACATAACACACAAAGGCACCATACTGAACATATGGAAAAATTTACAAATATACAAACAAAAAATGATCAACTGTCGAGTACGACAATGGTGTCCATTATCACTTTTTTAAATTTATATATTGACGATGTCATACAAAACTGGCAGATGTGTCTTTCAGAACATTTTATGATTAGTCACTGTACAATTGACACTTTGTTGTTTGCGGACGATCAGGCTATTCTGTCGGACTCTGAAAACAGATTGCAGATGGGATCGATTTGTTAAATCGAATCTGCAAAGACTCTGGATTGCGGATATCCACACGTAAGACCAAGGTGATGGCTTTACGTGGAACTGATCCCGTACGGACAAAAATTGTTATAGATGGTACTGTCCTGGAACAAGTTAGCAATTTTGAATACCTGAGCTACAATGTGTCTTATAATGCAAGCAACGACGTTGTGAATAAGTTGCATAAGTTCAACCTTATGTGCGGGACCATCAGGCGAACCCTTAAGTCAGCAAGTAAAGGAACACGCCTAAAATTCTACAAGGTGATGGCTCTTCCCACACTTCTTTATGGGTCTGAGAATTGGACTTTAACGAAAGACCAGACCAGTCGCATCCAAGCGGCTGAAATGAGATTTCTCAGGCACGTGGCAGGGTGTACTCTCCATGATCATAGAAGAAACACAGATATACGGCAGGAATTGGATATTATGAGTTTACTCGACAGAGTCGCCCAGTATCGGCTGAATTGATGACTGCCGCATCCCCAAACAACTCTGGCACTATAAGCCGAGGGGACGGAGAGGTATGTGACGTCCGATGAAGCGCTGGAGTGACCAGCTCTAATCTTTGCCTATTTGAGACCGGAACAAACCATCCTTGGTTCAATCCGTGAAGATGGTGATGATAGTGATAAACACAACAAATTTGTTCCTTGTGTTGAGAATAACACTTCGGATAAATCATTCTGCTGTACATTATGATGGCAGACTGTCGAGTTCTGTTTGGCTTACACTGCGTCCTCCCGGCTCACTAACTGTTCTACGTCATGTTTCACTACAGGACGGCGACTTTGTTTCACCCTTTCACTAACTCGTAACAACGGTATTACTGAGTTCTTCAGCTAGTTTGTATTACCTGTTAAACACGAATGACTCTTACTCCAGCATCTGTTATTACGTTGAGGTATCGGTGTGTCAACAGTAGAGCTAGTTGACTGAATGTTAGACCGCCTTTCAAATAGTGACAGCGAGAATCATTGTACGAAGTCTGCCCAGAAAGTATCAGGCCATTTAATATTTTGAGAAAAATAATTTACATAACCCAAGATTGTACGACTTGTACAGGCAATGTATGATGGATATACTTGTCAAGTAGAGCATAGGGGGAAGCTGCCCCAATCTTTTGCTGTTAACCCGTGAGAAAGAAAGGGATGTCTTCTGTCCCCTATCTTGTTTATCATAGCGCTGGACAGCATGTTGCGAGAGGCAACAAATAGAAACCAGGGGATTCAATGGGGCTTAAATAGCCGTTTGGAGGAACTGGATTATGCTGATGACCTGTGCCTTCTTGCAGAAAGCCTACGAGATATGGAATTTAAATTGAACGATCTGAAAATAGAAGCTAAACAAGTATGCTTAGTGATAAATAACAAAGACCAAGGAAATGCGTATTAGCCACAGAAATAATTCTTATTTGATACTAGACGAAACAGTTATTGAAAGGTTACAGGAATTTTGCTATCTGGATAGCATGGGTTAGTCAGGATGGAGGTGCTCTTAGGGATGTGATAAGTCGTATAAATAAAGCAAAAGGAGGATTTACACAGTTACGACCAGTATGGAGATCATCTCATATACGCAAGAAGACAAAGCTCAGAATATTTTACTCAAATGTCAAATCGGTGTTGCTGTATGGGTGTGAGACCTGGAAAGTGACAAAGGACATTACCACAAGGTTGCTGACTTTCATAAACCGTTGTCTGAGGTACATAATGAGAATTTGGTGGTCCACGACCATCTTGAACAGAGATCCATGGGAGGCCACAAGTCAGAGTCCCATCCAACTACAGATAAAGAGAAGAAAATGAAGGTGGATCGGTCACACCCTGAGAGGATCACCAGAAAATATTGCTAGACAGGCACTGAATTGGAATCCGCAAGGTAACCGCAGACGTGAAGACCGAGGAACACCTGGAAGAGGACTATGGAAAGAGAGCTGGTTGGTGTCAACAACACATGGAGGGAGGTGGAGGCCTTGGCAATGGACAGAAAACGCTGGAGAAATTTCGTCTATGTTCCACCTAGGAATTTAAGGACTTAAATCAAGTAGGTCAAATGGGTCCTTAGTCCCCTTTGAAGTACTCCATTTGGAACTTCATTTAGTTATTCCAGCTTTCTCTTATACTTCTCGAATTTGCAATTATAATATGCGAATTCTCATCAACTGTCTCGTCGCATTCTCCTGATTTAGCCATCTGAAATCTTCTTCCTTCCAATTGGGGGATTTTAGAATTTGAAAGAGCCAGTCGTCGGGGACAACCAAATCAGGACTATAACTTTACACTAGTTCGGATAGTTGCATAGGAGTAGGTGACCGACCGTATTGAGGAGTAAATCAGATGCGCTCTACTTCGTACGCACGCGCAGCATTAATATTCACACACGCATTATCTACACTACACTACGCACATTATCGTGACAATCAACGTACCTTGAGAGTTCACCATGACTATCAGGGCCTGAAGAACGCAGGCGAGAAGCTTCAACCAGCGCGGCATGGTACCCAGCTGTACTTTTTGTTCACAGGTAAACTCCTTGTTCGTCGCATTTGTAACAATTTTGTTTCCTGGCCTGCAACAGAAAACGAAAAGTGTCAGTTATACTGTATATTTATTCATAAACGTTTGGTGGCGCAAATCAGTTGTGAAACGGTACAATGTTTCAAATTGTATTTTACAGTATAATCGTAATAACTCAGGAATACAGAAAATTCTACAGTGGTAATTGATGTAACAAGTAAAAATCAACTTCATCAGATTTGGAAACAATACAACATAAAAATCTCCATTATAAAAACAAAGGTAATGGCATTTCGAGTAAGGACCCAATAAGAACAAAAATAATGATTAGTGATCGAATTGTAGAATAGGTGGGCCACTTTAATTTTTTGGGAAATGATATTGGCTTCTGATAGAAATAATGACATTGATTTTTTTTTTTTTTTTTTTTTGAGAGGGCCAATTGGTCCTCTCGGGTTGTTTTGGAGAGTGGTTATTATTGGATTACCGGTGGAGGGTTGTTTGTTTTTACTTATTTGTTGATAGCGACGTTGAAGAAGTATGAGATGAGATGCAGGACAGGTGTTTATATATATATATAGCGACGTTGAAGACGTAGGAAGATGCAGGAGGACAGGTGTTTTTTTTAATTTATTTATTTTTTTTTTTACCTTTTTATTTTATATTTTTTATATTATTTTTTTTTTCACTAGATGTGAACCCTAGACGGGTCCTGGGACCCTTCTATTACGTGGTCTTCTACGTAGTATCCTGGGCGGCGGTTCGTCCGCAAGAGTCAGAAGACGGTTTAGAATGAAGTGCGCTCGCCGGGCATTTTGGCCAGGTCTATAAGGGGGGGGGGTGAAGAGGGTTTGTAATGTTGTTCTAGTGTTTGCTGTAGTTGCGTACTTCCAGTTTAGTTTGTGTAGGAATGTGTCCAGGTCTGGGAAGTGTTTGTTTAGAGCATATAAAGTCGTATTCGGGGTTTTGTGATGGGAGGACGGCGGTATATCAGGCGCAGGGCCCGCCGTTCTGTGATTCTGTATGAGTCGATCTTGTTGGTCTCAGTCGTCAGCAGGATCGGGTGTGCATAAGTTATTATCGGCCTGATGCAAGTTGTGTAGATCCTGCTGAGTAGTTCACTGGAGCAGCGATCGTTAGTGCTAAGTGTGCATAGTGCTCGGATTCGGACTCGCGCTTGGTCATTTATTTTCTTGATGCGTTGGCGCCAGGTCAGTGTGGTGTCAAGGGTAACTCCCAGGTATTTGCTGTCACTGGGATTGAAGATTAATGGAAAGAAAACCAAGGAGATGCGTTATAATAACCGCAATAAGGCACTATTATTTTTAGGAAGCCAAAAGATCGAACAAGTCAAACAGTTTTGTTACCTGGGAAGTATGGTCACCACGGAGGGAGGAACCATAGAGGATATAGGAAATAGAATAAATAAGGCTAAAGGAGCATTTGCAATGGTGAGACCAATCTGGAACTCAAGGGAACTTAACACCAATACCAAACTACGCATCTTCAATACAAATGTCAAGTCGGTACTGCTCTATGGGTGTGAAACTTGGAAGACTAACAAACAACTGATTAGCAGACTCCAAACATTCGTGAACAGAAGTTTGCGGAATATCCTGAGGATATGGTGGCCACAAGTTATCTCCAATGAAGAGCTGTGGAGAAGAACCCATCAAACACTCATTGACATTGAGATGCGTCGTAGGACATGGAAGTGGATTGGGCATACATTACGACGAGATAGAGACAACATAGCAAGACAAGCCCTGGAATGGAACCCACAAGGTAGCAGGAGAAGAGGCAGACCAAGGAACACATGGAGGAGGAGTGTAATAGCGGAAGGGATGGAGAAAGGAGGGAAGACCTGGCCCGAGATCAAGACGATGGCGCGGAACAGAGTCCGGTGGCGGAAGTTCATTGATGCCCTATGCTCCACTTAGGAGATGCAGGAATAATGATGAATGATGATGATTTGCTGTCACGCTTCGGAATTATGTTTGATAGGCCAACACGGACTGGAGTTTGAAAGAAGTGACTCATGTTACGTCCTGTGCGGTTGAAAACGCAAAGTTGGGTCTTGTCCGTGTTTACTGTGATTCTCCAAGTGTTGCAGTATTCAAAGAAAGACTGCAACATGTCCTGCAGGTGTGTGATGGTTCGTTGGTGCTGTTGGTGGGAGACCCAGTATGCCGTATCATTGATGTTAGGTTAGCTAAGTTCCAGACGATTTGTGGAAAATCGACCGTATTCTTAAAGACAAGGCACGTCGAGATACGAATGTTGGGGTATAGGCAACAAGAGTAAAATACACGCCTCGGGAATGACATTCACAAGAGGAGTTAAAAGGTGTTCTAAACTTGACCGTATAAGAAATTAGGTCGTAAGAGAAGAGTTACGAGTTTTTAACTTGAATGAAAAATTAAAAGATTGCAAACAACGGTGGAAAGAACACTTACAAAGAATGTCAGATTGCAGACTGGCCAAAGAAGTCTAGAAATACAAACCAATAGGACACAGGAGTGTGGATAGGCCCAGGATGAGATGGCTAGAGGATTTTGAAGGCGGAACAGGCAGCACCTTACCTATGCCGTGTTGTGAAGATGATGATGATGATGATGATGAAGATGATGATGATGATGATGATGATGATGATGAAGTAAAAATCAATAGTCTCAAAAGTCCATATGCTGGAAATAGTTTCTTGGTACATATCCGTATCACGTGGTCACATAGAATTACTGACCAGATTTCAACAAAACTAAATTTATTATTAACTAGTCGATGTAATTGTTCATGATCGAAGTAATACCATTATTTTATTTCCAGTTTTAATAAACCCGTTAACATTAAACTCATTTCCAGTTATAACTTAACATGTAAAATTATTCTGTCGATCTAACGATGCTCATGTATAGTATTACTTCGTTTGCCTCGGAATTGGGGAGATACGTTTCTACGGAAAAATCGCAGTTAGTAAAGTTAACGCTTATGGGGAAAATGAGGCTAAGGAATTCGGAAACACAATCACACAAATATTCTACAACTGTTATTAGAACAAGCGTTAGGCTGTGGTCTCATGGCGGTAAAACCAGACGTGTCGACATCATCATCGGAAGCCATCTTCAGTGGAACAAAGTTTTGACAGTTTTTTCGCCAAATAACCGCAGTACTAACGCACAAACCGAACGACTGTCAAAACTTTTTTCCACTGAAGACGGTCTCCTATGGTGAGACCGAAACGTCTGGTTTTATTTCCGTGAGACCCATGATTTAACAGCCCGGCTAACGCTCGTTCTAATAACACTGACGCCAGCCATGAAAGCCTTACATTATAATAAAATACAACTTTTTAGTACACTGTAAACTAATACAATAAATAAACTACACTGTACTAATGCCTAAGTCGGTAAAATAATTTCAAGTAGTTTACTGTTATGGAAAATATATAAATTTCCATATTATATTAGATTATAATAAAATACAACTTTTTAGTACACTGTAAACTAATACAATAAATAAACTACACTGTACTAATGCATAAAGTCGGTAAAATAATTTCAAGTAGTTTGCAATTATGCAAACTATATAAATTTCTAAAATTTTAAATCACGTTACAGGAAAACCTCTAAAACAAATTAACAGCCAGTTTTTAGTTTAGGTTTATAACTTACAATAATTTATAACTTGATATTTTAAAATTAAAAAAAAAAAACGGTATTTCTAATTACACAAAGATTTAAGCAGAAAATATTAAATAACATTTTATTCAACGCATGGGGCTTGGTACTCGTAGGAGGATCAACTTAAAGGATGTCCATAACTTACTTGCCATCAGACAATTTAAAAAGTTTATTGATAGTGCTTCTTTGTTGTAATTTGAAAATGCCTGTGAAGCTGCTTGTGTAGAGATAATAAATTCTACATAATCTTCTTTCAATTTTTATGTCCAGCTTGGTGAGGGTTTGATATCAGGTAACAAGTTTAGTGAGATCATTAACCAAAGAAATCTTTGGTTCAAACTCTAGTTATTCTATAGTTATAGTTATAGTTTTCTCTATTTTGTGTCTTCCATGGGATAAGAGGAACCCGCGACTGACTGTGTTTCAATCCAACTATGGAATATGCGCAGATGCATGCATGGTGGATACCCAGTCCTACGGTTGTGAACTGGGAAATCTTCTATTCATTTTTGTTCTCAAAGTACCGTCTTCGTTTTGAAGGTTGGCAATCATCAAGGTTATACGTATTTTCAAAGCTGCAGACGAATGGCTGCACATTTATAAGACCTACATCAATGAATTTCGCAAACAATCAACTCGTGTTTGAAGAAGGATTACAGAATATGACACTTTCCTCACAATCTCGTGAGGGATACTGAGCCGTTGTACTCTGTTAGAAACCCCAGACATTTCGACTACCGCCTAGTCCGGGTTCTGCTCCTCCAGCGACTGAAGAAATGTTTATGATGAGAGTGTTTTACAAATGACTATCTCTACAACTTTGTAATCTTCCTCTGGAGCTACAGCCTTGGGCTCCCCGACCAGTCGCCTCCAAACACCTCGTCCCTCCAATCCCCGGTACCCATTCTCCTGAGGTCACCTTCCCTACGTTCTATACCCACCTTCTTGTAGGTCTTTCTTCCCTTCTTTGCCCGTCTATTGTTCCTCTAAGAATTCCTTTGGGCATTCTGTCGTCCTCCATGCACATCACATGTCCCAACCAGCTGATCCTCATAGACTTGATGAACCTCACTATGTCCTCGCCATCTATCGATTCCTCCAATTCCCTATTGTTCCTTATGCGCCATCGTTCACCTTCCTTCACTGGTCCAAATATTTTTCTTAGAATTCTTTTATCAAAGACTTTTAAATTATGTATGTGTCCAGGTCTCCGCAGCATGCGTTACAACTGGTCTTACTAAGGTCTTGTATAATCTAATTTTGGTGACTGAACTGGATCTGAAAATTTTCTGGTGGCCATAAAAACTCCATTACCACTCCTTATGAGATTTTCAGTTCATTGCTGATTTTGTTCTCATTGTTTGTGGAGGCACCCAAATATTTGAACTACCGGACCCCCTTGGAAAGTATCTCATCCTACATTGAGATTTTTAATACTCCTTCCTCTGTGCTAGATGCTTTCATATATTCGGTCTTTTCTTTGTCGGCATAGAGTCCTACTTTCTGGACCTCCCTTTCCAGTTCTCCAAAGGTTCCTTTTAAGGTGTTTACATTTCTGGCCACCAGCACCACATCATCTGCATATGCACCGATCTGCCTCATTCGATGAAATATATGTCCCCTGAGTCCCAACTTTCCTACTGCATACGGGAAAGCTAAATTAAACAATGTTGCCGATAATACATCACCTTGTTTAACCCACAATTTAGTAATTAAATTCATAAAATCAGCAAGATGATTCGAAGCTTCATTCGAAAAGAGGTGGTCGTTTTGCTGCTATAGAATCAAATTCGATAAAAGCGAATAAAGAAGCCCTAGTTATTAAAGTAATTTCAGTACACTGTAATTACGACATCGACTCAGACAGTATATCATCAGTTCAACCTAATAAAAGTTACTGGTGCTTTCCAGAACGACGACTTTGAACACCCAATGCTTTCGAAACACGGTGCAACTAAACACATAATTGCTGTTTACCTTAGAAATGTTCTTCTCCGTTGTGAAATCTTACTAGTAGTCACGAATACTGATTGAAGTAACGTAGACAATGATAATACAATAAGACAGCAAACACAACAGACACACACACATACACACATACAAATTATTTTCTTTGTACTTGAGCCAGTGAATTTTTAGGGAATGTATAAGGCAGTTCTAAATAGGCAACAAAAAATCTATTCTATTTTTTCCAAATTAGCCAACGGGTAATTTACCTGGGAAAAATGTAAAACCGATGCTGTTGGATCAGAAATAGAGCTAGAAGGATTCAGACGCTCGAAACAGAGTGAGGGTAACAGAGTGACTCTGTTGAAAAATTTTAAATATTTTAAAAGAGCTTATTGTCTAGTATTGGATTATAATTTAGACAAACTAGAAATGTTGGAAAGACGGATTATTAGAAAATATTAGGCTCACGAAAAACTTCAGAAGGATTGAAATTAAGAAGTAATGATGAAATATATCAAATTATAGAAAATATAACAGAAACAATGAGAAAAGGAAGACTATATTTTTTGGACATTTGTATAGAATGGATGACAATAGGTTAACAAAGCAGATCTTCAAATATCTGTGGGGGAAGAAGTCAACATCAAGTTGGATTAAAGAAGTCCAAAAGGATTTAGAAAAAAATTATACAGTACAAACGCAGAAGAAGCAATTGAAAGAGAAGTTTTTCGGGCAAAAGTGTTAAAAATGGAAGGAGTCTAGGGTAGGAGAGAGAGAAACGCAGGTTCAAAGTGGACTGAAGACAGGAAGAAGAGACACAGTGAAAAGATGAAAGAATATTGGAGAAAAAGAAAAGAACAAAGAATAAAGAACTGAAATTGGCATATGGTCCTTAGATCGCCGATAGAAAAAAAGAGCTTATTTATTATTATTTTTTTAAAATGAACAACAGAGAACCCTCTTTTTACCCCCTTAAACAGAAAAACTTAGTATACTGAAGAGATAAATATGGATGAACTTTCTCAAAAGAAAAAGTGAACTGTTAATCACATGATAAGGCAAGTTGTGAATGGGGGCCCTTAATAGAAGAGAACTGAAGAGGAAAAGCTGAAAAAAAGTTTTGAGCAGACCATCGAACGTGCGGTACGGTGACCTGCAGGAAGTGACAACAGAGAAAAATAGTATAGAAAGCACTGCCGTAATTGTAGGACGGTGGTCAATCAATATTCGTCCACTGACATAAACCTTCGTAGACTCTTTGTTCATGTAAAATAAAAAGATGTTATTTTCTGGGAAAGATATTCTTCTGAGATATCTAGAGATTATGTATTTCGGTATGAACAAATAACCCAGTTACGTGATGAAACTCGTATCCAGTAGGCATACGTGACGGGTTCTGCTGTTCGCATGGACAGTAGTCACATGACCGATATTGGTCAGTGTACTGTTATACGGGTTCTGGTCAAACAAGGTTTACTCCGGCTGAGCTGTACCTAATCAGGTGTAATCGCCAGTACGGTGCGATTGGTTCCGAACGGAATCCCGTCTGAGTTCGGTTACGTGTCTTGCTTCATTTGATGCTAATTGCTTTCTGATTACGTCACCGTACTGCGGCAGCTGCATCTGCGATGCGTGGCGACCCTGTGTGTGTGTGTGTGTGTGTGTGTGTGTGTGTGTGTGTGTGTGTGTGTGTGTGTGTGTGTGTGTGTGTGTGTGTGTGTGTGTGTGTGTGTGTGTGTGTGTGTGTACAGTGAGCCTTCAATTTGCACGGTGTATGGATGTTATCTGTCTTCATCGTTTATCCCCAAATTGATTTTGGTCAACACCTGTATCCAAGTTCGTTTACTTATAACTTCATAAGTAAATTTCCAGTTACTCGCATCTCCTTTTCTTACTTTTTTTGTCAGTAGAAAGACTACGGAGAAACAGAGAAATCTTTTTATTTTTTTTATTTTACACGAGTTTTTGTGTTTAACTTAGAGGTCGTTAACTTGGCTTAAACACTAATCTGACACCAGTTTCACGTTTATATATGTGTTACTTGACTTTTTATTATACCTTGAACTACAATTTCATTCAATTTTATTTCTTATTCGTACTAGTTACTAATTAAAAAAAAGAGGCATTCGAATGAAAAATGATAAGAAGAATACACGGCTAGATCAGTGAAGAAGAAATTGCAGAATAATGTTGAATGACTAGATAGGAAATATTTTCCAAAAAATATTGTAATATATTGTATGAAGCTCAGGAGGATTAGTTTATTGGGGTTCATGGGAAGAAATCCAGAGACAAATTCTCTGTGGGCTAATGACAATCCAAGGAGGAGGGGACGGTTGTCTGAAGAATGTGGTAAGGGACTTCAGGATTATGGAATTGATGACTCGAGGGTGTTGATTTTTTTAACTAAATTAATAGCAATCAGAAAAATACATTTTTTAAGCTAATCGGCTGATTAGTGTACACACATAAGAGGTGTACAACTAAAAGACGTGAAGAGGTGTTCCATCCAGCGATGTCTTCTTAAAGGTCGACCAAAGTCTTCTCAATCTTCTGTCGATTGCAGGCATGATCAGCGTGCTACGATGGTCGTAAAGTCTTGTATGGTGTAGGCCGTAGGCTATAGTGGTACGTTCGTGAATGACTTCAAGGACTTAACCAAATCTTAAATTTAGTTTTTTTATTTTCTGTTGTATGTTTCCAAGTTTCCAAGTCAGTTTAGCGTCTAAATGAAGGCCTAGGTACTACTGTTTCTTGTGGCTGAGAGGAACTGTGGGACAATTGCCTCTCCGTAAGTTGAATGTAATGTGTGTAGTCTTGTATTCGTTGGTATAGATTTTCCATTTTCGCAGCCATGCTCCAATGAGATTGAGGTGATCTTAAAGATTGAATGAGGCGTGTGTGATCTCCATTCTACATGGAAAATGTACCGATTGTTGTTTCTCTGGTGGTTGTTAGGCTATATCGGAAGTGTACAGGACGTATAGTAGAAGGCCAAGAATACTGCCTTGAGGAACTCCTAATTGTATGTAGTAACGACTAGAGGTTCTCCGTTAACCTTGGTTTCGAATTCACGTTTGTGCAGGTAAGACTTCAACAGAATAAAGTAAACTGTGGAAAGGATTCTTCTGATTTTGTATATAGTAGTCCTGAGAATAATACTTTAATAAACGCCTGGCTGATATCCAGGAATGCGGCTGTGAAATACTGTTTGTTTTCTAATGCTTTACTAATTATATTGGTTATACGGTTAGGAGGGTGTTGACAAAAAAAGGGAAAGAGTGGAGGAGGAGACCAACTTCTATTCTTAGACTACATGAATAAGTTTTGTATTGTTTACCGTCTTATATCCTGAGCTATTAACATTCTATAATACCTTGAGCTATATTGCTTAGTTTATTGTTGTATTGGAGTGCTAATGGTCTCAAATATTTCTACTAGTAATTTTATACAAACCACGATGTTGTCTTTGGTATTGACGAGCGCTTTCGGCAGTCAAGCCATCTTCAGGTCATTTACCAACAGAGAAATATGAAACAGTTCACTTCTTATATACCAGTTGTCTTGATTATTCATCTCTTCTTTCACAGCACTAACACTTAACTAAAAATGAACTTTTTCATGTGAAAACTTACTGATTTTATTGGACGCGTTTCGGCTTAGTATCCGCCTTCTTCAGCTTTGGTAACAGACTGCCAGCATTTTGTAACGGTTGTGTGGAAGGTGAAGTGGGGGTGGTGTGTGGAGGAAGGGGATTGGCGCGGGGATTCAACTTACTGTTTGTTTTCTGTATAATTGTGTCAAAAAGTGTATGTGATTTATATTGTAATTGATCGTTGAGTATGTTGTTTGGTTATGTTGTGTGGTATTTATATATTTCGTATTGTTCAGTTGTGTTGAGTTTTTGACCTTTGGGTATGTAATGTAAAATTTCAAGATTAGTGTCTATGTTGGTGTAACTGTGGTTTTCTGTGTAAATTTTAATTTGGAAACTGAACAAAACAATAGTATAAATTTTCTAGATCTAACAATTAACAAAACTAACAATACACACACGTACAAAATATACAGAAAACCAACCACAACCGACATGGTTATACACAACACATCAAACCACCCAACACAACATAAACATGCGGCCTTCAACCATATGCTCCATAGACTAACTAAAATACCCTTAAATAAACAAGATTACACCGACGAACTCAACACAATAAAATACATAGCAATAAAAAACGGTTATAACCCCAATTTAATAAACATACTACACAAACGCATCAAAAACAAAAACAACAAAACACTAAATACCATCAACACACAACACAATAAATACATCACACTGACATACCACAACTCATACACACACAAAATCGCCAATACATTCAGAAAACACAAATACAAAATAGCATTCAGAACAACCAATACCATCAAAAAACACATCAGTAATACAAACACAGACATAGACAAATATAACAAAACAGGTGTTTACAAATTAAATTGTAATGACTGCAATAGTTTCTACATATGCCAGACGGGAAGATCTTTTTCATCCCGTTATTCTGAACACTTAAAAGCTTTAACCAACAACAATATACACTCCGCATTTGCCACACACATACACACAGAAAACCACAGTTACACCAACATAGACACTAATCTTGAAATTTTACATTACATACCCAAAGGTCAAAAACTCAACACAACTGAACAATACGAAATATATAAATACCACACAACACAACCAAACAACATACTCAACGATCAATTACAATATAAATCACATACACTTTTTGACACAATTATACAGAAAACAAACAGTAAGTTGAATCCCCGCGCCAATCCCCTTCCTCCACACACCACCCCCACTTCACCTTCCACACAACCGTTACAAAATGCTGGCAGTCTGTTACCAAAGCTGAAGAAGGCGGATACTAAGCCGAAACGCGTCCAATAAAATCAGTAAGTTTTCACATGAAAAAGTTCATTTTTAGTTAAGTCTTATATACCGTTTTACCGCCCTCTGACGGAGTAACGTCTTAATTAGCTCCACCCATAGTGGGTTGTCTTACATTACCAATTTTGTAGCCGTTACAATTTTTGTTTAATGAATACAAAAACCACATTTGAAAATGAAGAAATATTTAGGAGCTTATTAGACAACAAAAAAGAGTAGAAAATGAATATTTAGTGTATATGAAAACCACATTTGAAAATGAAGAAATATTTAGCAGCTTATTAGACAACAAAAAAGAGTAGAAAATGAGTTAACGAAAATTGTAACGGCTACAAAATTGGTAATGTCAGACAACCCACTATGGGTGGAGCTAAGTAAGACGTTACTCCGTCAGGGGGCGGGGCTAGATAGGTTCGGTAAAACGGTATATAAGAAGTGAACGGTTTCATATTTCTCTGTTGGTAAATGACCTGAAGATGGCTTGACTGCCGAAAGCAATCGTCAATACCAAAGACATAGTGGTTTGTATAAAATGACTTATAGATATATTGCTTAGGACATAAATAATGTGGTTTTTATTCAAAATGATATATGATTGAAAATATAAGAAAGTTAGAAGGACAAAAATATAAGACGAGCCCATTTGTCGCTAGTAAGTGGATTAAGTGGAGCCAGAATACAGCCGTAGGCGATAAAGGGATACTTAGAACTTGAGCTATAATACATGTATACTGCCGTATTTTCGGACAGTAAAATTACGTTTCATTGAATCCTTTTCTGATGCATGTTAGTCGAGTATGTTTTTTAGCTTCTGTGTTTCGGGTTAATAAAAACGTCATTGAAAACTGCGTGAGAAGGCTACAAATTTACGGCATTCGTTTGCTGTTTTCATGTTTGATTGGTTGCTTCCGATCTATAAATGCTTTGCTCATGCCATATGCGCATTATTTATTACGAAAATTTCGTAAATATTCTTTAAAAAGAATCGATTTCAAAATGTTTGTTTAGTATTCTGTAACACTATATCTTTCTTGAACAAGAGGACGTCAGGGCCTTTGTATATGTTGTTGTAAGAGCCGGGTCACATTGTGGGAGCCTCGCTTATCCGGAACACAAGACTCGCTTATGTGAAAACGAGCACATGCGTGATCAGACGTCAACTGTAGTTTTCACTCGTTCAGTATGTTGTAGTATTATCCGAAAACTATGGTCGTTCTGCACAAGGCGAATCCTCCTCCTAAAAGAAGACTAAAGGAAAGTGCCCAAAACATCTCGTAACTCCATAAAGTAAGAAGTCAGCCAAATGCTTGAATTCGTCCGCACATCATTTTTAAACACGTAGGGATACACTGATATCCGCGTGCATTATTGTGTGTATTGTACATCGCAATGAGTCACTAAATTAGGTAACTGAACATTGTATTTTGTAATTGCTAATGATAAATTTAAAAAGAGAGAGATATGGAGTGATGGGATTATTACCCTCTATGTAACGTTACTAGTGTAGAGGCCCCTGGCCAGCAAGTCGCCGCCGTACCGTCGGGTCCGCGCAATGAGATACCAGGGGCGAATTTACGGGGACGGGGGGGACGGGACCAGACCTTCCTCAGAAGGTCGATAAAAGTTGAGTTAACCTCTATATATAACGTTTCCAAGAACAAAATTCAGTTTTTCAATGTGACGGAGGTTAAAATGGAGAGTCTACAATGGAAATTCCACAATACAATCGAACATGCATTTGAGAACACATTTTATAAGTAACGTATAGAACATGACAACGAAGCCGCACACACACCATTAATGAAAACCTAATCCGGCAAGTTTACCTTCTAAGGTATTGAAAATTGTTCAAGTAAGCGCAAACTTAATGATGGAAAAGGTTGGAAAACTTTTAAGAGGTCATTTACAACTTGTTTACCATGTATCGTCAAAAAGACACAATCAGGCGTAAGCTAAATAGTAGTTACAAGTAAATTTGTTTCAAACTTGTGTAAAATGTTTTCACAAAAAAGTTAATGTTTAGGGTCTTATACTACGAGTATAAATAGTATTTATAGCATACGCTACTATAAAAGTAATCTTCTTTAAATATACAATCAGGTTTATTACACAGCATTTGCGTGTACGTTTGATATATGAAAGATAGGAAAATCAATTTAGCAATAAACATCTTTTAAACGGTGTTCCAAAAACGCGTTTTTTAGTGTGTGTTATTACAGTTTACTTTAATGGGAGTAATTTCAGGATGTTATCATATGTTCTCCAACCACTTTAAAGATAGTAATGTTGATTAATCTTAACTTGTTTTTCTTTCGTATGAAGCCGACTCGACCGGACTGCCACCCCCAAATACGCCAAATTCCTGGCCAAATTCTAGATACGCCAATGTGAGATACGGTTGTAAATCAACAAGAAAAGATATTGGTACTTGTACTGGCCACAGAAAAAAGAAAGTATTTGGCTGCTAAATTCTAGACAACGATTACTCATATCCGTCGAGGAACAGAAAGACTAGTCCGTTCGTTGCCAAATGTGTCTGTAATACAATTACCGTGTTCTAACGCAGTCGTGTTCAGTCATTAAGGACAGGTAGTTTAGTTTCCTACGCACCGTATCGTACGGTACTGCCTACGGATACACGGCCGAAGGAAGCGTTAGTGTGCAACCGCGCGCCGCGGAACAACAGAGTTTAACGGTCTTATCACGCCACAAGACCGCACGGCCCGGTAACTCGGCGGTACGCCCCTTGACGGCACAATTGGTGCTAATTTTTGACACTACAGTTACCTCTCTGAATGAATATGCAGTAATTTTTTAACATTGAAAATGTTTATAAGGACGTGTCGCACATTTGCGCCTGATCGCTGGTGCGTGATCGAAAATGGGAACCGGTGAGTTTCCGTAGAAACTACTTCTTTGTTGTCAATAACGTAGTACACATATAAAACTTCGCTTATGAATGAGACTACATTTAACTTATAATCTGTACATTGGTAAATGAAGAATGAATTAATTGATTGGTGAATGAACATAAATATATATATTTTTTAGATTTATTGAAGCATTTTCAATGCCCTTCTCTGTGCATTGCATTTGTGCAATGCCTGTAAATTTTTTGTTAATTTGCTAAGCCAGGTGGAACTGCTTTTGTTATATTCCGAACTAGTGGTACTATGTTGTTTAGTAGGTGTAAGCAAGACGGTCAACCTAATAGGCGTACACATCTTATACGCTGTCCAGGCAGTGAAGGCGGCTAGAGGATTAGGAGACCCTTGGCTCACGCACGCACACTGGCAGGCCGCCTAACAATAGACTGGGGCCGGCACTTGACCTGCGCTGCTGTCTTTTTAAATACAGTTTACTATAATAAATTAAATTTTGTTATTCTGATTAATCTTATAGTTTTGGTCGTTCCATTTAATTCAGACTGTGATTTCATTTAAAATAAATCCAAACACGAAGTTTATACGACGATTTTCAAATGTTTTACTCTTATTTGTTTATTTTGAAATATTGTGATTGCTAAACTTCTGAGAATTATTTACGCGACTCTTATCAAAAAAATTGTATTATTAAAAACTAAGATTCTGATCATTTAATTTACTTTTCAACTATTTTTCTGAGACACCCCCTTTGGATGCCAGAAGCCGGTTAAATGGCCCTATGGTTCATTGTTGGAACTGCTAGCGGCCGATTAAATCGGCCCGTCAAATGACACTGAGAACTGCCAGCGGCCGATCTCACTGGCTTTTTGTATATTCATCGTAGCGACTAGCATGACAGATGATCAATCGTCTGCCTTTACCCAGAGGGCCGCCCAGAGTTCCTTGGATAGTGCCATCAGTCCAACCAGTGTCCTTTGTCGTGTTTTCATTGATTCAGGTCTCGTCCAAAAATATAGTGTTTTTAATATTTACTTCATGCATCTTTCTTAAGAAACGACACCTTAACAGGGCCACTGACGGCTTTTCCATGAGGATTTTTCTGCTGCTAAATTTCTTGTACTGAAATCCCATGTCTGATAATAGCGAGCTCAGTGAAGATTTTCTCTCATATACAGTCCAGCTTCTTGAAGTGACACACAAAGTTGTCTGAGGGTAGGCGCTTCTTTTCGAGCATAGTAGCTCAATATGTGACGTCGAATAGCTCCTTTGTCGACGTCATCCATGTCTGTTACTGGCCGCTTTCTCTTCAAACTTTTCTTCCGAGGAGTATGAATAATAATATTTTCCCTCTTGGTGCTGTTTAATGTGTTATCTTGATGATCGTCCTCAGCTGTGATTAAATCAATATCTTCAACTACACAGGGATCTTCTTGATTTTCCAAACTTTTTTTAATCTCAGCGTTGATACGTTGTATTGTTCTCAACGAAATGCCACAAGCATCTGCTGTTCTCTGCATTACTTTCTTAGTATCAAGTAAAGGACCTCCGTTATTCTTCTCTTTCTCAAAATAGAACAGAACAGAAGCAATAATTGTTCTGCATTGAGTATGTAAAACTTGGCGTTTTTTACAAGAACTCATAATCACAAATCAACTATACACTAACCACAAATGAACTGATTCACTCACAATATACGGGACAGATCTGCTCTCTGACAAGACTGGCTGGCCTCACTACCCCGTGCAAGCTATTTAACGACTAATCAGCGGGTAATCGGTGACTGACTCGGGGTACCCGGTACACGAGCAATGACCTCTACTGTTTGTTGGTTTGAGGGTGAATCACCCTCTCTATCTGGAAAAATGACTATAGCGACCAAGTGTAAACCAAGTAAGGAAGGGACGTCTCTCTTGCATGTTACTGAAATCTGTAATACCGGTAATTATTTTCCAAATTACGTGATACAATAATATACATTTAATTCCTGACGCGCTACCTCGTCCTCTCAAGTTATAGTTAAAGTTTAATAACATGGACAGTAAATTTTTAATATATTTACATAGATACATATCACATTTCATTTTATGTGTCTGCAAAACAATAATATATAATATTTTTATAATAAATAACATTTTTAAAAGTTCGTGCTAGTAAAAAGACAAACAATTATTTCGATTACGTATAACAACTATTATTTCATATATTGTTTATTTGAAATAAAAATATGAGGTTTGAAAATAATCTTTATATCTATATATTAAAATCTGTTAAATATGTTGATTAATTTTTTCAGTATTATAACAATAAAGAGGTGGGTCGTCAGTCTGCTCTTTATCGAGTATCACAATCGGTGAATCGGAACAGTTAAAAAAAAAAAAAGAAATGGCCAAGGCCGACGCCAGGAATTTTAAGATTCTCGTAATTTCGAAGTCAAGTTGTAAAATCAAAAATCAATTTGTAAAAATATTACATATTAAAAGGAGTGTCACAGAAAAATAGTTGAAAAATAAATAAGATGATCAGTAACTTAGTTTTTAATAATCATCATTTTTAATAATAGTCGCTTAGATGGTGTTCTAAAGTTTAACAATAACAATAGTTCAAAATAAACAAATAAATGTAAAACATTTGAATATCGCCATAAAAACTTCGTGTTTGGACTTATTTTAAATCAAATTACAGTCTGAATTCAATGGAACAGTCAAATTTAAAAGTTTAAGCACGACAATAAAATTTAATTTATTGTAGTAGACTGTACTAAAAAGACAGCAGCGCAGGTCAAAGGCCTGTCCCTGTCTATTGTTAGGAGGCCTGTCAGTGTGTGTGTGTATGAGTGAGGGTCTCCTAATCCTCTAGCCGCCTTCACTGCCTGGACAGCGTATAATTCACATGATTTAAGTTCAGTTATGGTTTCATTTGACACTGTAGCAGATCATCTCCAGCGATCTCACGTGTACGTAGAAGTATTGTTTACACAAAATATCATTAAAGTTGCTGTAAATGTCCTGAAGCGTCGTTAATCTAAGTTTAAGCTAAAAAATATCGTCTGAAAACTTTCTACAATATTGCTCTGAGTCTGACTTTGGGCTGTGGGGTTGTGTGCGTGGCAGAGAAGTGCCTCGCCGGCAACCTACCTTCTGGAGCCCCTGCCTCATGGCTCTGCCCTTGCTCTGTACCAGGCTTTACTCGGATGTTGTGCTAGCCTACACTAGCGCAGTATACACCGAGGGCGTTTCCACGGAACGGGCTCAGCCCGGTTATAATGTATTGCAATCAAGGGTGAACAGTTTATATTATTTTCGAGTACCTTGAATAACATTTCTGAAAAGAGGATAAACCGTTTTGTTTTTTAATCTTACACAATTTGTTTACTTTTTATGAATAATATTTACCCAATATTGGGGAAGATCTTAACCGAACGGATATGACTGCCGCATCCCCTAATTATAAGTCGAAATAATGGAGAGGTGTGGGGCGTCCGGAGAAGCGTTGCAGTGAGCAGATCTAGTCTATATGCTTGGGACCGGAACAGACCAGTTTTGCTTTAATCCTTGCTGAAGATAATGATGATGGAGTACAAAGTACTTACACTAAGTACATACAAGAAACCTTCATAGGGTTTCTTGTAAAGTCACACGTAAGAAGAGAGTTAAGTTGAAAAGTACAGTGTAATATGTTTCTTTCGGGATTCATGAGATTCGTGTATATAATTCTTGTATTCAGTAGCAGGCGAATATCATTTTTAGGGGTAAGATGGAACGAAAATTGAAAAAGTAATGTCCCGTATATGTGTAGTTCAGGACTCATGAGGTTGGAGGGAGGGCTCTAAAATTACATTTAATTTATTTGTTTATATACACAGATGTCAATAGGCTAGAGAGATTTTAAAGAGAGTGAAACACATGCTCACACTCTCATATACAAAATTAACACACATTTAAATCATTCCTAAAACATTTTAGAGGACTATAATTTTTTTAATATATTTTTTCTCTACCAAAATATCATCTCTACCATTAAGGAAAAATTTTTTAAATTTATTTTAAAAACTAATACTATGAGGTTTCTGGCAATACCACTGCGCCTACAGCCTGTTCTTCCGTCTCATATTTGTCGTCAACAACATCGAGTACTTGACGAAAGTTTCCTCATGTTATTAATACGTTAACAAGGCGTCAGCAAAGCGTTACTTTCCAAAATCAGTAACAATTTTCCAAAATAAATAGTTAAACTTGAAAACTCGAAGTCACAAATTACACTAATCTGTCTTCCACATTAAGGTCGCAGTGAATTTGTAAAAACGCATTCAGAACATAATTGTCTTGCGTGTTAGAACAGTGACGGGTTTACAGATTGAATAGATCCATATGTTTGTAAGCGTATGTTAGTGAGTTAACTTAAAGTTTTCACGTAATTATGTGTTTGAAAATACAAATTATAAAAGCAGAGAAAATAAAATAGGAGAGTTTACACCAGTCAAGAGAACGAATTAGTTAAAGCATAGTCTATAATTTCAAAAAAATTATAACTGCTTTAGCAATTAGAGGAAGGTATTTCAAATAACGCGATCCGCAGTACTTCACTGAATGTTTACCTCATCAACTGATAACTGGTTCTGGGCCGACTGAATCCTTCTCTCCTGACCGTGTAATTTTGGTCGCAAGGACGTTGACTAGTTCCGGCCGTTCCAGTCGTGAGTCATGATGGCGTATCTGACGTTTCACAGTCATGCTGGATATGATGCCATATGATCTACTACAACGCACAGCTTCATATGAACGTATTATAAGGGAATCATTCGGTTCGTTGAGTCAATATGGACAGGCCTACTACTATTAACAGTTCACAATTTCGTTAGTAAACTGTGTTACAGATAAAGGCGATACGTGTGGGGCCCCAAAGTGTTCCTTGCGTGAACAACAGGCCTGCAACGAACACGACCCTCAAAAAGTCTTGGGAACAGTTTTACAGCCTCTTTTCCTACCTGCAAGTATTGCTTCACGCTCATCATTTTGTAAGCGGAAGAACTAGTTCCTTACATACTGAGCCGATATGTCTGAATACAGTCATTGATCAGATCACATACACGTACACACACTTTTGTCGTTTACAAATGAATAAACTTACGTACATACGCTCCTCTGTCTGTCTGTATCTGTCTCTGTCTGTCTGTCTATCTGTCTCTGTCTGTCTCTCTCTCTCTCTCTCTCTCTCTCTCTCTCTCTCTCTCTCTCTCTCTCTGACTCTCTCTGTCTCTCTCTCTCTCTCTCTCTCTCTCTCTCTCTCTCTCTCTCTCTCTCTCTCTCTCTCTCTCTGTCTCTCTCTGTACCCACTTCTTCTCCTACGTCTACCCTTAAGCTACGCTCGCACCAACGCCTAATATACATGTAAAGAAGAACATTTACTTCAATTGTGGCCCATTTGCTTGTTTGCTGGTTTGCGATACACTCTCGACTGTTCATGTGTACGACGTATACTGTGTAGGCCAATAGAACAATATTCATACTGCTATCGTTTAATCATTTGTTAGATGTTGTGTGTTTGTGCGTGTGTGAACCTCGCGCCCGCTATTGAGCGTGAATTGTGAACTGTTAGCTTGTAACGGCTCAGTACTAGAACTGTATCTTACAACAATGACTGTGGGCAGATGGGTTGTAAAATGCCCGTCTTGGGTTTACTTTTATTGCGCCCTAATTGCTCACTACAGAAATTCGTTCTGGCGCCATACGTGTCATTTTTACCCTTGTATTATTACAGTAAAAAATTTCGTTAACCGCCACCTTATTTGCCATTATAACTGGCTTCTTTTCGACGGGGGAAAAATCATTTTTTTGAACTACCTGTAATTCAGAAGCGCCTAAAAAAATTTTCTTTTTTTCACAGTAGAAGTATGTGTTCAAGAAAATTTTCCAGCTGTACATGTTTTATTCGACCTTCGTTCGCTCTGTAAAAGGAAAGGAGAAGAAGAAGAAGAAGAAGAAGAAGAAGAAGAAGAAGAAGAAGAAGAAGAAGAAGAAGAAGGGTTGTAGAAAGGAAGATAAGAGGAATAGGAAGAAGACAATGAAAATATAAATTTTGATACATTTCGATCGTGGCTTTTCAACAATGACATAACATCGACGCATTGTACTGTAGTTGCATGCATGTACTAATACTATTCAAGCACGAGCGAGCCGGCAGCAACAACATCCTAATTACATAAAATAACTTTTATGGTCCGGTCCGTTCACTCGCATGGTTCACGGCGTCCGAGCATCCGTTACTCCGTTATTCTTTACGTTGCGTCAACTTTAGTCTGAGCAGTCAACAAACTGTTACAGCAGCCAGTTTTTTTTTTTTTTTTACATTATCTTTCACGTTATCTAGTTCAACCCGGTTTTCCATTGTTTTCTTTCTTTCATTATGAAATCCTCGAGTTATACGTTAGTTGCGACGGTTACTGCAGCCGTCCGATGCTAAAACGCTCATTGTGCGCAACGCGTGTTCGTTGTCATTGAAAGAAAATCTCTCTGTTTATAATTTTGAAAACAACGAGCACGCTTCTGAAGTGTAACGGGAGTAGAAGAGACCGCTGAGAGCGCCATAAATAATTCATGCGGCGAAGGATGACTACTGAGAAGTGAGTGAAGCAAGGTTTGACAATAACTTGTGTAACTGAGCAACGGATTACGTAAACGAATGTCGCCTGACTTAGTTTTAGGCATAACAAGTCTAGTCTATATTATTGTCGTTGTTGTATGTCTTTTCAGATCTACACATCCCCGGTTGTTAGTATAACACCTACACGACAGCTCCGTCGTAACGTGCAAATGTCGCCATTAAAAATGTCTCTTGCTGTCGAAATCCTTGCTGCGACGAACTGTTCTTGCGTCAATACGTCCCGATTAATGTCATCAACATTGATGGGCCTATAGCGTCTGCCGTCGCTTCGATTTCCAAACTTTTCGCCCATTGCACTCTACAAACATTTTGTCAGACTTTCAGAGATGATATAGTGCACACTTCAGTGCGAAATACCCAGTTCCGAGACGAGTTGATTCGCCTATCATCATCATCATCATCATCATCATCATCATCATCATCATCATCATCATCATCATCATCATCATCATCATCATCAGCATAGGTGAGGTGCTGTCTGTTCTACCTTCAGTTTCAGCCGTCTCTTCCTGGGTCTACCCACACACCTGTGTCCTATACATTTCTACTTCTAGACTTGTTTGGCCAGTCTGGAATCTGAGATTATTTCTAAGTGTTCTTCCCACCGTTGTTTGTAATCTTTTAATTTTTCATTCAAGTTAAAAACTTGTAACTCTTCTCTTATGACCTCATTCTTGATACGGACAAGTTTCGAACACCTTTTAACTCCTCTTAAGAACGCCATTTCCGAGGCCTGTATTTTACTGTCTTGTTTCTTGTTGTTCTCCATACTTCACATCAATAGGACAATAAAGGGACCGCTTTGTAAAACTTTAATTTTATATCTCGACGTAACGTAGTCCTAAAAATAAGGTTGATTGTTCCACAGTTCGTCTGGAACTTACCTAACGTAACATCAGTATCATAATTCCTACCATAGCAATATCATTTACCAAATAATTAAAATGGCTCACCTGTTCTACAATTTTATAATTAATAATTATTTTTGTTCTTATTGGTTTCTTGCCTTGAAATGAAATTACCTTTGTTTTTATTTTATTGTGGGGATTTTTATTGTACCGTCTGATAAAGCTTAAAAACAGATTTTTGCAAATCAGATTCTGTATTTTGAAGTACAAGCAAATAGTCAGCAAACAACAGCATATTCAAATATCCGTCTCGTGTAACTTTAGATTCGCCTATTTGCAAGCAACAATTGATGAACGCGTTTAACGTTGTCATCCGTTGATTAAGTTGATGGCCTTACCTGCCGATAATCATCCTCGATATACTGGCGGCCGCTTTCGAACAACTCGCACTATTTTGTTGTGGCCTGGCGAAAAAATGCTACGTCACCGTGCGCTTCTCTTAACTGGTGATGAATTTCAGTAGGGTTACAGCTCCTTTCCCACAGAAAATGACCCACTGCGCGTTATTTCTAATTGGACGCTACTTGCAATTGACTGATATGTTTCGCGGCTAACAACGGACTAACCCTTTCTACCAAATGGGAAATAAGAGTATAGACCAGGTGTCACGTATTCGCTAACTCGGCTGTGACATCACTCATGATATGGATCACCATGCTGTTGATCACAAGTTGGCGAAGTTCCACTCAATATGTGGCACAGTTCGTCGAGCGCTGTCAAGAAAAACAGACAAGGAAAGAGACTCGACTAAAAGTTTATAATCACAATGATCACTGTTGCACACCACTATATAAATTATCCCGATTAGCGCTTTCAAGCTTCACAGCCCATCGTCAGATCGGAATAGGCAGAAATTACGTCAATACAAACCCTTCACCCCTCTCCCCACCCTGCTCACACACAACAAGCTATAATATAAATGACCCTTCCCCACCCCCTAAACCCTGTCCCACCATCTGTACAGTTACATATTTTTCTAGCAAATTCCTTGTGTTTCAGTGTTTTGTGTGTGTGTGTGTGTGTGTGTGTGCATCCTTTTAAACTTACCCTCTTCCTCCCCACACACGTGGGTCAGTCACACACCCTTATTTTAAAACATCCAATTAGTTCTATGCAATATAATTCTTAATCTTATCTATCTGTCCTCTATCATTAACTTCTTAATCATGTTATAAAATATTTCTTCATTATCAAATTTAATTTTAATATTAATTAAATTGTCTAACCCTTTTTCTCTTTCTTTCAATATTTCTAATTCCTCTCTAAGCTTCCTTTCAACTGTGTTATTTACTACTTTTACAATTTCGTATTCTTCCAAAGGATTAACAAACTTATGGTTGTCTTCTATGAAATGTCTTGCATATAACGAATTGGTTGTTCTATTACCTTCTCCACGTTTGTGGTCAGACAACCTGCATACGAATTTTCGTCCTGTCTCACCTAGGTACACTTTGTTGCAGTCTTTACATTTTAATTTATAAATTCCGCTTTTCTGTAATACTGGAATTTTTTCTATATTCTTATTCCTTATCTTATCAAATACCGTTTCACATTTTTTAATAGCTATATCTACTCCATATTTATTAAAACATTTTATAATTTTTCTAGTATGTGAACCTATGTATGTCAATGACCCTGCATAATTTTTTTGTTCTGCTTCTATTTTAGCTTTTTGTATGTTAACCCTTTTCATAACTTTATCCACTATGTTGGTGTTATAATTATTATTCCTTACAATTCCCTTTATCGTTTTTAACTCCCTATCTTTTGATTCGGTCTCTTTTAAACACTTCTGAGCTCTGTAACAAAATGAATTGATTGCCGCCATTTTATATCTATATAGTGGTGTGCAACAGTGATCATTCTGATTGTGATTTCAACCACTAACACAAATTTTTTTCATTAAAAGTTTATAAGGTAATGGCTGTGTCAATGTTATTGTATTGTTCTGAAACTTGGGTTCCGGCGAAAAAAATACGTCTGAATAGGAAACAGGCGCCGGAGATTCGATCCTTGCGACCTGTTAAGGCTGCACACGAAGGCATAGACCCTACAATTATGCCATTAGTAAAGAGTTGAACATTTTTAATATACAAGATCGTATTGAAGATAACAAAGAGAGCTGGATCGCTCGTCTGAATAGGACGCCAGATGGCAGGTCGCCTGAGAAAGTTAGCCTGTTGGACAGCGAAGTGTATGAGACCCTAGGAAGCGTTGGTGTAGTGTGGTGGAGTGTACGTATTCCTTTGGGAGCGGAACATTTCCGTAGCTCTGGAAAAAGAAGAAGGCCGGTTCTTCTCCTTTGAAAACCATAACCTTAGTGTTATTTGCAGATATACTGTAAAATAGATTACAGTAAATTATTGTATTATGAGTATACAATATAATAATGTAATTTAATTATGATTAATGATCAAATTCTAGAACAGGCGAGTCATTTTATTTATTTAGGAAAATGGTAGAAATTATGATACTGACGTTAAGTTAGGTAAGTTCCAGACGACCTGTAGGACAATCAAACGTATTTCTAGGATCAAGGTACTTCGAGATACAAAATTAAAGTTTTACAAAGTTATGACGGTCCTTGTATGGGTGTGAACTATGGAGAAAAACAAAGAAATAAAACATTAAAAACAGGCCTCGGAAATGGCGTTCTTAAGAGGAGTTAAAAGGTGTTCTAAACCTTATGAAGAATGAGGCCACGAGAGAGGAGTTACAAGTTTTTAACTTTAACGAAAAATTAAAAGATTACAAACAACGGTGGAAAGAACACTTAGACAGAATGTCAGATTCCAGACTGGCCGAACAAGTCTGAAAATACAAATCTGTAGGACACAGGTGTGTGGGTAGGCCCAGGAAGAGATGGCTGGAGGATCTTTGAAGGCGGAACAGGCAGCACGTTCCCTATGCCGTTTTGTGAAGATGATGATAATGAGTATACATTAAGTTAGCCCATATTAATGTAAGCATCACATGAAAGTGAAGTCATGTATGCCATCAAATAAAGTATCCATACCATCAGTGGAGAGAAATAAAGTGACTGACTAAAAGTTTAGTGAAGACGGTAAAATACGAGGGCCAGTTGAAAAGTTCGCGGAGAGACAACTGTAGCTTAGCGGTAAAACTAAAATGCTGCTGTAAGATGTGTATTTTATGTGAACTCCTGTTAATTTACAAATCTATCTATCAATTTATTAATTGTTTAGAAGCTGTTTAAAATTGACGTGTCATGTGTGTTTTGGAAAACGGACAAAATCAAACATCGTGGTGTGAATCTTTGTTAAAAATTGTTTAGCGCCAACGGAAATTCAAAACAAAATTGTAAATGTGTCAGGAGATGCTGCGACTTCAAAACCAACGGTGTGTAAGTAGGCACTTGAGTTTAAATGTGGTCGTACGAGGATTGAAACGATCCCCCCCCCCTCACTGGACGCCAAAAACGCAACAACTCCAGATGCGGCAGCCATCTTGCACAACGCTTTTTCACACCAAGTTCTTGAATTAAAGTATGATGCACACGCTCATATGAGATGCTTATGATTTCAGCAACGTCATCCACTCCTCAATCTGCGGTCTTCCAATACACTATTAAATTTTTTTAATAACGCCATTTTGTGTTGCACTTTTTGGACATCCACTGCTGGGATAGTCTTCAGACCACGTTTAAACTCGAGTATGTCCCACTTACCGTTGTTTCTGAAGGCGCAGCATCTCCTAACACATTTACAATTTCGTTTTGCTTTCCCATTGGAGCTAAAACGTTTTTAACAGAGAATTCATCACAACACGATGTTTGTGCATTTTAAAAACACGCGTGACAGGAAAATTTCAAGCAGCTGGCAAAAAGTGAATAAATTAACAGACATATCTCGAAGTTAACAGGTGTTCACGCGAAATATACGCCTTGCAGCATACGAAAGACTTTAGTTATTGAGCTATAGATATCGCTCCGGGAACTTTTCAACTGACACTCGTAACGGTGGTAAATCGCTATTCAGTTGATGACAACATGTTGTCCACGACGTTATTGACAGTGAACGGTGTACTATGGCTGTAGAGAAACGCTAAAGTGAAACGTACGAGTTAATTGACGCGACTCAGTTCAGTAACAGTTTGTGAAGGTTTCCACGTTCCGAATCAGAACGGACTGTATTTCTCTCATCTCACTTTTAATGAGTTCATCGTTCAGCGGTTTTATTACACCCGTAAACTATGTTTACAGCCGACGTAAAATTGTATGGGGGAAAGTCAACGTTTCTCATCGTGTTAAGCGTACCGTCGCAGGTCGAAGTGATCCGAATTAATAACAAGTCGTGGTCTTTTTCAGTTCGTCAGGACTTAACTAAGACATATCTCATGCAACAGTAATTGCCACGAAGGTTATGAGACCAGAATTGCTGTAATTTATTTCACTGTAAGTGTAGACTTTGTAGTTTATGCCATTGAAGTGTCACGTGAATTATTATGATTGCAGTCGTCAATTAAACGCTGAAATACTTTGTGTCCTCGCCTGTAATTGCACCTTTCTGTATCAAGGATACCGTTGACTGGATTCCCTCGTGTTCTCAAAAGTGGTGTCTTGATCGATCCACACGTATAGTATCTGTTAGTGCTAGATATCTATTATATTAGAATATAAATTAAATATATTATTATATCAATTAAGTAAGACCAAGGTGATAGCTTTTTGTGGAACTGATCCCGTACGGGCAAAAATTGTTATAGATGGTACTGTCCTAGAACAAGTTAGCAATTTCGAAGACCTGGGCTACAGTGTGTCTTATAATGCATGCAGCGACGTTGTGAATAAGTTGCATAAGTTCAACCTTATGTGCGGGACCATTAGGCGAATCCTTAAATCAGCAAGTAAAGGAACACGCCTAAAATTCTACAAGGTGATGGCTCTTCCCATAATTCTTTATGGGTCTGAGAATTGGACTTTAACGAAGGCCAGGCCAGTCGCATCCAAGCGGCTGAAATGAGATTTCTCAGGCACGTGGCAGGCTATACTCTCCATAATCATAGAAGAAACACAGATATACGGCAGGAACCATATATATTAGTGTACTCGACAGGATCGCCCAGTATCGGCTGAATTGGTGGGAACATCTTTGCCGAATGGACTGCTGACTGCCGCATCCCCAAACAACTATGGAACTATAAGCCGAAGGGACGGAGAGGTGTGGGACGTCCGAGGAAGCGCTGGAGTGGCCAGCTCTAATCTTTGCCTATTTTAGACCAGAACAAACCATCCTTGGTTTAATCCGTGAAGATGACTATGATTATGATGATATCAATTAAATTAGTATAAAAACAGGGATTATTCATTTATGCATGTATATTAGTCACTGTATTGATCAACACCTTTTGCTGGCGTAATACAACCTAGCCCCGAAGTCGCCTGACGCTATGATGAGAGTAACGTTATGTTAAGTAGAGCGAAGAGTTTTCAATTTCAGTGACATGGAGTACAGTAGCTTTGTCGTTTTTCGCAGCCCTTACAAGACACTTATTTGTATAACAATAACTATTTAGGTTACATTAGCAGAATGGGAAGTGACAGTTTCCCCAAGATAGCCTTATTGTATCAGCCGAAAGGGAAGAGAAGCCTGGGAAGAACCAAGAAGAGATGGTCCGACCAGTTTGGACCCGGAACAGACTAAACAGTATAAGCCAGGGGTCTCCAAACTTTTTCACTTGAGGACCGAATTGAAAAATCTTGGAAATCAGGCGGGCCAACAATATAAATATATATATATATACATCTTTTAAAATTTTTTAAAAATTTACAAAATAATCAGATTAATAAAATAGGTATTTAAATAAAAATTAAGAAAACTTATTCAAAGAAAACAAATTCATTTATTCAAAATAATGTAAATAAAAGTAAGGAAAAAATAACATTTAAAGCTATTTCTTATGTATTATTTTTTGGCTTTCTTATGTACGTATGGGATGTGAGGATTTGCGGCTGACATACAATGTCTGTTCACTTTGGGTCAAATTTTGATGTTCCTATCACTAGAACGGATTTCAAGTGTTCGTCTGACAAGTTAGCCCTGTACTTTGATTTTATAATTATTTCTTGTTTAGTTATTTAGTAAAATGTTATAATGTTTGAAGTATTTTGACGATCTATTTAAAAACTGCACGCAGCGTCGGCCGGGTTGCTGCGGGCCGGATAATCACCCTTCACGGGCCGGATCCTGCCCGCGGGCCGTAGTTTGGAGACCCCTGCCATGAAGAAGAAGAAGAAGAATGAGAATTATTTAGGGGAAAGAGAAATGGAGGAATTCTGTGGAACTGGAACAGGCGTATAGACTAATATTGAAAATGAATTAAAAAGAAGAAGAAGGAGAAGGAGGTAAAGATTAGAAGCAGGAGGTGTACATTAAATATACAGTTATATAAACTTGTATTTAATGGGTATCACACAATTCAATGGTTCATCGATAATGAAATAATACCATGTTAAGGCAAATAGAAGTTGGTTATTGACTCAAGTAAAACATAGGTTGATGATGATCATCATCATCTTCACGGATTAAACCAAGGATGGTTTGTTCCGGTCTCAAATAGGCAAAGATTACAGCTGGCCACTCCAGCGCTTCCTCGGACGTCCCACACCTCTCCGTCCCCTCGGCTTATAGTTCCAGTGTTGATTGGGGATGCAGCAGTCAGCAGTCCATTCGGCAAAGATGTTCCCACCAATTCAGCCGCTACTGGGCGATTCTGTCGAGTATACTCATAATATTCAGTTCCTGCCGTATAACTGTGTTTCTTCCATGATCATGGAGAGTATACCCTGCCACGTGTCTGAGAAATCTCATTTCAGCCGCTTGGATGCGACTGGCCTGACCTTTCGTTAAAGTCCAATTCTTAGACCCATAAAGAAGTGTGGGAAGAGCCATCACCTTGTAGAATTTTAGGCGTGTTCCTTTACTTGCTGACTTAAGGGTTCGCCTGATGGTCTCGCACATGAGGTTGAACTTATGCAACTTATTCAAAACGTCGTTGCATTCATTATAGGACACATGATGATATAAATAATAACAAAAGTTAGGAGTATATTATTATATTATTATTATATTATTACCACACACGATTATAACGTTCTCTCAATTGTGTTGCAATACGTTACTTGCCCCACTGAATCAATGGCTTTTTAAATTCCAATAGTTAGTCTTTATCTCATTTAAAAGGGTTAAATTTCTGTATCAGACCATACTACCATATAACGAAAGTTTAGTTTTGAATTTGCTTTTTAAACTGATAACAAACAATCATTACCATTCAATAATAAGAAGGAAATACCATCAGATATGTCAAGGTTATTTGTGATACCTTATGGATATTTTTTGCTATTTTATTCAAAATGTGACAAACTTAGTAATATCGATTGAAAAATAGTTTGATTTTAGCGGAGTACCGGGACAGATCTACCAGCATATCCTCCTTGTTTGATGTCAGCTTCACGCTTCCCGAATTATCTTTTAAACAAGGTTTTACGATCAGCTGCTTCCCAACAATATTATCAAAGCTACTAATTGTAAAATAATTGATTAAAAATCCTTTTTATTCACGTATTAAGTAAAATTATTTTTTCATTAACAATTTCAATATCAAGGGCTGTAGTTTAACATAATGTTTTTACTTCCATGTTCCGTAAGGAAATAGAAGTATGGTGATGGCGAAATAAATTGTGTTCGAGGTAACGGCTGATTCTGATTGTACTACCCTCAAAACATGAAGAAAGGTCATTTTCCGAAAACTGTCTGTGTGTAGAATGTTTTCTATGGCGAACGATAACTGCCGCAAACTCAAACAGAATCAAACACATTTTTTGCATATGTGCCTGAGTTGTAGAGGACTCAAGGCCTATTGATTTTGTTGAAGATCGGTTAAGTGTGGAAGGGGTAGTTTTCCTGCAACGGTTTATGTTTTAACAAGAGTAAAGTACTTAATTTTGATAAATAAAGTGTCCTGAAAAGAAGGTCATAATCCAATCTAGAAAGGTAGATTAAATATCTATAAATAAAAAGGGTAGTTGAATGGGGAGGGGGTAATTTTCTATAAATGAAAATGATAGTTGAAGGGGAAGGGGATAATATTTTTATATGGTACTACGTTATCGGCAACAAAGAAGTAGTTGTTAAAATTCCTTCCCGGGCTGTTTGGCCGTAGTCCAATGTTTTCTGCAAAACCAGACGTTTCGGCAGTGCAATCGACTGCCATCATCAATGAAAATCGAGTGCGCTAACGTGAGGTGGTATACGTTAGTGGCCACGGTACTGTGGTTAAGGCAGAATAAAAAAGTAGTTTCTATGGAAATATTTCATTTTGAAAATGATTTTAAATACAAATCTTAGAAGATGGAAGTCATGTATGGTTCTCCATACCGATATTTTAGTTATTGGTACTAGTTTCCAGCCCGTAAGTATTTTCAGCGTTCCGTGACCCAACCAATCATTTGAACAACAGAAGCGGCTCGTATCGGAGTACGAAGGCAGCACAATTGCATAACGCTCACGGACAACATTTATTTTACATATTTTCTTTACGTGATCAACGTTTTTTTCATTTTCTCTTTCTAATTTTATCATCCACAGTAATTTTTAATTGTCACTTGAAATGATAATTCTACGGTACCGTTTGTGGATGTGTGAAGGTTTCTCGTGAAATAAAATCTTATTCAGATGTACTCGTCATTTTCTAATAACAAAATGGAATATTGCAGCAATATTATTGTTTAGAGGAAGTGAGAGCGAATAAAAGAGTGGACACGGACGGAAGCAATTAAATCGGCAAGAACGGTATCTCGCAATATCGATCGAACGGCCACGCATCCTACCAGAAAGCGAGGCAATAGGATGCTATAATCACTTGGCACAGTACCGCCTGGCAACCGTTTGATATATACTTGTGTGAGCACAATAAACATGCAGACATTCAACACTCTCGATTTTATTCACGAAACTAATACTGTTGTGATCGAAAGCGCATGAGATTTATTCCAAAAAAATGTAACTTTCTCCGTTATATTTTCCGCCTCACCCTCTCTCTCACTCTCTCTCTCTCTCTCTCTCTCTCTCTCTCTCTCTCTCTCTCTCAGCATATCCTGCACACACACGCACGCACGCACGCACACACACCCACACACACACGAGTGTGTCTGTGTAATTTTAAATCATCAGCATCATCTTCACGGATTAAACCAAGGATGGTTTGTTCCGGTCTCAAATAGGCAAAGATTACAGCTGGTCATTCCAGCGCTTCCTCGGACGTCCCACACCTCTCCGTCCCCTCGGCTTACTCATAGTTCCAGAGTTGTTTGGGGATGCGGCAGTCATCCATTCGGCAAAGATGTTCCCACCAATTCAGCCGATACTGGGCGATCCTGTCGAATATATTCATAATATTCAGTTCCTGCCGTATATCTGTGTTTCTTCTATGATCATGGAGAGTATACCCTGCCACGTGCCTGAGAAATCTCATTTCACCTGCTTGGATGCGACTGGGCTGCCTTTCGTTAAAGTATAATTCTCAGACCAATAAAGAAGTGTGGGAAGACCCACCACCTTGTAGAATTTTAGGCGTGTACCTTTACTTGTTAACTTAAAAGTTTGCCTAATGGTCCCCCACATAAGGTTGACATTATGAAACTTAGTAATTTTAAATACTATTAATTTTATACTTTTTTTTTACGAGGGCAGGCGGAAAAATTTACTGTGTAAATATTGTCCGGAAGGCCGCACACTTCCGGGGTCTGTGGGTTTGGGTATTATACCAGACCCGCTAAAAAACCAGCTAGCTCTTGTCCTCTTCTAGGAGACTAACCTGGAACTGCTTGACACACTGATTCGGGCTAGGCCCATTGTTCTCAAACCCTAGAGATGACATCTGACTTGCTTTTCTTCTATATTGTATTATCCAAATCTATCTTCTTCGCTGGAAGAATCTCTTCTGCGAAGCGTGCCACACGATTCCAGGTGTCCACCCCTCGAAGCATCGCTTCATCGATTTTATCCAGAGAGATCTCCTGGCTAATATTTTCTTACAACGATCTTGTATAGTATCGTTAATTTTGTAGTGTAATAGTAATTACCAATAATAATAAAATAGTAATAATAACAATTTTAATGGCTCTGTATGTCGTGGTTTCCTTACATGTTATAGAATACACTTTATTTGGTATAAATCTTTGTATCCCCAGTCCCTATAGCGGGTACTTACGGTCACAATAGTGGAAGACGGGCTTGCCTGTCGCCTTGTGCAAATCAGTGATCGGAGTTTCCAGCAACCTTCGTGATCATGTGGTGCCTTCACTCTGCCTCATTTCATTTGCTTAGTTCTCTAAATAACATAATCTATTCCAGTTTAGTTGCATTCCCATTTTTAAAACGTTTGATAATTATTCATTGCACACGGATTTCCACGTTTTGATGAACAGTACGCAGTTTGTACATTCTAGTGCTCCGTTTCTGTAATAGTGTTTAGTAAGACTGTTTGCCATATTATGGTTCACCAGAGTGTCATCATCATCTTCACAACATGGCATGGGCATGGTGCTGCCTGTTCCGCCTTAAAAAATCCTCCAACCATCTCTTCCTGGGTCTACCCACACACCTGTGTCCTATAGGTTTATATTGCCAGACGTGTTTGGCCAGTATGGAATATGACATTGTTTCTAAGTGTTCTTTCCATCGTTGTTTGTAATCTTTTAATTTGTCATTCAAGTTAGAAACTTGTAATTCTTCTTTTACGGCCACATTTTTTATACGGTCAAGTTTACAACACCTTTTAACTCCTCTTAAGGATGTAATTTCTGAGGCCTGTATTTTACTTTCTTGGTTCTTGGTTGTTGTCCATGATTCACGCCCAAAAGACAGTACAGGGACCGCCATAACTTTTTACAACTTAATTTTCTATCTCGATGTACCTTGTTTCTTAAAATACGCTTGATTGTCCCGCAGATCGTCTGAAACTTACCTAATTTAACGTCTATATCATAATTCTTACATAGCCAATATCATTTTCACAGGCTCACCTGTTCTACAATTTGGTCATTAATCATTATTTTTGTTCTTATTGGTTCCTTGCCTCGAAATGCCAAGGATGGCAAGCATGCAAAGAGGTCTCCAAGATGTTTGGCACGTTTTTAAGTCAAGTTTTATCAAACGCCTTATTAATAACAATAAAACGGAAAAAAAGCTGTTGAAGCGTTTTATCGTAGAGCTGTCGAACTGCATCGACGCAGGACCGAAGGATCGACTTTTTCTAAATCCTTTTTGTTCATCATGAAACCTGATCATATTACTAAACTTGTTACTATTTTTATGGCGAGTTTGTAACGTGTGTGCGTTAAAGTGTAGTGTTTAAATGTTGATGATAATAAATAAAATTAATTTAGGTGTTTATATTAGTGTTTACTTTGACACTAACTCTCTATTCATGTTTTTAATATGCTAATCGTTACTTTCTGGCTACGCACAAAAGCTGACAACGTACGCGTAAAAGGAAATGAGCGTTCTTCAGTTTACAGATCCTTATCCGTATAGCTCGTAACACGCAACTCTTGCAACGTTTGCAGCAGAATACAGTTAATACTTTAGGCCTCGTTTGTGCATCCGATTTATATCGTACGATAACATACGATCAAAACACGTACGACATGTCCAAACAAAAACAACAGAAACAAATTGGGCCGTTTTATGCACTGTCGTACGATAAGTTCATCGTTCCAAACTCAAAAACATATCGTGGTGTCCTGTGAAACGCATCAGATGAAAAGTCGGACGAGTTGTCCAGATACATGGGCCGTAATGGTTTATGCACTCGCGCGAGTTTTGTATCGTATGACTTTCAGTCGTCACTGCTACCAACCTTTCTGTCTAGCGAAGGTGAGCCAGTTGTGCCAAGTAATCAGTGGTATCCACGTCGTGGTGTGATTTTCTTAATTTGGTTTATAAATACCAAAAGGCTTATTGACGAAATCCAAAACAGGAGAGCACTATGGGATCCCGCTTCTGAAGATTATAAAAACAGTAAGGAACACTGGATTGAACCACTGTCTACGTATCGTGCATGGTTAATTGGATGAACATCTTCTTTTCCTTCTTCTCTTCAAAATGACCCTATAAGCGTCATATTACACGCACTGATGATGGCAGCGCTGAAAGAGCGTGTTCACACCCACTTACGGTATTTTTTACGCACGACATAAATCTGAGTCAAATCGGATGCAGAACGTATTGTACGATATAAATCGGTTGCATAAAAACGGCCTTATCGCAAAAACCAATTAATTTCTTAAAAAAAAAAAAAAAAAAAAAGTCGTCAACGTTGCACGTGAACGAGGCACAGAGCTAAAGCTGAAGAGGAGAAAAGAATAATTCACAGTACAGCCAATGTATGAGTGAAATATCACTACTCTGCCGATCTGCCCTGACAATGGGAAAGAGCTGTTTAATGTAAACTATGCATTGTTGAAGGATAAAAAAGAGAGACAACATGTAGGCTATACGATGCACACAGTTTCCATGTATCGAATCGTACCTAACAGATAATTGTGTAGAGTCGGAGCGACCTAGTTGTTCTATGTGACTGGCTGCCGGTGGGTAGTCAACGTTTGTTTACGTGCATGTCGGACACGGATTCTCCTCTCACTATGTAAATACACGTCCCTTCCCCCAGGAACAGTTTATACGTGGCAGACTGTTTGTTTTTGCTGCCAGCTGACCACGTAATTTTCACGCCGCCGATCGACAGTCCTTATCTTTTGTACTCCAACAGCGCAAATTGATTTTGTATCAGCCGGACTGGAATGCCGTACACGCTGGGTAATCGCTTGAAGGTAGTTTGTAGTTTTTTTTACACTGTTTACGTATTTTTCAACTCGGGCACGATGCTGTTTTTGCAGACTCAGCATTCGCATTGGTTCAGAGTTGTGCGTCACGGATTCGAAGATGTTTCTAGATAAACGTAAGCTGTCCGAAGTAAGCCGCATAACACAACTTATATTTATTTGTTGAAAGTTGAATGCGGATGTATGCAACGAAAACTGATTCCGATTGGACAAAGTAAGCGGAAACAAGTTTAGCGGAAATCATACGATACGAAAACGCACACTGTTATCATGTCAGAACAGAAATAAAAAATTATTTCATTGATGAAAAAAAATGAAAAATTCTTCTTCTTTTTCTTCTAACAGGGACTAGGGGAGTCGCCTGTTCCAGTTCCAAAGGAATGTGTCCACTTCACCAAAGCATCCTACGTCTTCCTATACTTTGCTGTCCAACACGCTTGTATTGCTGAACATCTTCAGGCAACCTGCCATCTGGCATCCTATTCAGATGAGCAACCCATCTCTTTTCGTTCTTTGCAATATGATCTTGGATATCAAAAATTTTCAACTGTTTACGAATGTCTTCATTGTAGAATCTACCCCTTCGCGTGCAGCCTTTAACAGGTCGCAAGGATCTCATCTCCGACGCCGGAACCCACGTCTCAGAACCATACAATAACACTGGCACACCCATTAACTTATAAAGTTTTAGTTGTGTTTGTTTCCTTGTTTTTCTCGATATTACTCGACGAATATTATGCCACATATTGACTGAAACTTAGCCAACTAGTAATCAACATCATAATACACATCATTAGTAACGTCACAGCCAAGATAGCGGAAATGTGACAGCTGCTCTTATTATCCAATACAGTCTTAGTTCGCAAGGAGTATTCGCCCATAAATGCCAAAATTTTTGTCTTCTGCACAAAAATTTGCATGTTGTAATTTGGACATAATTTTGCTGTACGTGGAACATTTATCTCTGGAGCTCGCAGTCATTGTTTTGGATAATTACTTGATCATCCGCAAACAGCGTTGTATTCTTGTAAAAATTATTATATTTGAAAGTTATTTATATGTTGCACGAAAATTGCAAAGTAATATGCGTTATAGCTGTACTTACAAAGAATGTTTTACATTGACGATAAAATTTGTGCAGACAAGAAATGAGTTACGCGGTAAGCTTAAACATAACTACACTACATTGACATACTCGAAGCGTTGTAACTAATGGTCAGTTGTTGGTATTTTTCACTCTCGAAAAATAGGATAATTTCGTAGAGATAGTACGGCCAAATACGGGTGTGAGGCATGCACAGTCACACAGAAAACAGTCGACATAGTAGACACCTTTGAAAGGAAAATCCTCAGACGCATTATAGGCCCAATACAAGAAAATGGCTCATGGAGAATGAGATACAACAACGAACTGTATCAAATATATAAAGAGATTTATATATTTATTTATATTTATTTATTTATATTTATGCCAGTCTCAAAATTTATAAGAATACAAAGATTGCGTTGGGCCGGACATGTTATGAGAATGGAGGATGGCAGGAACCCCAAGAGGGCTTTGCTGGGTACATGGGAGGGAACGAGACCTAGAGGTAGACCGAGGAAGAGGTGGGAAGATGGCGTTGCAGAGGACGCGAGAGACATAGGGATAAGAAACTGGAGGAGGGTTGCAGTGGATAGAGTGGATTGGAGGCGGAGATTGGTGGAGGCCAGGGCCCGACTTGGGTTGTAGCGCCATAGGAGGAGGAGGAGTACGGCCAAATTAATGCAACATTCAAATCTACCAACTACAAAAAGTTGTGGCGTTAATATTTGTTTTTTAAACTTCAATTCTCATGTTCTAAAAGACACAAATATCCCAACAAGTTTACATAAAGAAATCTCGTACATATAGCCATATATACAAAGACGCTCACAACAATGCGTTGGAATATCTTCAAAAAGGACAGGTTATTTGTTCGTTCAAAGAAAGGACTCTGAGTATTATAATCCGAAGACAAATTAAATAAGTAAAACGTTATTAAAATAAATAAATTTAATCATATGTGTGAATCAGTTAAAATAACGCTGAAACAAACGCGGCAGTATAGAAAATTAAAATTCTACAAAGTTCCCGATTTGGTGTACGGTTCTGTATGTTGGACTTTAAGAATCGAGCTACAAAAGAAACAGCGGGAGAAGAAATGCATTCACGGGGTGCTAGGTACTTCTTATTACACCCGAAAAAAGAATACGGATTCACGAAGAGTTAAATTTTGCATCTTGAGTTTCCAATGATTTACATTAGTTTGTGATTTTCATCTTCCTATCTTCAATTGCATGAGATTTCTGATTTCTGACTACAGGTATTAGTGATACCAACATTTGGTCCAGATGAATGGTCCAGACAGGCCTTTACGCGCGCGCGCACACAGGGCCTGACTTAAAGATTTTAGCGCCCTAGACTGATGAATTTTTACACCCCTCTCAATTCCGGCTTCCAACCTCTCCTAGAACGCACTATTTACTCATATATTATAGGCTACTTATTATCTAGAAACATGTGGGTTGTACAAACAAAAATTTGTCTTGTTTCCTTTTTAACTACGTAAATTTATTTATTACAATAGCAAGAGCACATTTACAAATTAAAAGTAACGAGAATATTACGAAAGTCCCTTTCTTTGCTTAACCTTTACACAAAGTAAACCGAACCGCTAAGAACTAAACTTTTTCAAATAATTTCCATATCCATTATTAATTGCTAAATATTTTTGTTTAATAAAAGCTTATTTTTCTGGCTTTTCCAGTCGTAAATCGATGAATTATTTCATTAAAATAAATGCTATGCAGAAAATCTTTTTAATGAAAAAAAGTGCCAGGGATTTAATTTTTTCTTGGCCCAAGGTAATTTTTAGCTTAGGGCTGAAAACGATCTACCTCCGTTACAATTTGTGACTGCCATGCTCAACAAAAATTCAACATTTGGGAACATAGATTCCACACTACATGATTTTGAGAACCTTAAGAATCTCTGTGGATCAGAATGCTTCTTTTTTTTTGCTTTGGTTGTTAGTTTTGTTTTCTTATAATTTATAAAATTTACTTTCTTTTCAAATTTACATACTTTGCAGGAAACGATTGAGCCAAGTCTGAAACATACATTTTCAACAAGTTGCTAGCTTATTCTGCCGCATTGGAATTCTCTATATTATTTTTTACATTGGCAACTTGAGTTTTTGTTGTTGTTTTGTTCTCGTAAGTTTTTGCGCCCCTCCCCCCAAAGCTTGCGCCCTACTCAGCATAATGGTAAATCAGACCCCGCGCGCGCGCGCGCGCACACACACACACACACACACCTCTCTTGGCAACAGTGTGTTGGGCGACCTCGAAAGAGGTGAACAGCTCGGTTTTCAGGAGTCCAGAAGAGGCTTTTCGCTTAATCCTTGAAGCTGGTGGTGGTAGTGATGATATTGGTGCTAACGATGACAAAATCTGAAGACATATAAGATTAAAATTTATAAGGCAGTGATAAAATTTGTGCCTATATATTAACGTGTTATTCGAAAATTCGGACAGTACTAACACATATAAAATTGTATGGGACGAACGCTCATTGAAGCAATACACGCCAAAGCCAAATGAAAAAAAAAAGAGAATCGGGACTTGGTGTAGGTGGTGAATAACATAAATAATAAAGTTGTATGTCCTGATACGAATATAAACGAAATTGAGCAGAATAGTGAACGAACATTCTGTCTCAAATCTAATGAAATTACGGTATAAAGAAAAATTTGGAAGCTGAATTTTAATTATCACAAAAATAAAACCAGCATTACAGTACAATAGTGAAGCCAGAATGCCTATATGCAAGTGAATGTCTAGCATTGAATTATAATTTAGACAAACTAGAAATATTGGAAAGACGAATTATTAGGAAAATATTAGGCCCACGAAAAACTTCAGAAGGTTGGAAATTAAGAAGTAATGATGAAATATATCAAAGTATAGAAAATATAACAGAAACGATGAGAAAAAGAAGACTATTATTTCTTGAACATTTATATAGAATGGAGGACAGTAGGTTAACAAAGCAGATTTTCAAATATCAGTTGGGGAAGAAGTCAACATCAAGTTGGATTAAAGAAGTCCAAAAGGATTTAGAAAAAAATAGTATACATGCAGAAGAAGCAATTGAAGGAGATTTTTTTCGGGCAAAAGTGTTAAAATGGAAGAAGTCCAGGGTAGGAGAGAGAAAAACGCAAGTTCAAAGTGGATTGAAGACATACAGAAGAGACACAGTGAAAAGATGAAAGAATGTTGGAGAAAAAGAAAAAACAAAGAATAAAGAATAGACGTACGCAGGATTTTCAGTAACGTGTAACAGAGAAGTAAAACTTTTCAAGAAAACAACGCTGTTGGTATAAGCGTACTGAAACTACGGTCACCACGTTTGTATGCCAACCGTTTCTTTTAATTATGATAATTATGGTAAATTGATAATTGTGCGCAGTAACACACATCGCTATCGTTACTACCCAAGAACCGTTAATTAAAGAGAAAAGTGATTCCTTTATTTCTACAGATGATGATGATTTTATTATACATAATACCTTGATTATACAGACTAATGTGTGATAAAAAGTGTTCCAGATATTAATAATAATAATTTACAGCATATTTTTGAATAAATAAATGTAGTTCATAATGTTATGTACAGTCTCTTAGATGTAATTCTCAACTAATTAGTGCTATACATAAGAGACAATACTAACTTATATTAAAGCCAGTGAACTGTACCATGGGAATCGAAATCATCGTTCCTTTTGTTGCATCCGACCGTTACTTCTTCAGCGAACGAATAAAAACGACCTGATATAAACGAGGATTCATTTTTTATTATCCTCATGAAAAATGTATGCACGCAGCGGAGAACAAGAGAAATTATTTAATTGTAATTTGTTTTATGACTTCACGGGTAAATAAATTATTTTATTACTGCGAACAAACAGAGCAGAGAGCGTCGGCGCGCAGTGTAGCCAACCGATGTTGTTTCCACCGACAATTTTCGTTACTGGGTCATCTTATTGCTCTGCGTGGAGGACGGTGGAATCTCTGTAAAGGTGATGATGATGATGATGCCGCCAACGCCGCCGAGAAGAGACGGACGGACCAATAGCCAATCGGTCACGGTCAATTTTTTCTCTGTTGCGTAATTGATTAGTTTTGATTCACGCTTCTTTAAAATAGTTTGTTATTATCTTTGCGGTACACGATGTGTGTGTGTGTGTCGCGGAAGGTAATAATTTTTTTAAAATTAATTTTAGCTCCGACGTTCATCGACAATCTGTTACTAGTGAATACCGGGACCAGACAAGCCCAGTATCATGCTGTGTGATTATTGACTACGATAATTATGTTGTTTCTGTTAGAACGTAACGGTTTAATACATAATTTTATTGACATTCCTGCATGAGCGTGACTACTGTAATACAATAACACTAGCGTTTGCGTTCAATACGTCTAACTTATCAACAACATATTCATACGAAAAACACATGGATCTTGATCTTAAGACAGTGGAATAACCCGCTGAACGCCAAAGAAATGCCAATTGTTATTGATAATATTAAAAAAAAATCACATTTTTATTACAACATTTTCAGGGCGTATCTAGAATATGGCCTTTGGGGTGGGGGTGGGGGAGTCGACTTGGTCCGGTGGAGTCGACTTCATACAAAAGAAAAATACTCTTGTTAAAACATAAAACGTTGCAGGTAAACTATCCCTTTCCCTTAACCGATATTCACTAAAAACAATATATCTTGAGAACTCTACAATTTAGGGCTGTATGCAAAACATTATTTGATTCTCTTTGAATTTACGGCAGTTATCGTTCGTCATAGAAAAAATTACCCTTGTTAAAACATAAAACGTTGCAGGTAAACTACCTCTTTCCCTTAACCGATCATCAAAAAAATCAACAGTCCTTGAGCTCTGTATAATTCAAAAAGGTAGCAAAAGAGTAGTTGATTCTGTTTGAATTTACGGCAGTTATCGTTCGTCATAGAAAAAATTACCCTTGTTAAAACATAAGACGTTGCTGGTAAACTACCCCATTCCCTTAATCGATCTTCACCAAAACCAAAGAGTCTTGAGAACTCTACAATTCAGGGCTGTATGCAAAACATTATTTGATTCTCTTAGAATTTGCGGTTGTTATCGTTTGCCATAGAAAAATATCGGTATGGAGAACCATACATGACTTCCATATTCTAAGATTTATATTTAAAATCATTTTCGAAATGAAATATTACCATAGAAACTACTTCTTTCTACTTACTGCTTCAGCCTTAACCACAGTACTGTGGTCACTAACTAACGTTTACCACCTCACGTTATCGCACTCGATTTTCACTGATGATGGAAGACGATGGCATTGCCGAAACGTCTGGTTTTGTAGAAAACATTGGACTACGGCCAAGGGAAGGAATTTTAACAAAAACTACTTCTTTGTTGCCGATAACGTTGTACACATATATATAAAAAATATGCATAAAATTAATGGCTTGTATAAGTTAATGATTGATCTCCATTAAGTAGTGCTCAAGTTTCCAAAGTTTTAATATTAGATGTCCGTAATTAAAACATCAGACCAGGTTTAGTGTGTATGAGGGTACACCGTGGACAACAATTTTTAACATTTCCTATTGAGCGTTGCTTAGAGTAAAGCTGCGAATCTACACTGTACGTTTCACAGAACAAACACGCGGAAAAGAAGGAGCGCTCCGAAGTCACTCATGGACCCTCAGCATCTTGCAGAGGGTTCATTCCCTAAAGACGAAAAGTCTGTCTATGAATCGTTCCTCTGTAAACACGTGCAGTTACACTGCCCAGCGATCCACAGGAAGCAAATCGCTATCCACGCTGGACACTTTTTCGGCTTGCACGCGTTATGTTGGTATGGGTTTCGGCACTTTCCATTTAAAAAGCGTGCAAATGTAAGAAAATAAACATGAATGAGGCCAGAAATAACTTTTAACAATTACCATTGTTTGAAAAAGTTTAAATGCATTTTAAAGTACTTTACTGTTGTTAAAACGTAAAAGGCTGCAACCTGATTTACACTAAAATGAAAAAATTATAATTTTATTGCCTGGCAACAAAATTATTTTATTTTTAACAACTACCATTGTTTGAAAAAGTTTAAATGAATTTTCAAGTACTTTACTGTTGTTACAAGGTAAAAGGTTGCAGGTAAACTACCCCTTTCCCTTAACCGATCTTCACCAAAATCGAAATCCTTGAGATCTCTACAATTCAGGGACGTATGCAAAAAATTATTTGATTCTGTTTGAATTTGCAGCTGTTATCGTTTGCCATAGAAAATACGCTTGATAAAAAAACGTTGCAGGTAAACTACCCCTTCCCCTTAACCGATCTTCACCAAAAACAATAGGTCTTGAGAACTCTACAATTTAGGGCTGTATGCAAATAATCTTTTGATTCTGTTTGAATTTGCGGCTGTTATCGTTTGCCATAGGAAATACCCTTGTTAAAACATAAAACGTTACAGGTAAACTACCCCTTTCCCTTAACCGATCTTCACCAAAAACAATAGATCTTGACAACTCTACAATTGAGGGCTGTATGCAAAAAATTATTTGATTCTGTTTGAATTAGCGGCTGTTATCGTTTACCATAAAAAAAAATTACCCTTGATTAAAAAAACCGTTGCAGGGAAACTATCCCTTTCCCTTAACAGATCTTCACCAAAACCAGTAGGTCTTGAGTACTCTAGAAATTAGGACTGTATGCAAAAAATTATTTGATTCTGTTTGAATTTGCGACTGTTATCGTTTGCCATAGAAAAATATCCACACACACACACACACACACACACACACACACACACACACACACACACACACACACACACACACACACACACACACACACACACACATTTCGAAAAATGACCTTTTTTCATGTTTTGAGTGTAGTACAATCAGAATCTGCAATAATCTCGAACACGATTTTTTTGCCATCACCATACTTCCATTTCCTTAAGGAACATGGAAGTAAAACGACATGATTCGTCTTTAGATTATAGTGATTTAAGGGGACCCGGAATCCCTATACTTCTCCATGTCAATACAAGGAACATTTTCAGAATATCTATTTGACATACAGTTTTCACATTTTTACCAGTGATATATTGGGCTATTATCTAATTTCTAACAGTTAAGATTTGAATAATACTTAATATTTTTTAAGAAAAAAAATATTTGTGAACTGTGTCGGAACACTTCTAAAATTTCTTGCTTTGTGGCTAATAACTCTTAAATAACACAAGTATTTGTAAAACCCTACCGCAGCAACATGTAGTATCATCAGATAAGTCTACCACGAAAATTGCAGCCCAATATCTTAAGCCGTTTTTGAGAAAATGTTCATTTCCTTAAAAACAAAATCAATTTTCGGAAAAACACAAAAAACTAAATACATGTTTTTCAGTTACTCTTACCTCAATACATTCCAGTTTCATAATCTGAATTGTCATCAAACTGATCTTCAAGTTTCTTCTTAAGATGTCTTTTTTGTTGTCTGGCTTTTCTTTCAAAATCTGAAATTGATTTTTCACTATTTCTAATTCTTTCACTGTCTAGTGCTTCCACTGCAGCAACCATGAAATATCCAGGCTTCAGTCCTAGTTTTTCAAGAACTTCACACTTCATAATATATCTCTTATTAAAACTAGTTATTGCATCGTATACAATTAATTCTAAAGTTTTTAATGTGACAAAAACATTTGTTGGTATCCTGGTCCATATAACGCTGTTTACAGACTCATTGCAGTTTTGAGTCTTTCCATGCGTACACTTTTTCATTAGATTTGGATTAGATAGGTCTCTGAATGTGCGTATTATTATATGCATAATAACTTCTGGCATAGTATTCTTGTGATTGTAAGGAAGGTCAGTAGGACATTCTAATTGTCTATTATATTTACACCAGGTATTTGAACCTTTAGGGCATAATCCGTGCATTGCAGTGCATTCATCCTCCCCTGCATTGTTTACTTCAAAAATTAATTTTGGCCATAAATTATTAATAAGCCTATATAAATTATATATTTTTGGAATCAGAAAATTCTTTACTATTAATATCTATAAAAAAAGTTTATAAACTTTTTTTTATCTTTCCGGGTCCCCTTAATTAACCCAGCAATTATTTCCCGGAATTATTTCCGGGACTTTACAGCAATTAAGACCAGGAAAGTTACATTTTAAAATGTCTTGTTTTAAATATTTATTAAATATTAAATATAAATATTAAGTGTTTATTAATAGGAGACGGAACCATTTAACCAGCAATGGTAAGTGATTTACTTTATTACTTTAAAGTAGTCCTTTGTTTAACTTTATGTTGCTTTAGGATATTGTTTTTACGAAGCGCTTTAGACCTACAAGGAATTCGCATGTTTATTAGAACATTTTTATGTTATAAATTTTTTATATTACTACATTTTTTTATAGTCTATACATTTATTACTAATAACTGTATACAAACTGAATACCGGTAATATTATAATATTGTTACGACGTCACAGAACAATCTACGTGTTTATCGAACGTTCCAGAGAGATCCAGAATGTAAGCGTGTGGCGTACGTGCTTGTAGACGCATTTTGCGAGAATCTTCTCGACTGTGCCGGGCTTCGCTCGGGCGCGCGGCCTGTGTCAAGGCCGCAGTTAATTACGTAGTTCACACGAGAGATAAGACGCAGTTTGGAAGCTTCTGGTGTGTAAGCGGGACTATAAATACATGGCGGTAGCGGCCTCAGTTTTCAGTATTAGGCGAATTTTTGACTGTGCGGTTCGAGAGTATTAGTGCGATATATTTACAGAGCGGTTCGAGTTATTACTGTGTGCGTTCAAGTAGTTATTAGTGAAGTGTTGCGTTTTATAATCGGACGGTATAATTGTAATACAATTGAGTTTTAATATTAGTGGACATTTTATTGCGTGTGAACAATTTTCATTTGATTTGTTGTACAGACTGTGTTGTTAATTACGAACTGTTTTACTGTAACAATTAAAGGTGTGATTAGTGACTTAATTGGTGTCTTGTACTTATTTTGTTTGCACTGTACCTAGTAGACCGTCGTAACAATATGTAATTTCTTAATTTTGACTTAACAAATATTCTTAAGGCGTTTGCTGGACGGTTTCATACAAAAATCTACACATTTGCATTTATTAAGTACTTTTTTCACTGGATGGGCCTTCACTTTTGCTCTTTTGTCGCCTTTTAATTATGAAGGCGAGGAGGCCGACAATCTCCTTGCCCCGGGCGCCAAAAAGCCTAGCTACGCCACTGCCTCACAGATATATATTTGAAGATCTGGTATGTTAACCTATTGTCGTCCATTCTATATAAATGTCCAAAAAAGTAATAGTCTCCTTTTTCTCATTTTTTCTGTTATATTTTCTATACTTTTATATATTTCATCATTACTTCCTAATTCCAACCTTCAGAAGTTTTTCGTAGTCCTAATATTTCCCTAATAATTCGTCTTTCCAATATTTCAATTTTTTCTAAATTATAATTCAATGCTAGACATTCACTTGCATATAGTCATTCTGGCTTCACTACTGTACGGTAATGCCTTATTTTCGCATTTTTAGGTATGCACTTTTCATTGTAAATATTTTTAGTTCAAGAACCCTTTTATAATAATAATAATGGTTCCCATGTACACCACCGAAGTAGCTTAGGAGTAGGCAGGGTAGGCTGCCTTATATGAGCCATACGGCATACAAGGAAGGCAGTGTGGCCAGCACTACGCTTCAGCCGCCCATTATTATCCCCATGATGTTATCCCAGGTACTCATTTTCAACAGGCTGAGTCGACCCGGGGGCTGAAAAACGCACCTTGATTTTTTTGGTGCGGGCCCGGGAATCAATCCCGGAACCTCTAGATTAGTAGCCAGGTGTAGAACCCTTTTATTATTTAACAAATAATAAAAGACACCAAGTTGAATAAGTTCACTAGTCGGCATTCTATAACCGCACTCTGATAATACTTGTCTATTATGCACTTTACTGGCTTGTACAAACATCGCAGAACTGACGTCGCTACATGTGTTTATATAAGCAATACCCACACAGGGTCGTCTCCAATATAGACTTGAAGCTCCTAGATTTCTCTACATTAATCGTGGGGTTTCTGGATTGTGCGAACGTATACCGGAATATTGTACCTATCGATTGACGAATCGCTGTCTCTGATTCGTAGCAATTTATAACAAGCTAAACGTATACTAACTTATGGCGCGTCGCCGTAACAACATATTGCAACGTAGCTTCGCTATGAACAGATCACTGCCTTTAGATAACAATAATATATTATCAGCTTTAGTGTAGTGGGCATTTTAAATTGTAGAACCTATTCGTGGTATTTAGGACATTACAGTTATTAAGTCTACTCAGTTTATACAATATTCTCTAGCCAATTGCGAGGGGGAGGGGGCTACGTTCCTACAGAATATCGCGTAAGTCAATTTTTAATGGGAAAAATAAGGTTAAAGGAGCCGAAAACAAAGCCAAAATATTAAACACAACTTACTATTATAGACGGAATCGTTCCATTGTATAAGTCAGTAAAATAATTCAAATAACTAACTATTAATTAACTTGTAATTAAAAAAAAAATTAGACTACATTATAAGAAAAAAGAGCGAAGACAACGAAAAAATAGTGGTTTTAGGAATGAAAAAAGGTGAGAAAAAGAAAAATTAAAAATTAAAATACATTAAATTTACAAGGAAATAGAAAAAACATGTTCTGACATGTTTGTGTTAAGTTAAGAACGCTCAAGACAGTTTAGTCATGAAGGTCATAAATAAAATTTACACGCTTAAAAATTGTAGTACGTAACATCGTCATCGTCGTATACGTCGTAGTCGTCATCATCATCTTCACGGATTAAACCAAGGATGGTTTGTTCCGGTCTCAAATAGGCAAAGATTAGAGCTGGTCACTCCAGCGCTTCCTCGGACGTCCCACACCTTTCCGTCCCCTCGGCTTACAGTTCCATAGTTTGTCTGGGGATACGGCAGTCATCCATTCGGCAAAGATGTTCCCATCAATTCAGCCGATACTGGGCGACTCTGTCCAATTCCTGCCGTATATCTGTGTTTCTTCTATGATCATGGAGAGTATACTCTGCCACGTGCCTGAGAAATCTCATTTCAGCCTATAGCAATCAAAAAATTTTTAATTTCATAATTTTATGATCGAGAAGTACGTTAGCACAGGTCAAGTCACCAACCCAAGCCAGAGCAATAAATAAGAACAGTTTAACAACACGTCAACCCGACGCCAGCTACAAGACAATAAAAGAACGCCTAACATAACACAACAAAAGGAAGTAGGATCGACGGTGACAGACCAAGCTCAGCTCAGATTTACAACACCACAACAAACTGAACAAAAGCAGAGTCTAGTGGCACGGATACGTGGAAATTGAAGCGAGCGCATGCTGTAGGCTTAAATTTGGAGCGTGCGAGCTTTAAGAAAAGGATACTCACTCACAAAGGAATTAGAAAGGTTTACCCAGTATGGAGACAAAACAGCGGACACCAAAAGAATACAGTCAAGAGTGTCACACAGCATGGGGCAAGTTAGGATGACAACCGATATTTATGACGACGGACCGTGGAGGCATCTTGGGGTGATGTCGAGCAAGAAGCTGTTAATTGACAGAAAAAGTTGAAGGGAAGTCAAACAATGAACCAGGCGATACGTATTGTTAGTAAATGAACAACAGCAGACCTTGGGAGAGTCACAAGAACAAAGGTTTGACAGACAGGCGAGCAATTGCCCTAGATTCTAAGAAGTAGTGTGAAGCCCTTCGCCGTGTACGTTAGGGGAGGTTCGATAACCAACCAGGGTCTAGCATCTTCCAAAGAAGCAGGTGGAGAGGATTGTCGTCATGGTGACAACCAGAACAGCGAATCAGGGTGCCGAGAAACACAGATGTCCAGAGTGGAAGGAAATATTAGACCTATCGATGATGACCAGAGGCGTGTTCGACAGAAAGTTGCATTCTGGTAGATAACGCTTAATAAAAACTGTTTACAAGGTACGCGAGCCCTCAGTAATCTCTTAGTATCACGCAGTCCATCAAGTTTTCAGTCTATCAGTTACTCAGTTACTCAAAAGTCGGTCAGTTACGCAGTTTTCATGGTTACTCAATAGTTCTCAGACAATCATGCGGTTTTTCAATCAGTTAATAGTATTTCACTAAGTTACGGACGTCTACCGCAGTAACGCGAAGTGTGAAGTGACATAAGTAACGCTAGAACTTTAATTTGATACTTTAAATTTTAAGTGCATTCCGACATGCAAATTAAACATTAATAAGTGAGCGAACGACTCGTTATTAGAACTTTGGCGCGACAATTACGAACACAGTGGTCGGAATCGGAACACACTATGATTAAGGTATCGCTATCTCATCAGAAACAATAAGTGACTTAACCATCATAACACTCGTGCTGAATTTTGCACACAGTCATGATACAACTACATTAAACATATATAATACACAAAGCAAGTAAACGACAGACAATTATCTACATACAACTACTAATAATGAATACACGTATGCAACACAAGACTTTATAAACTTTCATTATTAACAATTACACTGACGGGAGTGGATCTTACCCGCGAGTGCAAAGTGAATACAACACAAAATCTACGGAATTTCTACTTACATGGATCATCAGTGAACAGGGATTCTCACCGATGGAATTATGAATATTCATTCTCTCAAGTAAAATCTTCATGTTATTAGTATTCTAATAAAAACTACTGCTCTGTCTCTTTTCAAAGAAACCACACTTTGAGAATTTAGATCAATTACTATGGTAATAATAAACATAAAAACTATTCATCTGAGGCAAAATGAACGCATTAGTGTAGGATAAATAATATTTGATGTCTATGTTTATGTATGTCTATTGTATTGTATGTTTTGTTTTACAGCAAGCAACGAAACGGATATATATATATATATATATTGTGATTTATGTTCATGTATGTTTTCTTAACTGTATTTACAGGTCATAATTTATATTTATGTCTCAAAAGTTTATTTGAATGATGTTTAATAAATAAGTATTTATTTGTTAAGTATTCATGCGTTCAATATTGCCACTACCTCAGTAACGAAACACTAACGTTAATTAAATTATTTGTGATAAATTTTCTAATATTGTTTAAACAACACTAAAGAGTCTCAGTGATTGTGCTAGTCGTTAATGAATACAGTTAATTATATTAGAGTAATTAATAGATTCACGTAAACAAAGCAATTTTGACACATTTAATCTAATTGGATAATTGATTAATTGGATTTGCATAGATTAGCATAATTGCACATTGTATAAGCCGCTTGGTTACGACTGGCCTGGGCTTTCGTTAAAGTATAATTGTCAGACCCATAATGAAGTGTGGGAAGAGCCGTCACCTTGTAGAATTTTAGGCGTTTATTTACTTGCTGACTTAAGGGTTCGCTTAATGGTCCCGCACATAAGGTTGAACTTATGCAACTTATTCACAACGTTGTTGCATGCATTATACGGCATGGAGGGGCCGTATTAAATTTATATTTTAGAATATATATGTAATTATAACAAACTTATACCTACTTAAAATCGAACACTACAAAACATGCCTGTTTATTTTACTCATAATTTTGTGCACAATAAATGCGAGATGATATTTGTATTATTTGACCGATCTAGGATAGAAGCTTGTTGTGAGCGATGACTTATTCTGAACATGACCTTGAGACTGTGTCAGTAACATGCCTATCAAAGTGAATAGTATATTCCAACAATATTTTCCAATCTACAAACAGTCATAATACAGACAGCAACAAAGTAAGTTACACAAATCAGAGGTACAACAATAGGTTTGTAATTAAGTGTTCTTTAAGTGTTTGGAGTGTGAGGTAATAGCACTAGCATTTATTACAAATAGTGCTGGCATTAGCAATACGCTGTAGCCCAGGTATTCAAAACTGCTAACTTGTTCCAGGACAGTACCATCTATAACAATTTTTGCCCGTACGGGATCAGTTCCACGAAAAGCCATCACCTTGGTCTCAAGAGTGGATATCTGCAATCCAGAGTCTTTGCAGATTCGATTTAACAAATGTCTACCCATATATATATATATATATATATATATATATGTATATCCATCTCCACGTAGTACGTAACATTCAACATAAATTGTTAGTTTTGCGTAGCCAAAGCCCAACAGTAGTATGTTCTGACAATGTGCGTATAGTTAATGGTTAATGCGTGTAGCGTGTGTGTGTCATGCATGTTCTGGAAATGTACGCGATGTTAACGTCAAATGATGCTCTTCTAAATCGAATGTGATCGTACAACAGTCTTTGTAGCCTACATGTAACATTACGAATAATACATGTATACATTTATTTTACATATCTTTATGTTGTACGTAACCCTTCAATACTTCGTCGGTGTTAAGTGACAATGTTATGACAGTAATTTCTTCCGACTTAGGCATTCACAACATTAAGAACAAAGTGTCATATTGTGTAGGTCATTGAAAATGTAAGGGAAGAAAGAATGAACAATTTTCTGAAGAAATTTCATTTTACAAACGTGCTCCAATATTTACAAATGCGTTGTAATTTATTAGGTTTAAGGTTTTTGTAATGTACGCATTATGTACAGTTTAAGTAACTAAATTAAATTTTTGTCTATTAATCTATAACGTTTCTACTAAAGCAAATATTTCTTACCTAGAAAAGCAAATAAATTAAAATATAAATAAATTAAGACAAAGACAGATGCAGAAAGATAATATAAAATAAAAAATACAAAATATAACAGAAACAATGAGAAAAAGAAACTATTATTTTTTGGACATTTACATAGGATGGACGACAATAGGTTGACAAAGTAAATCTTCAAATATCTGTGGGGGAAGAAGTCAACATGGAGTTGGATTAAATAAGTACAAAAGGATTTAGAAAAAAATAATATACATGTAGAAGAAGCAATTGAAAGAGAGTTTTTCGGGCAAAAGTCTTAAAAATGGAAAAAGTCTAGGGTAGAAGAGAGAAAAACGCAGGTTCAAAGTGGACTGAAGACAGGAAGAAGAGACAGTAAAAAAATGAAAGAATATTAAAAAAAAGAAAAGAGAACAAGGAGTAAAGAATTAAAATTCGCATGTGGTACTCAGATTGCCGGAAAAAAAAGCAAGTAGTAAACAATAATAATTGAAAATCGACCCATACAGCGCTGTTTTGTATAGCGCTTTGTGAACGCGGAACTTATCTCGAGCGCTAAACTGGGTATTACTATAATTAAAAAAAAGCGAAAAATTTGCTTTTATAATTTTTAACGTTCGATCAAACTGAGTGTGTTATGCAAAAAAAAGCAACTCGAAAAAAATCTCGTAGCAAAACGTAACTGGATTCTGGTGTTGTTTTAAAGCGGTGACTCCTTACAGATCTGTCGATTGGCATGTGGTGTAAAGATTCCGCCGTCAGTGGTTCTCACAATAACCTGTCCGATCGTATTGTTAGCGGTATAATACTGTCTGCTCACCGGCAACACGGCTATGCCATTAATGCGAGGCGTGAGAATGTTGCCTGTTGTGTTCTATAAAACGAGTACGAGAATGCTATAATGTTTACACGGAACAGACCTACTAGCTGCTGGTCTTACCATTTGTTCAAATGTACAGTTAACAGAGAATTTACACACGCACGCGCACACACACAGAGTTGATGATTGAACAATAAATTGTTTGTTACTACGTTACAAGATTTTTTTTTTAATATTTTGGATGTTCAACAAACAACCAAAATGATCTTTAGCTCAACCAAGTCTACCAGGAGCGTTGCTCTACAGGAAGTTTAGTTTTCACCTACATTTTGGTTCAGTTTTAGTTTAGGTCAGCAAGAGACAGCCTACTACAATTCTGCCTAACTTTTTCACTAGTTTCTCCTTCCTTAAGTATTGTTGATCCTGTCTTTATCAATTATTTTGTTACATGATATGTATTTTTTAGAATCTATAATAGGCTTTCAGGAAATCCCGTTTTTTATAAAGTTTGGCACAGGATGCCTCTCTCGACTCTAGAAAGACTTTCTCGTAGTCTATAAGCCCTAAATGACTGTAGAACATATAAGGGGAGACGTCGATGACGCTATTTCCATAAGAAGTACATGTACCGAATGTTCATCGTTTGTTATTATTTAATAATTTTTATTTCTTTTATTTATAGGCTTATGCCAAATATTTTTATTTTAGTACATGATATCACTTGTATCACTTTAAAACACAAAGTTTCATTCTTATATCGTTACTAGCTTACGAGAAAAATGTTCATAAATATTAAAAAACACAACTTTCAGGAAATTGAAAAAACAAAAAAAAATATATGTTCCTACCTTACTAACATTCCTCACGGCCATAGGATGCATTATCTTCTTCTTCTTCTTCTTCTTCTTCTTCTTCTTCTTCTTCTTCTTCTTCTTCTTCTTCTTCTTCTTCTTCTTCTTCTTCTTCTTCTTCTTCTTACTTTCATTTCTGTTTCCTCCTTTTCTGTCTTGCTTCTTTTGTTATTTCAAGAATGTCTTTTTTCGCTTTTTTTATACGTAGATTGTACAATGAAGAAAATTATAAATAGCGTAAAATCCTGGTGTTCCCATTTTAAGCAACATTTTTGCTCTCCCCGTTGCTCCTTCATTAAACGCGATCACTGAGTCGAGGACCTCCCCTAAAGTTTTAATCCCACAAAATTATGCTTTGGTACTCAATCCCCAAATGACGTTGTTCAGACTCTCATTTGCCTTTTTTTTTTGTGCGTCTGTGCACATCTAACCAGTCAGCTGTTGTTTGCTACCTCATGCAACCATATGAAAACCCAAAGCCATCAAAATATCACGCTCATTCAACTGAAAATTATACTATATATAGTAATGATCATAAAATATTTTGTCAAGAACCCTCGGGAGATGAGACAGGCATTTGGTTAGGTCGTGCGAACGAAATTATCGTGCATGCACGAATAAAACGTTTTTTTAGTTGCTTTCGAGCGTTACTTCGTATATAAACTATATATATAGTGTTAATCAGACAAACACGAGGAATAAGAAAACAAAATAAAAAATTTAAAATGTTTGAAGTTTTCATTAACCCCTTCCCTTAATTAGTCCCAATTAATAAATAATTACCAATATAATATATTCTATATTTCATAAAGTGTTTTAATACGACTTCGCTTTGGAAGAACGTTCTTCCCTTTCTATCCTTTCTATTCTCAAGTCTGATGTCTATTATGGATACGCGTTTCGTAGACATATTTGGAACCGAATTGTACCATGCGAATGCCAGTGTACAATAATAATTATACATATAAAATCATTGTTGCTGTGTAATTTTGACATTAATGTCAAATTATCAACTTGCTCAACACGAGATAATTAGACAGAGAATGTTGTTGTTATAGTTTTTGGTACAGTAATTTCTTACGCCTTATTACTTCTAGTTTTATACAATGCAATAAAACTAATGTTGTTGACAGATGAATAATAGAAACCAGTCACTTTCTCTTGGGAAACACGGATCATTGATCCGAGTAAGCAATTATAACCATCGATGTGTTGAAGTTCCGCCTAAATAGACTTAAGAAACGTAAGTAATTAAAATCTAGTGGGGATTGGAGAAAGGGGATAGAATCGAAATGCAGTGCGATTTGATCAGCGTACAGACTTTTCTCTCTCGCACAGTACGAACACTCGTTGTTTTGAATCTTACCGTTTCGCCGTGTTTGGCTAACAGTAATAGTGTCGATTAATTGCTTTGTCGCACAGATAGAAGTATACTTTGGTTAGTGAAATTCTTTATTAACTGATTACTTCCTGCCGCAACACAATATGTATATAATTTGAATATTAATATGTTTTCTAGATCAGACATCTATTTTCCTACACCGATATCGTGTACAGAAGTAGGAATGCTTTTGGTTCACTTAAGGCATAGGCCTAACGTACGCCTCTTGTACTCCTGTCGAGTACTAGGAATACACTTGGCGTATTATTACGGCTACATCTAATTTCAATTATAAGCGTAGCAGAATGTAACAAGAATGGTCTCCCAAGCGATAGAACTGATTTGTGTTTCCGATGTTCCAGACGAACGCAATAAATGCAATATTATCAACACTTGCTTTCTGTCAAACATATAGGATTAAATATTTTTAACTTCCATGTTCCGTAAGGAAATGGAAGTATGGTGATCGCGAAAAAATCGTGTTCGAGATTCTCATTGTACTACCCTCAGAACATGAAGAAAAGTCATTTTCAGAAAAGTGTCTGTCTGTGTGTAGAATTTGTTCTATGGTGAACGATAACTGCCGTAAATTGAAACAGAATCAAATAATTTTTTGCATACTTTTGTGTTGTAGAGGAGTCAAAACCTATTGATTTTGGTGAGAATCGGTTAAGGGGAAGGGGTTGTTTACGTTTTAACACGAGTAAAGTACTTAATTTTTATAAATAAAGTATCCTGAAAAGAAGGTCATAATAATCCACTGTAGAAAGGTAGATGAAATATCTATAAATGAAAAGGGTAGTTAAAGGGGGACGGAATTATTATTTATATGTGTACTACGTTATCGGCAACAAAGAAGTAGTTTCTATAGAAATATTTCAATTTGTCAAACATAAAACTCGATTTACAAGGAACACACCTACCTTGTTAGAAATTATCGGACCGAATTCAAGTAAATGATTTTAAATAGAAATCTTAGAACATGGATGTCATGTATAGTTCTTCATACCGATATTTGTAATTTAAACTACATAGACAGCCAAATTGCATATTAGCATTTTTAAATTAAATAGCAATTTCGAAGTATTTTTTATGGGCTTCTTCATCAGCACTACAGCCCAACGTGAGCCCTGGCTCCCAACACTAATCTTCTCCATGTTCTCCATGTTCTCCATTGTCTCCTGTCCATTGACATCTCAGTGTAACCCCTCACATCTGTTATTCTGAGATCTTCTAGCACATCATGCAACTATCTTTACCTAGATCGGCCCCTCTTTCTGCTTTTATAGACTTGTGCCCTCAGGATTTTCTCTGGCATACGCTGATTATCAATCCGCTCTAGGTGACCTAGCCATTGTATTCGTTGAGCCTTTACGAATCTTAAAATATCCACATGATTTAATAGCTCATCTTTCTTCTGGTTATTTCTTATTCTCCATTCGTCATCTTCTTTAACTGAGCCATAAACACGTCTTATGATCTTTCTTTCAAACCTACTTTTATCAATGTCCATGTCTCACCTCCATAAGTAACAAACGGTCGGATAAGTGTCTTATATATATTTATTTTTGTGTTACGACTAATGAGTTTCCTTCTCAATAGTACGCTGTTAGCATAATATTCCCTATTTCCTATTTGTACTCTGTCGTGTATTGTCGTGTTTATGGACCCTTCAATATCTGTCATGTTACCCAGGTGTCTGAACTTATTAACTGCATCAAATGATTTATCCTCTCTGCTTGAATTACATAGATTTTTTCTCCTTTCTGATGCAGAAATGAACATTTATTTAGTTTTACTGATATTTGCATTGAGTCCCATTCCAGCGGATTTGTGATTCAGCTCCTTGTACACCTCAACTAGCCGTTGCCTTGATCTGGCTATTATCACAACATTATCTACAGCGTAAGGACATATTTTTATGGGCTTATGATCTATAAAGATTTATATAACCAGTTCTTGAGACTGCAGCAAAAGTCGACAAGTCGCAATGAAAATCAGTTTTGATCAGTAATATGACTATTTCAAATAGCGCTGTTTCACAACATTTTTTGTGAAAGACTTCATGAAATTATATTCTTCAAAAGTATTTACGAATAAGGCCATCAATAGGTTTTTATTATTTTTATTTATAATCAAATTAGAATCTTACTTTGCTTCTTAGCAGTTTTAGCAGTAGTTTTATTTATAATCAAATTAGAATCTTACTTTGCTTCTTAGCAGTTTTAGCAGTAGTTTTATTTATAATCAAATTAGAATCTTACTTTGCTTCTTAGCAGTTTTAGCAGTAGTTTTATTTATAATCAAATTAGAATCTTACTTTGCTTCTTAGCAGTTTTAGCAGTAGTTTTATTTATAATCAAATTAGAATCTTACTTTGCTTCTTAGCAGTTTTAGCAGTAGTTTTATTTATAATCAAATTAGAATCTTACTTTGCTTCTTAGCAGTTTTAGCAGTAGTTTTATTTATAATCACATTAGAATCTTACTTTGCTTCTTAGCAGTTTTAGCAGTAGTTTTATTTATAATCAAATTAGAATCTTACTTTGCTTCTTAGCAGTTTTAGCAGTAGTTTTATTTATAATCAAATTAGAATCTTACTTTGCTTCTTAGCAGTTTTAGCAGTAGTTTTATTTATAATCAAATTAGAATCTTACTTTGCTTCTTAGCAGTTTTAGCAGTAGTTTTATTTATAATCAAATTAGAATCTTACTTTGCTTCTTAGCAGTTTTAGCAGTAGTTTTATTTATAATCAAATTAGAATATTACTTTGCTTCTTAGCAGTTTTTAGCACTAGTTTTATTGTAATTTTAGTTTTTTATAGCAAGCAGCCTATTCTATTTTGTCTTTCTGCTTCTTCAAAAATTAACAATATTCCTGGCCTGTACGGTTTCGGTATTATGAATTGTCTCGTCAGCTATTTCTCGGTCTAACTATGGATTTAGTTTCTTTAGGTCTCTTATGATCTCTTCTATTATAGATCAATCTCCTACTTCTATTGACTCGTTTTCTGTTTATACTTTGTCTAGCCGATCCCATGTCTTATTGAGAAAGGATCTGCGGGATCTATAGTGCTCTAAAGATAGATGATATACTGAAGCGTCTTCAGTAAGTAAATCAAGTATATATGTTATTATTATCAGCAGACAGCTTTACAAACTCAATGTCTGAAAATTGTAAAACGTTGTACATCTCGGTATTACCCGTATGCAATATAATTGACTGCTATGAAACGACAAAATGCCTGACTGTTGATGCGCACAACACGCGACTTCCCGTCTTGACGTGACTGATCACGCGACCCCCGCTGACAGTTGAAGTATGCTGTAGTAAACATAAAATCCGATATCTGCCTTTTAAGTGGAGAAAAATTATGCTGAGTGTCAATTGCTACTTAACGCATTATTTTATTTATTTTGTTGTTGTTGTTTTAATTTGAATCTTCAGAATAACAGGCCTGATGAATACTGTCCCGCTAAATTTACTATATTCAATACATTGATCACTTCCATAAAAATCAGAAGTTTTGAATAGTAGACCTCTTTTATAACTCTATAATTAAGATGACAATTAAGCACACAATTAAGATGACAGCATAAACGTATTTGCTCACACCTGAAATTGATAATTTTTTTTTGTACTACGTTATCGGCAACAATGAAGTAGTTTGTTGTTAAAATTCCTTCCCGGGTTGTTTGGCCGTGGTCCAAAGTTTCGTGCAAAACCAGACGTTTCGGCAGTGCCATCGACTGCCACCATCAGTGAAAATCTAGCGCGCTAACGTGAGGTGGTATACGTGAGTGACCACAGTACTGTGTTCGATTTTAGCGAACTACCGGGACAGATCTACCAACATATCCTCCTTGAGTGACCACAGTACGGTACTGTGGTTAAGGGTGAAGAAAGCAATAGTTTCTATGGAAATATTTCATTTCGAAAATGGTTTTAAATATAAATCTTACAACACGGAGGTCATGTATGGTTCTCCATAGCGATATTTTAAATATACAAACAGGTTTATTACACAATGTTAGGGTATGCGTTTGAAATATGAAATACAGGAAATCAAGTCAGTCAATAAGTATCTTCTAAACCATGTGTCAGAAACGAGTATTTTTATTGTTATTACTGTTTGCTTCAATTGGATTCATTCCACGATGTTATCACAAGTTTTTCAACCACTTTTAAAGATAGTAATGTTAATTAACTTGTTTTTTCTTTTCTAGGAAGCCGACTCGATGGGATGCCCCTCCTTTGGGCCGAATTCTAGACACGCCGATGACATTCACTACCTGCTTGCTCTATATTGCACGTAGACGGTCTTCCATAAATTGTCGAACTTTGTTCCTTCTTTCTCACAAACTCAATTCCTATTACAACTTCTTGATTTTCATAATATTCACACAGGCACTGACACAGACACAGATAGGCTATAGACAGACAGATAAACAGACAGACAGATTCAAGACAAATAGACAGACAGACACGCACACACAACTTTCAAAACGTTAGTGCACAAATAAAATAACTTGCTAGCAGGAAAGAGAAAGAGCCGAATGTGTCTGGCGTACACAGAAAGAGGAGAAATACGGAAAGCGAAGAAAGAGAACGTTTCGATTATTTCATCGTATTAATTGGAAATAATCGCGTTTGAAACGTTCCACTTTCGTTTGTCATTCCGCGCCTTCGTCATTCATATCTTTCACATTAGACGTACGGTACGTAAATGGCGAAGTCGTGGTACCGGTCGCTTCCATTTTAGTTTACGATAAATAATTACTTGTCCTCCGCCTTGTTTGTGACAGCACAGCGCCGACCGTCTGTCTGTCCATTTATAGTCCACTCTGGCGTCTGTGTACGGTTAGACGTCTATGATAATTACTACGCTTCACGATGGAAAGTGACATGACCAGCTGTGATGGGTCATTAGATTCTGACTTATTGCATGCTCTGTACTGTACCCGTAAATCATTACGTTGTTATGTAAAGAAATATACATATATAATTTATTAATTAATTATAGTCATAAAATATTAATTATACATACAGTAATTATATATATAATATTTAATATATATAATGACTTTACCTCAAGATGTTTTTTCCTTATTTGAAACATGTTTTGGAACATGTTTCGGGACACTTTGTGTTCCCATCCTCAGCCTTCCTTTCTAATTTTGAATCTTGCTAATAAATCAAGATTCAAAATTAGGAAGGCTGAGGATGGGAACACAAAGTGTCCCAAAACATGCTCCAAATAAGGGAAAAACATCTTGAGGTAAAGTTATTATAAATATTAAATATTATTGTATAATAAATATTATATTATTAAATATAATATTTATTATATTATTATTATTAAATATTAAATATAACATGCAATAAACACAGGACACGAATTCCCCAACATAACCAATGTATCACTAACAAAACATATACCACACAAAGGCACCATAATGAACATTTGGGAAAATTTACAAATATACAAACATAAAATACAAAACAAACTAATACCAGAACAAATACAAATCAATACAAAACATGACACAATATTCAAAGCACTCAACATCGAAAATACACAAAATACAAAAACATATACCACAATCACACACAAAAATACAACTTTAAAAGACCATTTCGCGAAGGCTGAAGATGAGAGAACAGGAACTCTCGAAACATGTTCCAAATAAGGAAAAGAACATCTTGAGGTAATATAATTATAAATTTTAAATACTAAATATTATTTATATACATCAAGAAATAGACTGTAGCAAAAAGTGTTTGAATTAATTAATAATACCATACAAGGTAAATAAGCCTAAAGTGAAAATAGTGAACAGAACAAAACGTGAGGGTATTAAGCAAATCAAGACAACAGTGTATTGAGAAAAAAATAGTGAAGTGAATAACAATAATAAAGTGAAAACCAACAATCAGTTAACCGGAAAAATAAATGTATATCAAATTATCTCTCACATAAATATAATATTAACATGTGCTTAAATAACATAACCACACTTCCAAATAACCACATTACCAAATTATTAAATAAATTTCAAACACGAAAGAAACAACTAGTGAACACAAAGATGAATGTATACTTCAACAGACAATGCCAAAAACACAAATTGTCACCTAATTACATTAACATAAATACAAACAACAAAAATATAACTGCACAAAAAACAATAAAACAAGCACAAAAATTATGGATACAAAATGATATAAATCAATTATAGAAGATTCAAAATTAGGAAATTAGGATGGGAACACATAGTGTCCGGAAACATGTTCCAAATAAGGAAAAAACATCTTGAGGTAAAGTCATAAATATTAAATATATTATATACATCAAGAAATAGACTGCAGCAAAAAGTGTTTGAATATATATACGAAACAAGATGGCGAAGGCTGAAGATGAGAGAACAGGAACTCTCGAAACATGTTCCTAATAGGAAAAAAGTATATCTTGAGCTAAATTTAGTTATAAATATTAAAGTAATATATATATATATATATATATATATATATATACGTATATGTCGAAACATAGAGAGGAACGAATGAAGAGGAAGGATTCAATATTATAAAAATAATAATATACAGTAATACATCTAAAAATAATAATAATAATAATAATAATAATAATAATAATAATTATTATTATTATTATTATACATACACACACACGTCTGTCTGTTTACATGTTAAAATTTTTTGAAGTATGGTTTTACCACTTAGGTAATGTGTGTTGTTTTCTTATATATGCACATGTTTATGAATCGTATACATACTTTTTAGAATATTATATTACCCAAGTGAAAATGTATATACAGTAATACTTGAGAGAATCAGTGTATTATATAACGTGCTTTTAATTATGACCAGTACTAAGGTATTCAAAGTATAGTTAGCCGGGCTGTTAGGCCGTGGTCTAAAGATGTTAAGTACAGCGTTTCGGCCTCGCCATCGGCGGCCACCTTCAGTGCAAAATTGTTTTTCGCCAAATTACCCCGTACTGAGGTAGACTATGGTCACTACCGGGATTATTTACTATACCGTATCTTTATAGTAATCACATCAGGGGTCCACATCTTGTGGATACGGGTTTGGCAATCCCGATCTTTCCTGTCTAGACTCTCTTGACTGACTCTTATTCTGTCTAACCCCGACGCTATTAGAGTACTCGAGGGCTAGGGTGTATTTCGTTTCTCATTCTAATTTCTTAATTTACAATGGTTAGACAGGGCCATTCCCGGTCTAACCCTTCCACGTAAAATTTAGTTTACTCGAATAATTCAACAGATAAATATGGTCAGAGACTCTGTGAAGTCGAAACAGGCTATAGCCCAAGCCGTGTAGTGAAGAAGAAGAAACAGAAGAAGACAAATCCCACAGACGGATGTAGAGTCAGAAGAAGAAGAAGAAGAAGAAGGAGAATGACAAGGAGAAGAAATAACAACTGTATGACGTCATGAAGAGTTTGTCATATTGTAACACGGTATTTTCTGAAAACCTGAGACGCGTCATCATCATTCATGGCCCCGAAGTAGGTGGCCATTACGGTAATTACATAATGTCAAATTGCGTTATTATAGGTATTGTATTTGTCTACACTGGTATTAGGGTTGCGCAGTATGGTTTCGTCAAAACAAGGAATCACAGACGGATAACTTTAAACAGGCTGTTACGGCCAATTTGTGACTGACCACAACCGCGTGGCGACCGCCGACAGAGGAACTGACGATTGCATTATGTTTGTTTGTGCAACAATTCTTTACGATTTATTTAAAGGAACGTTTGACGTCTGCAAGTTACGTGACACTTAGGAGCACAGACTTGGCTACGTTTTTTAACAAAGAATTTTGAAAATGTGTAACGGAGAAGAAAAACAAGGAATGGGAATTCAAATGGATGAGCAGTGCTTAACAACTCTCCTATTTGCCGACGATCAGGTAATTATAGCCTGTGACGAGGACGACACACAGACTATGTGTTTAGAAAATTGAAAGAGGAGTACGATAAATGGGGACTTACATAAACACTACTAAAACAGAATATCTGAAAATAGGAGGCATGCAAGAAGAAGACCCAGATCTGCAAATCCATAGAATCGGAAAGTGTAGCAAATTCAGTACCTGGAAATAGTAAAATCTACTTTTCCATTTATAGGGATTTTCTTTTCCAAAGATTTTATGGACAAAACTTTCTACTTGTAGAAATTTGTCCACCATGCATTGTAATGAACAAAAAAGATTTCCTTGTGTAATACACTGGTAAATTTGCAGCTTAAACTTGATTATGCCACCGTCTTTGCATATTCTGTAGGCAAGTAAATGCAATCACTTCATCTTATGTGTCTCTTTATAACTCCAAACTTACGATCACAGGGGAAAAATGAGTGTCCCCTTATGGGATAGTATTGGATAACTTTTTCGAGTCGTCCAGAAGAAACCAGGGTTATCAAGTAACGGATAGCAGTATTGTTCCTGTTTTGGGCTCCACAGGCATCCGAGAACAAATGAAGAACTTTTGTAGTTTGTGGAATATTATTAGGAATATAATCATGAAGGAAAGTTCAAACTTCATTTGGATCTCTTTTACCCAAATCTTCATGGTATAAGTGATACTGTGATGGCCCTATTTTTATATCGTGAGTACAGAAAACATAAACCCACAGTTGGCTTAAGTAGAAAACTTCCTGAACAGGTACGTGAGGGAGATTCTGCATATATTCAAAACAGATACATTCAATATCATCTTTATTCTTACACGTTTCACTAACCTCATGCAGTTTATTGTTAAATTTCTTTGATTTGTGCTTTGCCATCAACAACAAACAATAACAGTATTGTGTAGGATTGTGGGATTGGCAGTGTTTAATAATATGGCTGTCCAGCAGCGCCAGCGTAGTTGTTTTGAAAAAAACATGAGTCCAGGACTGATGCCCCTTTCAAAACAAACACAATATTGAATGGCATAGTGTAGCCGTACTGAGCATTGGACTGGTGGCCTTTTCATGTAAAATGGTAAATCTAGGCTTATAGAATGAAAAACAACTCATATGCCATTTTCTCAAAAAATGTGACTGATGCCCTTTTCAAAACCACTGATTCAATTATTATTAAAGGAAAAAAACATTTGGTGTGGAATAGTGTAACTACTCTTTCATTTCTGTAGATATATGGTGTGATATCAAACGTTGTAAGTATGTACCAACATATTATGCTGCAAGATTCCTTCTGCAAGTACATTTGATGTCTTGCTTAAGAAATATAATTCGAGGATTGTTCAACAGAAACGCGTTTGATCTGCGCAGCCGTGACTTCGTCGTCATGGCAACTGAATTCATTTGTTTATATTGTCTGTTTAAGTACTGGTGACGCGTCTGTCAAAAATATTTGCAGTTTGCTATTTTCTAAGCGTTGTGACTGGGCTGAAAAATAGCATCTATGATAGAAAATCCGTCTAAAGATAATCTGAGTGCCGTTATTCAGTTTTTGGCCGCTGAGGGGCGTCAGTCAATGGAAATTTATACAAGAATGAAAGCTGTATATGGTGACTATAGTTATTCTCATACGGCAGTGGTTGAATGGTGCAATACATTTCGACAAGGAAGAAAATCCACTAAAGATTTGGCCTGTTCCGGGCCTGCACGTGTTGCACCATCAGATGAAAATGTGAGACAGCTGGAAACTGCTTTACGCGCAAATAGGCGTAGCAATGTTACAGAACTTTCTCAAATGTGGAGCATCAGAGTGGGAACTGTTCAGTCCATCATTCATAGTTGAATAGCGTCTTGGCTATCACAAAGTTGCTGCTCAGTGGATTCCATGACTGATGAGCAAAAACATTTTTGTTCGGCCTTATCACTACAGCATTTGATGCGCTATCAACAAGGTAATGCCTTTGTCCTTTGTACACCAAATTGTTGCCGGTGATGAGTCTTGGTGTTATCACTACGAACCAGAATTCAAACGTCAGAGTATGCAGTGGAAGCATCCACAATCTCCGAAGGCGAAAACATGTCGGTCCCAACCTTCGGCAGGAAAAGTAATGGTGACCGTATTTTATGATTATCAGGGTGCGCTGCTCTTAGATTTTAAAGAACCTGGTGCCAACATAAACGCTGAGCGATATGCAAACAGCTTAAAACGCTTACGGGTCAGCATCAAGAATAAACGTCCCGGAAACTCACAAATGGTGTCATTCTTCTGCATAATAATGCTACCCCATGTAGCCCAAACGATTCAAGATCTGCTTGGTCGTATAAAGTGGTAAGTCTTACAACATCCACCTTACAGTCCCGACTTGTCCCAGTGCGATTATCGTGTAAGTGGCCCATTAAAGAAATCACTAAAAGGACGGCGGTTTAAATTGGACGCTGAGGTAGAGTTTGCTGTTTGGTTCCGCAAACAGCCGCAAGAATTTTACCAGCAGGGAATCTACAGATTAGTGGGACAATACCAACAATGGGACTCATACCTTAATGTTAATGTTAATTTAAAATCGTTGAATAAAAAAAAAATCCTTTACAGCGTCTAAACGTGTTTCTATTGAACAATCCTCGTAAAAATAAATAATTGTATAATTGGTAAATAATTGTATCATTTTATAATACAATATAACAATATTAGAAGTGAAATTAAATTTCAAGAAACCAATAAAAAAGTATGTACTTTCCTTAGTTTCTATTAAGTGACAGAAAATAATAATAATACACAGAAAATATTTGCTCTGTTTTTAGGTCTGTGTCGGGGCAGTGGCAACCAACGCTGCAACGTAGTATTTCCAGAGGAGGAAGAGATAGGTACAGGTAATTATACATTCTTACGTATCGATGTATTTTGTTTTTATGACGTTCGTCTACCCTCTGTAGAGCTTAAAAAGGAGTTTGAAGACTGAAAACGTAAAGTGATTCACATTATAGAGAGCGGACAAAGTTAGTGTGTAATCACAGCATAGTTAATTGTATAAGGCGCTGCTAAAATGTCGTCTTTACCAGTGGCGTATCTAGAATTTACTCTTGGGGAGGGTCAAAAGAAAAAACAAGTTAAGACTAATCAACATTACTATCTTTAACGTGGTTGAAATTAGTCACATTAAAATAAACGGTAATAATACAATAAAATACGCGTTATTTAAACATTGTTTACAAGATACTCATTGACTGAATTGATTTTCCTATATTTGATGTTCCAAACGTATACGCTAATGCTGTGTAATAAACCTGTTTTTATATTTAAAAAAGACTTAGCGTACACAGCTAAAAAATTCATAAAAAGCCTAAAAATTAAGAAAATAATAAAAATTCGTCAACTTTTTCGACCCTCTGGAGGGGGTCCAGTCCCGTCCCCCCCCGTAAATACGCCCCTGATCTTTACTCTGTCGTCTTATAAACGTCGTCGGGAAAAAAAAAACAGTTAATGATCAGTTCATCTTTCGTGGAGTCGATCGGAAACTGAATGCTGACAGATAATTTGTAACTCGATAAAGAAATTTTTAGTATGTACTTCTAGGAAAGAGGATGATTCCTGATAACTTGAGAATTAATATGTTATGCGGAGTAGGCAGGCCAGTCGTATTCAAGCGGCCGAAGTGAGATTTCTCAGGCACGTGGCAGGATGTACGCTTCAAGGTCACAAAAGAAATGTCGACGTACGGCAGGAACTAAATATTATGAGTAGCCTATACTTGATACGACTGCCCGATATCGGCTAAAGTGGCCGCATCATCTTAATTGAATGGATGCCCAACAGCAACTGAATTACAAGCCGAAAGGACGGAGAAGCGTGGGGCGCCCGAAGAAGCACTGGATTGACCAGCTCTAGTCTGGGACCGAAACACACCGTTTTTGGTTTAATTCTTGGTGAAGACAATGCTGATGTTATTGATATGGAATAGTAGGTTTATAGAGTACGCAAAGGCCGAGTTTGAGGCGATGTAATATCCTGTAAGACAGTATTAAAGTCTCACTTGCATGTTATCACAATTCTGTAATGAGCATTAAGAACAAAGAAATTTTTGATGATAGTCCAAGTTTTGCAAAACTTTATATTTTGATAATTACGAATAATAGCAACAAAATTAAGAATTCATTTTTAAAATGTTAAATAAATAAAAAATTAAGTATTCAAACAGAGACTAAATAAAAATAATTATTTTTAAGGCGTTAAACTATCCATGAGTGAGATCCGTAATAGTTGTAGTAATAGTGATCCGTAATATACGCCTGAAGTAGCCCAATAAGCAAACCTTGGGTCAGAGACGATTAAAATGTTTGTGGACCGAGAGAGAGAGAGAGAGAGAGAGAGAGAGGACTACCATGGCACATCAATCACTTCTATTGAATATAACTAACATTCTGTTATGTCATCTCCGTACTCGTGATTTTGTTATACTGAAACCAATATTTTATTTAGCCAAACCGGCCGGCCAAATTCGGAGCGACCCAAATTAAGCCCGAAGGCGGTTTTGTAAAGACACGCTTCCCGCAACAGATTGCATTAACCGAACACAATGTAGAGCGTAAACACACTTCAATAGCACGCACACACATACCACTGCGTGAGCGCCAGCAGGAGCACGTGTATGGCCAATCTGAAGATATTTACAATGCCGGTCAATTGTGTCTTTATTATTACTGCGCAGCGTTTAAAAAAAAATAATTTTTAGGCTACTACAGGCGAGCCTGTATTAGGTTCACAGCCAGACCCGGCTCCAGGCAGGGGCGAACCGTGTCACCGCCCAGGGCGGCAAAATTTAAAGGGCGGCAGATTCCGGGATATTAAGTTTTGAAATTGAGAGAAAAATATTGAAGTCTTGTCGGAGAAGTGTACTAAACTGTGTAATGGCTTAACTCATGGTGAATCAAAAGACGTCAGTGCTACTGATTTACAGGATGAACTTAAAGTGCTTTAACAACTATAAAACGTAAAAGTACGCCTGTCGAGACTTTAAAATATATTCAAGAGTTCGCGCCAAATGCTGATATCGCCATAAGAATTTTGCTAACATTACCTGTGACAGTGGCAAGCGGAGAAAGGACTTTCTCGAAGCTCAAACTTATTAAAACTTATCTCTGATCGAGTTGGCCTATGTCCGAGACTCGCCTGAGTGGTCTGGCAACTATATCTATAGAACATCAGTTAGCTGAATCACTTGATTACGACGAAGTCATAAAGGAATTCGGAAGTGCAAAAGCTAGACGGTATTCTTTAACTAAGGTATATGGTACATTACTTTTGTTATATTTCAATCATAATGAATTTTAGTTAGTGTTTTAATTTTAAGTCATCACATAGGGATACATTTCTGTTGTCTCACGATTCCTTGTAGTATCTCTACAATTTTTATTGTAGCCGTTCGCCGCATCTAAACGCAAAAAAGTTCTAGTTATTTGTTAAACACAATAATGCAAACATTCCTAGTCGTCATTTGAAGGTAATCGCCGTATCTTTAGCGTAGGTCTAGTGTGCGTGAATGTGTTCAGAGTTAAAATAGGGAGGGGACGGCACTAATAAATACTGCACAGGGCGGCAGAAGCGCTGGGGCCGGCCCTGTTCATAGCAATCATTATATTCTTCATACGATCATCGTCGTCGTCGTTATCATAATAATCATCATCATGGTTTGGTATTCTGCCATGTGACAGGTCTCAGACCCCCGTCGCAATCTCCTTTCGTGTCTACGAGGTTTGATCAAAAGGTTCCATGCAGTTCTTGTTTATTAAAAAAATTATGCCTTCATTCATCGACGCTTATACTGCCCTCTTAAAAGTAGTCTCAGTCGAACGTAACACGATTAAGCCAGCCGTTTTGCAGTCTTCAAAATATTTCAATCATGCACTTTTTGGTACAGACTTGAGCTCGCTTAGCGATTTTCGTTTTACACTTCAACGATCGCGAAACGTTGTCCTTTCGTGTAAATTATCACTATTGGGAGGAAGAAAGATCGCGTTGGGATATATCTGGTGAATAGGGCAGTTGCCGTGTCATCGTTATGAGGTTTTTTTTTGCCTAACCTGGCAATATTCTTAACAAGCAATGACGTGCGTCCAGGCGCATTATCGGGCTGCAATTTTCATAAATTATTCTTCCGTAAATCTGGCCTTTTTCTACAAATAGCGTCATACAAATGCGTAAGACTTTCGAATAGTACTCTTTATTCGCCACACTCCACCTAGCGATGAAATTTCGTGGAACATAAAAACATAATCTTCTCTGACAACTGCGATCTTCAACTCATTTACGGCTTTGAGGCTTGTAAACCGCTTGTTCACCCACAGCAGTCTCACCAGAACCCTGCTAAACACTTATACCAAGACAGAGCAGTTTATCTCACAGTTTACACAAAATTTAATCCGTGTTCTTCAATCTTGGATTGTAGAATGACAAAAAAAAGCTTAATACACATAAGGACTACTTACTCAGTTAGCTGTGAAATCTAAGCAATGCATGAAATAGGGCTAAATTTTAGACGATTGACACTAATCACGGTTGTACCAGCATCACATAAAAATAGATTTTAAATCGGACACTTGTAGCGGTGGAAAATTACCCGAACTTTTATCATGTGGGATAAGAAAATTACAGCAGAAACTAAACCGAAGTATTTAAAACCATTGTTAGAAGTATCATGACTTACGGCTCAGAAGTTTGGACTACCAATAAACACACAAGAACAAAATTAATGAGAGCAGAGATGGACTTTTAGAGACGTTCGGCAAGAGTATCCAGACTTAGAAATTAAGTTATTAAGGATAGAATGAATGTGAAACATTCAATTGTTGATTTTATTCAAACAAAAAAATTGCACTGGTATGAACACACAAAGAGTGACACAAGAAAGGTTACCAAGGAGAGTTATGGAATGGACCCCACCAGAAAGAAGGAAAAGAGGAAGACCATCTACCATCTGGACAAAAGATATTCGGACTATGTTGAGGAAAGAAGTATGTTGAGAAATTGAAGAAGATCTTTGGACGGACAAGCAGCAGTGGAATATGAGAATTCAATCAATTCTTTAATCTTTGGTTCCGGAAAATGTGTAAACATTGTATAGCCGGAATAATAATAACACGAACTTTTTGATCCAACCTCGTATCAATCAATCAATCAACCGTGGCTCTACAACCCTTGGTGGGTCTTGGCCTGCTCCAAGAGTCAATTCCATTCCTCTCTATTGCATCCTTTGGGTTTCCAGTTTCTTATGTTCAGATTTCCAAGGTCCTCATCTATCTGGTCTTTGAATCTACTTCGGGGTCTTACCATTTTTCTACTATACCCATTGGTTTCTGGTAGAATATGTTTTGTAGGCTGTCCTTCCTCTATTATCTCTATGTGTCCAACCCAACTTAGCCTGTGTATTTTGATTATCCTGACAATGTCCGGCTCTTTGTAAAGATGGTATAGTTCATAATTATAGCGCCTGCGCCACATTCCATTTTCTTGTACGCCTCTAAATATTATTCTTAGAATCCATCTTTTACAGCAACCTAGAAGTCTGTCGCTATTTTTTGTCACTGTCCAGGTTTCTGAAGCATACGTCATCAGTGGCCTGATAAGTGTTTGGTAGATTTTCCATTTCGTGGTTCTTGAGATGAAGCTAGATGTCAGTTGCTTTTTTAACCCATAATATGTTTTATTTGCGAGATATATTCTTCTTCTTATTTCAGTGTTGATGTCGTTAGTGCTGTTTAGATCAAACCTCGTATACCAACATTTAATTAAAAAAGAAATAATAGTTAGTTATCACGGGGTTATAACCAGGTACGCAGGCCTATACATGTCATGTCATGTTATTTAGTCATATAGGATCTCGCCGTTTAGTGGCTGGGTGAAGAAAGTAGCGGTTGTAAAAGTGTGGGTTTACCAGAAAAGAAGACAACACGCCCAGTTTAGTAGACTCGGGTGAAAATTAGGTGAAATCTTGTCGTCAACGCGAGAGAGAACGCCAGTGTCCCTCCATACAGTTCCAGTCATGAATAATTCATGCGGCACGGCACGCTGTCTGTTGATTAATAACTATCGAGCGGTGGCTGTCGCGGGCAACGGAAACGTTGGGCTCTTGTCACAGAATCCTGTATACCGTACCGAGTGTTGTGCTATAACGGGTACGTATATACCTATGTACGGTTTTTATCTGATACTTGTAATTTACCGTATTCACGTGCACACTGGTCGCACTTTTCGCGCCCGAAACTTTTCCAAAATTGTACGATGCAACCATACTGCAAACAGTTTTTTTTTATTAATAAACTTGTGTTAATGATTGATAACCAGTGGGATGGCGTGGGTACATAACACCTGTTGCCGGTTGTGATAGGCGTAAAACTTAACCTAAAAATTGATTCGAATTTTTTCCTGTACCAAGTGTTTTTTTTTTTTAGAGCATTTTCTATCATTCGCTGGGAGAAGAAGAGGGCCCCGGGATCTGACTCTCATTAAACTTACACAGAATAAATCAGAACACAAATATTCGAATTAAATATAATAAAGACAAGCAGAGAAACACATGACTAAACGAACGAAACACAAATAGGTACACGGTATCCGCTGCACGTCAGTTCCGAAAACGAACATAACTGCTAACTGAGCGTTTTGCCGGTTTATACAGCGGCAACACATTGGACGGACGAGTGTGTACCCCTCTCGACAGTTTGTACAGTGACAACTAGTACGCGGTCAATGACCGTAAGCAGTAAAACATTGCCGATGTCTGAGCCGGCAACAACGCAAGATGGTGCCAGTCCACAACAGTTCGAAAGGAATGCTACGCTTTTCTTTTCTTCAAGTTTCCCTACTAATATTGTTCGGATTTCAAATTATTCAATAACTAAAGTATTTATTCTGCGATTTAATTAATATTATTTTCTCTTATTTCCAGTACTGTTGCCGCCGGCAACAGCGGTTACATGGACGCCACGCTACTGGTGGTTATAATCACGAAAAGAAATTTCTTAGGCTTTCACGGCCGGCACCAACACTGTTGGAATTTCTATTTGTCGAGCCGTTAGGCCGTGGCCTACTGCTTATATTCAAAACAGACTTTTCGTCTCCACCATAGTACGGCCATGTGTCTGTACATAGTGTGTACCTCAGTACGGGGGTGAATTGGCGGACACCGTGCGAATTTGTTAATCGTTTCTACACTGAAGATGCCCTCCGACGATGGGGCCGAAACGTCTGTTTTGAATATAAGCAGTAGGCCACGGCCTAACAGCCCAGCAAATAGCAATCCGAGAAATCACGCTGTTGTACACCACTATACAAAAAAATTCCGATTAAAGATTTCAAGCTTCACAGCTCATCATCAGGTCGGAAATACGGGATCGGAAATAATTCCGATCGGCTGGTGAGCTGTAAAGCTTGAAAGCGATAATCGGGAATTTTTTACATAGTGGTCTGCAACAGCGTAATTTCTGTTTGCCAATTTTATTTTATTTTATTTATTTATTTGTTTTGCTACGGTACAGGTTTAAAGAAAAACATTCGTTTCACAGTTTATAACATTACATCACAATTACTTTTCAAGCAGCAAAAAACTTCTTTTGTGTAATTAATTAAATTAATTTGCACGTTAATCAATTATTAAGTACAATGATAACGACTCTGTAGAGCAGCAGTCGGCAACCCTGCGCCCGTCAATAAGGACTGACGCGCCCGCTAACCAATTTGTAAATTTACTTTCTTTTGAACGAAGGAACGCACCCGTATTGCACCTACTTCGAAGTACTGTATTATACAATAGTACCAGCCATTTACTGAACCGCGCTACGTCTTCCCCGAATACGCTTGTCGAGCTTGTCGAGACTGTAAACACCTTTCTCCCCAAAGAAGAAAGTTGATTTTTTAAAGTTTTACATTCTGTGCATTATAAAAATAGTGTTATTGTGGTAAGTTCTTTAATTTATTTTTATCAAAATGTTTTCTTGTTTAACCTTTTTTTTCTTGAATGTTTTGTTAGTTTTAACGTCCGTGTGCATGATGACAAATTGTTGATGACCTACTGCTATGTAAAACATTTTTTGCAAATTTGTATGAAAAATACTGCAAAGCTGTTTTTAATTCTGTGTGTTCACGCAGCTCAATATAAGCGCAAGGGTATTATAAAGCGACAGTTAATGTTTGTAACGTCCGGCTATTGAACTCCGCACCTTTCTATTTTCCATCGATGGTGTGGGGAGGGGGCGCTCATCGAGCTGGTCCTCAGTTACAAAAAACCCCCCATAAATTCAAAGGTTGCCTACGACCGCTGTAGAACGTTTTCTTCCAGCACACTGGCAGCCGCTTGTTCGGATCTTATATAGTTTGTTGAGTTAAAAAAAAATAGATTAAAGTGGTAAATATTTTTTGTGGTGGGTGGATGCCTCTGCATATTTGTAAACCTACTTGCTTGTACATCTCTATTTAAAAACTTGCAAATTTGAGAAATTTCGACCGTTTTTATCGGTTTAATACGGTTTTACGGTTGGTCGTTTTCAGTTTTTGTTCGCTTGGCTGCAGAAGTCTACCTGTTTAATCCCATTTTCCAGTTCAATACTCCGTACACGATAAATCGAAAAAGTAGCCAAATCGTACAACGACGGTCGTCGATATGCCTATTTTTTATCGTATTCAGAGGGGCATCCAAAAAAATGTTATATAAAACAAGGTTTCCACTGAAGTGTCAAACATTTGTCTCGCGTTTTTTACGAGCGCGGCTGTGTGTGAGCTGTATTCTATCTAAGATAAAAGTCGTCTCGAGAAGACTAGTTACTTATCCATGTCTACAGTTCTGTTAACAAGCACGTGTACGTATCGTTTATTCCTCAGATAATTAACTGCATAAGATACATAACGAGACTAGTGAGATACTGTAACCACCACGAGAGGTCATAGTTACTTTCCTATTCCTTTCTCCTCCTATTCAATTGCTATCAACATGGTTTTGTAGTAGATAAAGCTAGTTACTGTGTTTGTTCCCCCCCTTTTAATTGGCCTACGTAAAGCTACTAGACCCAACTTTGTTTAATATACGTTGACGACATGTTGAGGGGATGGAAATCCAGAGTAACTTCGGGAATACAGCTTAACAAATCAATTTGTATGAGTTCCCTGCTATATACGGATGACATAATCCTTATTCAAAAAAATCAGGATGATTTAAAAAGAGCTATGCTTCAATTAAAAGAAGTGGCAAGAGAGTACTCACTGACAATTTTAGTAAGGAAGACCAAAACCATGGCCTTTAAAGGTAAATGTCCAGTGAGGACTAAGATAGTTATAAACAACAGCACTTCAGAACAAGTGAGCCGTTTTAAATATCTCGGCTGTGCAGTAAGCTATGAATCTGAATATGATATAAGAGAGAAGATAAATAAATTTAGGAATATTTGTGGTACGATTCGTGGAAATCTTGGAAATAAAACAAGACACAGCACAAGGATTAAATTTTATAAGACAATTGCAGTACCCACGTTGATTTATCCGAGTGAGGCGTGGGTCATGACAAAAAAGGAAAGTGGCAAGATTCAGAGTGCTGAAATGCAGTTTCTTCGAAATACTTTAAATTACACATTGCAAGATAGAGTAGAATAAGGACTGAGGATATCAGAGCAGAACTCGAAGTAAAGGACATAAATGAAATTATTTCAATTTAAAGAAGACAATGGTGGGATAATCTGCAAAGGATGACAGAGGATCGATTGCCGAAAGCGGCACCGAACTATAAAGCCATTGGTAGAAGAGACGTGGGTCTTCCGAGGATGAGATGGGTGCCGGAACAGGTTCATATAACCTAACCCTTGAAGAGAAGAAGAAGAAGAAGAAGAAGAAGAAGAAGAAGAAGAAGAAGAAGAAGAAGAAGAAGAAGAAGAAGAAGAAGAAGAAGAAGAAAGCTACGGGAAAGGTTTCTGTGAGGCAAAGATACCACCACACGGAATGAGAGTCCTTAGCATATCTGCTTTATTCGGCTTAAATGAACATCAGCCTTTAAGGGTTTAGTAGACCACTGGTTTTGGGAGTTGGCTGCTAACCTATAATTCAAGGGCACCATAAAATCAAGCCGTATTTGTCAGCCCACAGGGCAACTCAGCCTGTTCACATGAGTGCCAGGTAAAAATAGGCCATTGAAGCGTAGTGCTAGACATAGTACGACTCCCTTTTCTGGCGAACGGTTTGAACGCAGCCTAAGTCATTTGAGTAGTATATAAAAAGGAACGTACTGTCACTAAATTGTTGCAGAAAGCATTGAGAATAAGCGTTCGCTTTTCATTGAGAAGTAACTTTCTATTAGCTACCGGAAACGGACACAAAGGAAGTCAAACTATCGTACGCTTGAAGCAAGCAGAAAACAAACAGCTCGTTTACAGGTTAAAACTTACGATGATGCTTGCGTAAGCTTCTTAGAAGACATCTGAAAGTCACAAGTTTACTTAATGTGTATCGCTTATTTATGACATTTTTATGACCAATCACTTATTGGAAATTTCTGGTGATCAAATGGTAGAGCTCCCACCTATGGAGTAGGCCTACTCAGTTGAATTCATATAACGTTGCACACGCACGCACGCGCGCGCGCGCACGCACACACACACACACACAGAATAAATCTTAGTGAACAGACACAGTACTCTTTTCTTTTTGGTCTGTTCGCATCCCCCATTCTTTTAACGTGGCAGAACCGTTGCAGTCGTCTTGTCTCTATGTTGTGTCGTCTTGTTTTGTGACCTTTCTCTCTACTTGTATTCTCCTTCTTATTTCTTTATTCGCGATGCTTCCTAATACTGACACTCCACACTTCTTCCGTAATAAGTCCATTTCGACAGTCTCCGGTGTATCCCACAGTATTGCTTTCCAAGTCTCTGCTATATAAAGACATGTGGCATGAATATAATCGTCTAGTGTAGGCTATTTGATGTTTTTCTTATGCTTTATCTACACGTTGTTCTGTTTGTTGCTTTCTTTTACTGTCTCCTACTTTGTCAATGATCGCTCCTAAATATTTGTACTCACTGCAGATTTCGATAGTTCCTCCTCCTTTTAAAGTTTGCAATATTATTATTTTACTATTTTATTTTGGAGAAAAAATAGCTTTAATGCTGTATAAGACATTTCAATTAAAAAATTAAATTAATATAAAAAATCAAAACAAAAAAGTGCGATTTCGCCAGCGGCCCACGATTAATTGCCTGTATACCGTTTATGTCAGTATTTTCTTCAGCTCAGTTTTATTCTTTTTTTGCCTTAATTGAAGTTTCTGATTTTTAGGAATAAAATTGTAAGGGAGCATCGTATCTTAAAAAAAATGTTTGTACCGTTTTTAAATTTTTTGTTATTACACGTAAGATTTTGCGAACAAAATTTTGTATCGTTCAGGGCAAGCCAATAGTTGTTTCCTTAATTTTTCACACATCGCAAAAGCGGTAGAATATTGTACGATACAGATATAATATAAAAAACGCATGGTACGGTTACAACGCATAAGTAATTGCGCATTCACAAACATTCTTTTCTCGTCCCAGTAAAGGGAAATTTTCTAAGACTCATCTAATTAAATTCTACTGCGCCCGTGCAGTTCGACGAAAACACAAAAATCAAAACGAGCCGTTTAGTAGACTGATTTGAACGAGAAATACTAACAATATTATTTGTTAGCATAGTTACACTAAAAATAGGGATTGTAATGATGCGAATCATTTAATAAGTTGTATTAAGTTAGGTAGATGTCTCGAAGCCATTTTAGACTTATGTACAATGGTAATTACAGGAAAGGTTACAGCAAAACATATTTAAAAATAATACTGGAACGTGAAAAAATTTTAGAACTAGAAAAACTTTAAAGAAGCAAAGACGAAAGATATATGTTTTTTTATAATTACTGTTACTGTTAATGAAAGAAAGTGTAATTTACATTAAAAAAAGTTCTCAGGAAAATTATATGTTTTTAATACTAACGTAACTGTATATGAGAACCTCATACTGTATTTACTAAATTTTTATTGTACTTATTTGGATACACAGTAACGTATTTAAATTTATCTACTGGAAAAGTATATACAAAAACATTTCACATCAAAAACGTAACGTTTTTTGTAACATACATAAAAAACAGGTTTAGTTAAAAGAAATGTTCAATTAAGATTAATAACATCAGTAGTTACAGAAGGTAACTGTGAAAATTCTAGGCGTATAAACGTTTCAGACTTCTGTGTTGTGTAGATATTGAGAAAACTATAGAAGGACTTTACCGAAGTAACATTGCCAGTATAGAAAACAATCTCTCCTAGTAATTGTATTTACGATAAGCGTATTGAGAAAACTATAATAAAGACGTTACTATTTCTACCATTATTTTTGTTTTGTTTATGATTTTAAATAAATCTCACATAAATGACCGAGCTCTGTCTCACAATAATTGTGCGGGTGTAGTTTTAAAACACCTTTGTGCTAAATGGAATTTTACTGACGCGCTCGTACGAAACTTATTTTGAGTCATCATATTCTGTAAGCCCATTCCATCCCTTCTTCTTATAGATATACAGTCAGACAGAACATAACATACATATGCAAAAACCTTCTCTCTCTCTCTCTCACACACACACACACACACACACACACACACACACACACACACACACACACACACACACACACACACACACACACACACACACACACACACACACACACACACACACACGTATACATAACGTCTGCAATTACATGATTCGTGAGAATTCGTTACAAACAAATTCAGTGTTCTTATATTCATAATTGGGGGAGGGGGGTAGAAGATTCGGCTTTTCAAAAGTTACGTACCGGAACGATATTAGATTACACAACTACGTTTTTACGATGAGAGGGCCGGGCCGGAAGTTCGGAAGTTGACGGTAATAGAAATAAAATAAAAATAAGTTTCCATTTTCAATTTGTTTTTAAGTTAACACGTAATTGCATGCGCGCGCGTGTGATCCAAGTAACTATAACTAATTGAAAAACAATTTTCTTTTATAAATATATCGACCCTCGATTAAAGACTTAAAAATTGATCAATAAAATCCAATCGTATAAATATTTTAAGATTACGGTGCCCTGTTTTGTGTCACAAATAAATTAAAGAACGGGTGATAAATTGCCATTTATAAAAATATATTATTATGATACATTATTTAGTATGTAATGTTAAGTATTTTATTTTTCATCAATTTTTGGGGTTGAAGCCTCATTTTTATGTAAAAAGGTGAGTAAATTAACAAGTATCATAAAAAATACGAATTCTGTTGCACAAGGTGAGGTAAATTAAGTTAAAATATTTAATCTTAAAAATTCCTTCGTATGGTGCTGAAGTGTGCGTGAGATAGTACAGAAAACAATTAGCTTTTTAAAAGCTAACTTTCTGAAGAAGCTTTCTAAAAGCGAAAACCGGTTTAGGCTATAAGGTAAAACTTTTACGTGTTTACCCATAAAAAATTTTTGTGTTCCGAGTCGGTAGTGAAATAATTATATTTAGGAAAAATTTGTCATTAAGGTGTCAGTCTTATTTTCAAACCGCTATTATCAAACATTCTATCAACCTGTGAATCTTATTATCTTACCTTATTTGTTAATTTTATCCAAGCAGCGGGGATAAACATTCAATAAAACAACAATGACACCAAGGTAATTATCAAATGTCACTATCTCACCAGAGAGTTTTTTTTGTTTAAAACAAAACTATTTTTATGTTTCCGTTTTTTGCTGAACTGTCACTCACGGTCTCTATTTTTTAAAAACCGTACACTGCTTTTGTTTTTTGGTTAAAATTAAATTCTATTTTGTTACAATGTCCGAACAATAACACGAGCTCTTCTTACGTTTGATAACAGAGGTTAGGTTATGTTTACATTCCGCGGGCGCGCGATGCAAGTCCGAACAAAGTTGAACACTGACTGTTGTGGTACCGAGACCCCCACCAGCTGTTTACCTGGCTATCCATTCACCACCTGTTCCCCGGCTGAACGCTCTGCTGAACAAAACAGTTTCATTGTTCCAATTCGTCTGTACAGGAAATGCTTTTCCTTGCTCTTGCTACTACCCTTCGGATCAAACAGAGGGATGTGATGTGATAGCAGGTTATTAACGACGAAAACAATGGAAGGTCTAAACGTTTGAAATTGTATTGGGACTCATTAAAACGATATACTCTAAAGAAGGGTTGGTTGAAGTGTTTGTTTTTGTTTTTCTATTTGTGAACTGTATTAAGTAAAAATGTGCAACACCTCTATGTGATTATTTAGTTGAGAATTTCCTTTCTGTGTTCTTAATTTGAAAAATCAATCACTATCTTCGTTGTCACTTTATATTCAATTCTCCATAGTACACTGTAAACATTTTGTCATCTTTATGCGTAGAGATATTATAAACTTAATATATACAGCTTGGCTAATAATCTACAGCTATTCTACGTTGTATCCCCATCATCACCACAAAAACTAAATAGTGTTTGTCAGAAAAAAGACATATTATACTTAAGGCTACTAACTATTGTTTTCCGAGAGATTTTTGTCCAATTTTCTTGTGGCCGTCAGTCGATGAGGAGTACACTAAAACCTCTTTTAATTCGTCACATTTTATAATTCATCGTCCAGCTGAATGAGTGTGTGTGTTTGTTCTTTAGTGATATACATACACAAAAATATATGTCATTCTCTTTCTCTGTCTTGTCTCGGTCTGTCACACACACACACACACACACACACACACACACACACACACACACACACACACACACACACACACACACACACACACACACACACACACACACACACACACACACACACACACACACACACACACACACACACACACACACACACACACACACACACACACACACACACACACACACACACACACACACACACACACACACACACACACAGAGAGAGAGAGAGAGAGAGAGAGAGAGAGAGAGAGAGAGAGAGAGAGAGAGAGAGAGAGAGAGAGAGAGAGAGAGAGAGAGAGGTGTGTGTGTGTGTCGAGAATAATATTATGTATATTATATATTATTAAATATAGTTTCTTCTGCATGGCGTTGTATTATATTTTTATCGTTTTAATAATTTGTTTTAATAAGTTTTTTCAATAAGTTTCAATAATTTTAAAAATTTGAAACGTTAAAAATATAATACAACTACTTGCAGAAGAAACTGTATTTAATAATATACATCATATTATACAATTACTGGAAAAAACTTCCGAGTTTCATATTTAAAAAATATATGGAGAACTACAGCCAATTTTTTTTGGCCTTAATTTTTATAATATTTTTTTTATGAGCCTATTATTTCATTTTTCGCTGACGACACAACATCACATACCAAGGGAATGCTTGCTAATATTGTTTGCATATAGATGAAATGCTGAGGAAATGCGTTGGATGGTAGGAGAGACAAACATATGCCGAATTTCATAGTTTTATAACAAATTCACAAATTTTCCAGAGATTTAATTAAATATGATAACTATCCCAATCTATACAACTGTAACCTACCATCGACAATTAGGATTAGAGATCGATTAATTCAAGCATGCCAATAAAAAAGTACCTTTTGTTGGTTGAACTTGACAAACTTTTGTAAGTGATAATCAATCGTTTTCAACTAACAACGTTTCAAGATTGGTTTCGTGTTTGTTCGTCAACAGGACTGTACTGAAGGGTTCTACTCTACGGGAAACGCAAACACCCTTCCTACTGACCCTACTGCGCTTCCGTCGTGGACAGTTCCTGTCCGATGATTTTGATTTAATGCACTGACGATTGATTGGTCGACAAAATATAAATACGTGTATGTCAGTGCAACTTTTGTTTGAATCAGATAGTCACATTAAAACATAGTTACATTTGAAACGAATAGTCGCACTAAAATAAAACGTGAAAAGCAAATTTATTACTTGTATGCAGAAATGGTTAAAATAAATTACGTTTTTCTTAAACATGTTACTCACACAATCATATAACAATATTTAACGTTGGAAGGAACTATTATATTTTTTAAGGACATAGTTTATACACTTTTAGGATACTATAAATTGATGTCGTAGGCTCTCACGGCCGACGTCAACTCTCTTAAAGCTATGACTCATTGCCGGGCTGTTAGGCCGTGGTCTAATGTTGGCAATTTTAACAGACGTTTCGGCCCCACCATTGGAGGCCATCTTCAGTGTAAACGATTGAAAAAGTTACTGGCATGACGGTACTGTGGGAACTGGTGAACACCGCACCAGTAACGTTACCAATGGTGGGGCCGAAACGTCCAGGCCTAGACCACGGCGTAACAGGCCGCCAAGTCATAGCTTTGACAGAGGATAGTATAAAGAGTATTAAATAATATCGGTATGGAGAACCATACATGACTTCCATGTTCTAAGATTTATATTTATAAAGATTTTCGAAATGAAATATTACCATAGAAACTACTTCTTTCTACTTACTGCTTCAGCCTTAACCACAGTACTGTGGTCACTAACGTATAACACCTCACGTTATCGCACTCGATTTTCACTGATGATGGAAGTAGATGGCATTGCCGAAACGTCTGGTTTTGTAGAAAACATTGGACTACGGCCAAATATCCCGGGAAGGAATTTTAACAAAAACTACTTCTTTGTTGCCGATAACGTTGTACACATATATATAAAAAATATGCATAAAATTAATGGCTTGTATAAGTTAATGATTGATCTCCATTAAGTAGTGCTCAAGTTTCCAAAGTTTTAATATTATGATGTCCGTAATTAAAACATCAGAGCAGGTTTAGTGTGTATGAGGGTACACCATGGACAAAAATTTTCAACATTTCCTATTGAGCGTTCTTTAGAGTAAAGCTGCGAATCTACAGTGTACGTTTCACAGAACAAACACGTGGAAAAGAAGGAGCGCTCGGAAGTCACTCATGGACCCTCAGCATCTTGCAGAGGGTTCATTCCCTAAAGACGAAAAGTCTGTCTATAAATCGTTCCTCTGTAAACACGTGCAGTTACACTGCCCAGCGATCCACAGGAAGCAAATCGCTATCCACGCTGGACACTTTTTCGGCTTGCACGCGTTATGTTGGTATGGGTTTCGGCACTTTCCATCTAAAAAGCGTGCAAATGTAAGAAAATAAAAATGAGTGAGGCCAGGAATAACGCGAATTTTGTGTGTGTGTGTGTGTGTGTGTGTCTTCCCTGCCTTTTTATTGCAGTAATCATAATAATAAAATGGAAACGTTAACATTACATAATTGAGATATGCTTGCCTGCCACGAACGATATATTTTCACTCATACATGATTTACACTAAAATGAAAAAATTATAATTTTATTGCCTGGCAACAAAATTATTTTATTTTTAACAATTACCATTGTTTGAAAAAGTTTAAATGAATTTTCAAGTACTTTACTGTTGTTACAAGGTAAAAGGTTGCAGGTAAACTACCCCTTTCCCTTAACCGATCTTCATCAAAATCAAAAGTCCTTGAGATCTCTACAATTCAGGGACGTATGCAAAACATTATTTGATTCTGTTTGAATTTGCGGCTGTTATCGTTTGCCATAGAAAATTACCCTTGATAAAAAAACGTTGCAGGTAAACTACCCCTTTCCCTTAACCGATCTTCACCAAACACAATAGGTCTTGAGTACTCTACAAATGAGGGCTTCATGCAAAAAATTATTTGATTCTGTTTGAATTTGCGACTGTTATCGTTTGCCATAGAAAATACCCTTGTTAAAACATAAAACGTTGCCAGTAAACTACCCCTTTCCCTTAACCGATCTTCACCAAAAACAATAGGTCTTGAGAACTCTACAATTCAGGGCTGTATGCGAAATATTATTTGATTCTGTTTGAATTTGCGGCTGTTATCGTTTGCCAAAAAAAATTACCCTTGATAAAAAAAACCGTTGCAGGTAAACTACCCCTTTCCCTCAACCGATCTTCACCAAAAACAATAGGTCGTGAGTACTCTACAAATCAGGGCTGTATGCAAAAAATTATTTGATTCTGTTTGAATTTGCGGCTGTTATCGTTTGCCATAGAAAAAAATCTACAGATAGACACACAGACAGCAGACACACAGACACACACACAGACACTTTTCGAAAAACGACTTTTTTCATGTTTTGAGTGTAGTACAATCAGAATCTGCAATAACTCGAACACGATTTTTTTTGCCATCACCATACTTCCATTTCCTTAAGGAACATGGAAGTAAAAACCGTATTTCCTTTATTTCTACCTACACCAAAAGATAAGAATAAAATATCGATTGGAGAACCATACCGGTACATGATTTCCATGTTCTAAGATTTATATTTAAAACCATATACTTCAATTCGGTTCGATAATTTCTAATAAGTTAGGTGTGTTCCTTGAAAATCGAGTTTTTTGTTTGACAAATAGAAATGAAATATTTCCATAGAAACTACTTCTTTGTCGCCGATAACGTAGTACACATAAAAATATCGGTATGGAGAACCATACATGACTTCCGTGTTCTAACATTTATATTTAAAATCATTTTCGAAATGAAATATTTCCATAGAAACTACTTCTTTTTACTTCTTTCTTTAGCCTTAACCACAGTACTGTGGTCACTAACGTATACCACCTCACGTTAGCGCACTTGATTTTCACTGATGATGGAAATCGATGGCACTGCCGAAACGTCTGGTTTTGCAGAAGACATTGCTCTACGACCAAACAGGCCAGGAAGGAATTTTAACAACAAACTACTTCTTTGTTGCCGATAACGTAGAACATATATAAAAAATTATCCCATCCCCCTTCAACTATAATTTTCATTTATAGAAAATTACCCCCACCCGTTCAACTAGCCTCTTCATTTATAGATATTTCATCTACGTTTCTACAGTGGATTATTATGATCTCCTTATCAGGATACTTTATTTATCAAAATTAAGTACTTTATTCTTATTAAAACAAAAAATATTTCAGGTAAACTACGCTTTCCCCGTAACCGATCTTCACAAAAATCAATAGGCCTTGAGTCCTCGACAACTCAGGCATATATGCAAACAATTATTTGATTATATTTGAATTTACAGCAGTTATCGTCCGTCATAGAAAAAATTAACCTTGTTATCACATAAAATATTGCAGGTAAACTACCCTTTTCCCTTAACCGAGCTTCACCAAAATAAACAGATCTTGAGTACTTAACAATTCAGGGAAGTATGCAAAAAATTATTTGATTCTCTTTGAATGTGCGGCAGGTATCATTCGTCATAAGAAAAATTACTCTTGATAAAACATAAAATGTTGCAGGTAAACTACCCCTTTCTCTTAACCGATCTTCACCAAAATCAAAGGACCTTGCGTTCTCTATAATTTAGGGATGTATGCAAAACATTATTTGATTCTGTTTGAATTTACGGCAGTTATCGTTCGTCATTGAAAAAAATTACCCTTGTTATCACATAAAATGTTGCAGGTAAACTACCCCTTTCCCTTAACCGATCTTCACCAAAAACAACACGTCTTGAGTACTCTACAATTCAGGGCCGTATGCAAAATATTATTTGATTCTGTTTGAATTTGCGGCTCTTATCGTTTGCTATAGAAAAAATCTATACACAGACACTTTTCGAAAAATGACTTTTCTTCGTGTTTTGAGGGTAGTACAATCAGAATCTGCAATTATCTCTAACACGATTTTTTTGCCATCACCATACTTCCATTTCCTTATGGAACATGGAAGTAAAATCGGTATGGAGAAACCATACATGACTTCCATGTCCTCAAATTAATATTTAATATCATTTAAATATTAATTAGATAAGTGGATGCTTGAGTTCTGAAGAAATTAAGTATCAGCTAAAATGGTACCACCATGTCAGGTGGATTAAGACTATCCTCAACCTGCGTGAGGAAGGACTGTACTTTTGGATAAAATGTCTGTAGGTCAAACGAAGAGCTAGCTAAAGGTAGCTGCGATCTGATTCCTGTAATGAAATTGGCCTCTCGCTGCGAGGGGCCGAGGGATGTCTATAGTGTTATCAAAGTATTTCCTCTCAATACTATACTAGTCATTTTTCTTTTTTAAAATCGAGTCTTGATTTCTTTCTTTCCATTTGTCTTCTGATTTCTTGAACGACGATTCTGTTCACCCGTATAATTATAAATTTCTCAGCAAAACATTTCTTCCTTAATACGTTTGTGTCTCCTGTTTAACACCCACCATTCTGATCCATGTCATAACGCTATATTCCACACAGGCTAGTAAATAACTAGCCATCAGGGAGGTCAAAATATTTTCAAGGAGGGGCAAACAATTTTCCAAAGGAGAAAAATATTTATATATTTTTCATACACACACACACATGCACATATTAGTTTATAATTCTCATATCATAATAGAAATAAGTACACAGATTGTATTAATTGCTTTAATACAGCAACACTGCCCAGCGATCCACAGGAAGCAAATCGATGTCCATCTCATCGGCTTGCACGCGTTGTGTTGGTGTGGGTTTCGGCACTTTCCATTAAAAAGCGTGCAAACATAATAAAATAAACACGAGTGAGGCCAGAAATAACGCGATTTGTGTGTGTGTGTGTGTGTGTCCTGCCGGCCTTTTTATTGCGGTAATCCCAATAATAAAACTTTGGAAAAGTAAACATTACATAATTGAGATATGCTTGCCTGCCAGGAACTATATATTTTCATTCATACGTGATTTAAATTGAAATGAAAAATATAGAATTTTGTTAAAGTGAAATGAAATGTTTCCATAGAAACTACTTCTTTGTTGTCAGTAACGTAGTACACATATAAAACTTATAAAAATTTACCTCCTCCATCAACTACCATTTTAATTTATAAAAAAAATTACCCCCTCCCCTTTCAACTACCCTTTTCATTTTTAGATATTTCATCTACCTTTCTACAGTGGATTATTATGACCTTCTTTTCAGGATACTTTATTTATGAAAATTAAGCACTTTGCTCTTGTTAAAACGTAAAACGTTGCAGGTAAACTACCCCTTTCCCTTAACCGATCTTCACCAAAAAGTGGTCTACAATTATTCAGGGCTGTATGCAAAAAATTATTTGATTCTGTTTGAATTTGCGTCTGTTATCGTTTGCCATAGAAAAAAAATAAGACACACAGACACACACACACAAACACAAACAGACATTTTTCGAAAAATGACTTTTTTTCATGTTTTGATGGTAGTACAATAAGAATCTGCAGTTATCTCGAACACAATTTTTTTTCGCTATGACCATACTTCCATGTCTTTATGGAACATGGAAGTAAAATCGGTATTAGACCTTTAATAACTTCCATGTCCTAAAATATATATTTAAAATCATTTAAATATTAATTAAATAAGTGGATGTTTGAATTCTGAAGAAATGACGTATCAGCTAAAATGGTACCCTCATGTCAGGTGGGTGAAGACTATCCTCAACCTTCGTGAGGAAGGACTGTAGTTTTGGATAAAATATTTGTAGGTCGAACGAAGGGAGGATAAAGGGAGCTGCGATCTGATTCCTGTAATGAAATTGGGCTCTCGCTGCGAGTTATCGGCCGAGGGTGAATGATGTCTATAGTGTTATCAAAGTCTTTCCTGTCAATACTATACTGGTCATTTTTCTTTTTTTAAATCGAGTCTTTGTTTCTTTCTTCCCATTCGTCTTTTGATTTCCTGAACGACGATTCTGTTCATCCGTATAATTATAAATTTCTTTACAAAACATTTCTTCCTTAATACTTTTGCGTCTTCTGTTTAACACCCACCATTTTGATCCATGTCATAACGCTATATTCCACACAGGCTAGTAAATAACTAGCCATCAGAGAGGACAAAATATTTTCAAGGAGGGTCAAACAATTTAGGAGAAAAATATTTATATATTTTTCATACATACACACATGCACATATTAGTTTGTAATTCTTATATTATAATAGAAATAAATACAAAGATTGTATTAATTTATTAAAACATTTATTGCTTCAAAACATGCATAAAATTAATGGCCTGTAAAAGTTAATGTTTGTTCTCCATTAACAAACACTTGTTATGATTTTTTTTCATAGAAAAAATTCTACACAGACACACAGATAGACCGACAGACACACAGACACACACAGAGACCCTTTTCGAAAAATGACTTTTCTTCGTGTTTTGAGGGTAGTACAATCAGAATCAGCTCTTATCTCGAACACGATTTTTTTCGCCATCACCATACTTCCATTTCCTTATGGAACATAGAAGTGCAAAACATGAATTTTCGTTGTAAGTAACGGGAGTTTTACTGTTTAACCATTAAAAACGAAAGTTTTCTGTGTCAATACATAACCCTGATTTATGTATTTATATTTCTATATTTCTACTTACATAGGTCTATAAATTTACAGTATATTCATTTATTTGCCGGTGGTATGCATGGTATGAGGTTTGTTGATTCCTCTTGTAGATATGATCTCTCAGCCAGACAGAGAAATGTCGCGCCATGAGGTTGAATAGCGGTGACCCTATACTGTATAGGTTATTATTCGCTGACGATCAAGTTACCATAGTAGGCGGTAACGATAGTAGGCAAACTTAGTGAGGTATTTGGGAACTCGAGATCAAAACGAGTCTTGAGAAGACGGAAGGAAGTAGTAGCAGTTGAAGGGGAGGACTTAGAGGTAGAAAATAACTTGGGCTGGCATTTCGTTAAATTCCAGTCTTTGATTTAATCAATAATTAATTTTATCAGAAATGTATACTGCAACAGTATAAATGTATAGGGTACTGTGCATTGCACATAGTAATTAAAATAATTAATTAAAGTAAATAAATAATTCGTATTGTTAGTAATAATAATTCAGCTTTCAATCTGAACTGTAAATGGAACGACCAAATTTCATGTTGGGACAGGTTAATCACGCCACTCCGCTGTGTCTGTGTGTACACATGTATTTTACATGTGTGTGTGAGACCTGTCAATTCCTGCAAAGCGTCACCCCTTAACGAACGCTATTAATTATATTAATTTATTTAAATTGTAAAGAATGTGTGCATAATATCACAAAACCAAATACGCCACAGTGTCTATAAAAGTAAGAGGCACATGTGTATACAAAATAGTGCGAAAAGAATAAAAGTGCGATTATAGTGAAAATAAATATAAATAAAACTGTTAATTAAGATAGGGAAAACGGTTTATACACAGTGAACACATATAAATTACCGACAAGATGAATATCGGTTAATGTGCAAAAGACTTCGCATATCGCGAAGACAAGCGAATTAAGTGTGAAAAGAATCGTGTTTAAAAATGGACACCAACGACAGACTCAGACCTGCAGAATATTGTCAAAACATGATTTTTGCTCCCTAGGGTATAAATACTCGAGACGCGCTAACTTAATTTTCTTTCTCGTTCAACTATAGTGGCAGCCGGAGGCTCTGGCCCAACGATAACAACTCTTTTCTCGTACAACTACCGTGGCAGCCGGAGGCTCTACCCAACGACAACAACTCTTTGTCTATCAACCGCAGCAGGAGCCGGAGGTTCTTCACGACTACTCATCACTTTTGTGAGGGCATCTGTAACCTGAGGCCATGACGGGATACGAGGGAGCAGCCAAGTACATGAAATAGAGTCCAGCGTACGGGACGAGGCAACGGACGGCGGAGAGGATCTGAAGGACGAGGATCAAGGACTCCAGGACTACACGACTACAGAGGAGCATTCAGGATCGAGGACCTAGGATCGAAGAGGATACGCTACCTATTTACCACGACAATAAGGTGAAAAATAACCATGTATTTGTAAAACAAAGACTCACATAAAGACAATATAATTAACGATGTAAAAAAAAAGGCAATCTAATTCAAAGATGAATTAATAATTTTTGGAAATGTAAATATTTATTTGTATATTAATTAGAGTAATGTTTAAAAGTACGAAACTATAATTTTGAATCAATAACTTAGTCAATGATATTTAAATTAATATAAAGTAAGTAGTAAATTTTTATTAGAAAACAAAGCAATGCATATGCAGTATAATCAAACGAAATTAGATTATTAGAAAGAGATTAGATAATCTAATAATTATCACAGTAATGAGCAAGCCGAGAGCAATATTAGATAATTACAAATGTTTATTATAGTATAAGATTGTATATTATGTCTATGTGTAATACGAGACAGTGGCGCAGCGAGGGTGGGTTTGGGGGTTAAAACCCACCCCAGAGAGATTAAGAAATATATTTTTTATGTTGAATGGGCTACATAATAAAGACGTTTTAAAACAGTTTAAGAAGTTCTCATATCAAAACATGCTGACAGTGGACTGAGGGGTGTTAATCCTCAATTCCATGACCGTAAACTGCGACTCTCTGCAAGTCCACTCGGTGAGTGTTTGCCGCCATTACCATGGCAGGCAACACCGCTATGTGTAGAATGATGCGGGTTTTACTCACCGTTCACTCGCAGTGGTTCAACCGACTTTACCATTAAGCTTGTACTTGCAGAGAGAAAATCTTGACCTTTCAGATGCCATAAAGTCTGCTATAACTGTAAAAAAGAAGTTAGAAGAGGCTCGAAATGAGGCAGGTGACACATTTTCACCTATTTTCAAGAAATCTAGTGACCTGTGTGAAGATTTGGAGGTCCCTGTTCCGAGACCAAGGACGATAGGGCGGCAGACAATGAGACACAATGTTCCGGCCGACTCAGTTGAGGAATACTTCAGAAGATCCCTTTCAGAATTCAGAATTCAGAAGATTTATCCCTTTCCTCGAAAATACTATCAAGGCTTTTGACCAAAAGTTTGAATCTCACCAGAACATACTAACACCTTTCCAGTGTTTGATACAAACCAGCCTAGAAGAAAGTAATTTTCAAAACACTTCTAGCATTACCAAACTAGCGGAGTTTTACGAACTTGAAACTTCAGGGGTCTGTGGTGAGATTATTCTGTGGCAAGAGATTTTGAAAGAAAAAAAGCCGAAAAATGCAATAGAGGCTTTGCAGCATTGCAACGCTGGCCTCCTGCCCGTGGTAAATTCTTTACTTTCTATTTTGGCAACAATCCCAGTCACTACTTGTACACCTGAAAGGTCATTTTCTTCATTGAAGTTGCTGAAGACCTATTTGAGGAACAGAACTTCCTAAGAGCGCCTAAATGGACTAGCTATGGCGTATATACACGAGAGAATCTGTGTAACTGAGGATAAAGTACTTGACGAACTTTCTCAAAAGTCACGAAGACTCAATATTTCTTTGTAACGATGACTAAACAAATTTAAAATTTACTTTTGGAAAACTTTTCTATTTGTTGCCAACCTACAACCCTGTGTACCTTAATACTACCCTTTCCCTATTTATCACAGTTATAAATTATGTACATGCATAATTTAAGTTTTCTCAATATGACATAAGGTCCGCAAAATACATCAGATGTGCGCAAGACATATATTAGGCCCCGGTAGACCGCATCTGCCCACCCTAAAAATAGTAGAGTTAATCCCCCCCCCCCCAGGAGAAATTCCTGGCTGCGCCCCTGATACGAGATTATCACTTATATGTTAATAACTGGATGTGTGCTACGGCTACACACATGCGAATAATAATGATATTTTTAAATCGCAACAAAATAAGAAATATTTGAGTAATACATTTTTAAATGATTTTAAACCATACATTCTGTTATTATTATTACGATTACAAAATAAATGGCTCACAAGTAATGTGTAAAATAAATGGCTCACAAGAAGTTGGGGGCTGCACAAATATTTAACGTTGTCGTAATACATTAGATATGAAAAGTGATTCAAGGTTAAATAAGAATAAATTAACATTAAAGACAATAAAAAAAAAGGTTACACAAAGATAGAATATAAATTGGGACTATTGAATCAGGAGAACAATTTGAAAATATCAGTGAAGAAAACGACTCTTATGGCCCTTGAAAGTAGCCAACAGGTGGGATCTTGATGATAGTAAAGGACAGAACAGTTATCACATTTCTGCTACCGATTTTGTGACATGATTTATACGATATTTATAAATAAAAACTTACGGTTAGAATAATATTTCATCGTTATTATAAACAAACTAGAAAAATCTCCTGCTCGAATTTAAGAGTATTAAGAAGGAAGACTCGAAAAGAATTGGCTGGGTTCCACGGTAGGTGTATTTAAAGGCTGCAGAAATGAAGCATGGCGGCTTAGTAGACCAGTGGGTATGGCACCTGGCTACTAATTTAGAGGTCCCGGAGTTCGATTCCCGGGCCCGCACCATAAAATCAAGATGCGTTTTTCAGCCCCCAGGTCGACTCAGCCTGTTGAAAGTGAGTACCTGGGATAAAATCCTGGGGTTAATAATGGGCGGCTGAAGCGTAGTGCTGGCCACACTGCCTTCCTTGTATGCTGTACGGCTAACAAATGGCAGCCTACCCTGCCTGACTCCTAAGCTGCTTTGGTGGTACACATGGGAGCCATTATATATTATTATAGAAATGAAGGTCTGTCTCGCATTGCGAGGACTCTTAAGGCAGGTAGAGTGTGGAGCGATGACATACAAGCAGCTTTACGACATACAATGGTGACTTGTTATGCAGGGTGTATGATGATCGGGTTACGTGTGTGTCAACAAATGAGGAAGTATGGTTGTACAGCTCCCTGAAAAAGAATTCAGAAAGATTGTAGAGCTTGGAAAAGGAACAACGTGAAGATCAAAGACAAAAGAAAGATGAAAGATACAAGAAAGGTAAATACCTTCGTAATATTACTAAACTATATCTGCCGAAGTCAAAGTGGCCATTAATGTATATCTATGTGTAAGACGTAAGCTTATGTGAGCTTTATATTTATGATTCCACGCGGTGGGGTGTCTTAAGAAGTAAGCTTATATGAGCTTTATGTTTATGATTCCACGCAGTGGTGTGCCTTCAGAAGTAAGCTTATATGAGCTTTATATTTATGATTCCACGCAGTGGGGTGCCACAAATCTATGACAGTAAAACTGATATTGACAAGAAGAGTTCAACGAACATTACGCATTGCCGTTTCAAACTTCACCGCGGTAGAAATTAACCTGTTTAGTAAATATAGGGTACGTTGATGCAGCGTTACTAAAACAAACGCTGCGGCCAGGTTCATGAGACGTTCCACATACGCGGGGTCACGCAATTATCGAGATACGGTAGCTCTCTCTATTATTGTCGGCCGTGTTTCTTACCCAAATAACACATTCTGTTAATTACTTCCATTCAAACTGCATGAGAGAGATTCCTACGCTTCCATCCATACACGATGCGTGGGCGAAAATTTCTCTCCTCCCACTGACATGACGTTTTCCTGCAATGAATCATTTTTGCTTGTGACTTTTCACTTTGTTCGTGAAACTGCAGTTTCATACTTGATTATTGGTATAGATAGTGAGTGCTTTAACACTGACTCTAATTTTATATACGAGGGTCATGCAATAAGTAAACAAACAAATAGTTGTAGAAAAGAAATTAATTGTAGCTGCTAATTGAAACTTTCAGGAGTGTTACCTGGCAACGTCGTTGTGAGTTTTCATCAGCTGTTCAATAATATATTGCATAAACATAACCAATACAGTTTTATTTACGATGGCGTGTCCTCTTGAGGACAGTACTTTCGAAGAACAGCGTTCTGTTATAAGATTTTTGGATTTGTAACCACTAACTTGGATTCACTATTTTGAACCTGAGTCAAAGCGACAAAGCATGGAGTGGAAGCATCCCAGTTCACCCGATAAAAAAGAAATCAAAAACCCAGCTAGTAAGGTGATGTTAACCATCTTTTGGAGCTGCCAAGGCCCAATTTTCTGTGATTACCTACAAGACCAGCGTACCATCAATAGTCAGTACTATTCTGACATAATTGTGAACAAAGTTAAGCCTGCTTTGAAGAACAAATGTCTGGGATAGCAGAGGAAAGGTGTGATTCTTCTTCACGATAATGCCCGCTCACACACGGCAAAACTGACGCTCGAAACAATAAAGAAATTAGGTTGAGAGATCCTGTCTCATCCCCCTTAAAGCCCTGACCTTCCCCCATGACTTTGCGTGGTGTCAAGTTCAACAGCAATGAAGAAGTGAAGTAAAAGTCCAAAACTGGCTTCGACATCAAGGTAAAGAATTCTTTCCTGAAGGAATAAAAAAGCTTGTAAAGAGATGGGACAAGTGCATAGATAGACGTTGCTGGAGATTACGTTGAAAAGTAAAAACAAATTGTATTGATTGAATAAAAAGTTTTTGTTCCACAGCTGTTTGTTAGTTTACTTATTGAATGACCCTCGCATTACTTACTATCTAAGAATGATCATCTAGATTATTAAGGATTCACGTTGTCATCTTCCACCTCTTCCTCCGCCTCCTCCTCCTCGTCATCGTCGTCGTCGTCATCATCATCATCATCTCCGTCACCATCACAATCCCCCACCAAAACTACCACCACCACCACAATCATCATCATCTTCACAACGCGACATAGACAAGGTGCTGCCTGTTCCGCCTTAAAAATCCTCCAGCCATCCCTTCCTGGCTCTACCCACACACTTCTGTCCTATAAGTTTGTATTTCCAGACTTGTTTGTCCAGTCTGAAATCTGACATTCTTTCTAAATGTTCTTTCCACCGTTAATTATTGTAATCTTTAGATTTTTCATTCAAGTTGAAAATTTGTAATTCTTCTTTTCGCCTCATCCTTATACGGTCGAGTTTAGAACACCTTTTAACTCCTCTTAAGAACACCATTTCCGAGGCTTGTATTCTACTGTCTAGTTTCTTGGTTGTTGTCCATAATTTACACCAATAGGACTGCCATAATATTTGTAGAACTTTAATTTTTTTATCTCGACTTACCTTGTTTCTAAAAATACGGTCGATTGTCCCACAGATCATCTCTGGAACTTACCGAACTTAACATCAATATCATAATTCCTATCACAGCGAATAATCTTTTCTCAAACAATTAAAATGGCTCACCTGTTCTAGAATTCGATCACTAATCATTATTTTTGTTCTTATTGGTTCCTTGTATCGTAATGCTATTAACTATGTTTTTGTAGTGGAGATTTTCATATTGTATTGTTTGCAAATCCGATAAAACTTAAAAACAGATTTTCGTAAATCCAATTCAGTACTTTCACTAAACGTCCGTGTACGCTTCACAAAGTACCTACCTACGGCAGCCTCTTCCATCCTTTCTAATGAAACCGTAATACCTTACAATCGTCAAGTGTAACAACTAATAGCCCTTTATAATCATTTACTCGTATTTAGATTATATAATATTTCTATATCTGAACATGTAAAAACGGTAATATTTATTCTAATACGCATTGTTTTGACTGTTTTCATTTCTAGAACATAATATTGTCTCATGTAGATCAACTGATGGACACAACGTGACAATTAAGCCGTCTCTAGAGACGGAATTTACAGAATTTGTTCGTTGAATATTGTAACGTACTCTGGTGTTTTCTTTGTGTGTACAAATATATAAATATGTGTTTGGGTAGAAATAAAATTGTTTATTAAAAAAAAAATTCTTTTAATTAAATTTTGTGTGTGTAATTAATTAAAAACAATGAATTAATTAAGTTTCGTGGTGTTCCGAAACGTTTATCACTTATTTTAATTGTTTTATAGACTTTTGTGTATTTGTTAAAACCTCTAGCCACTTATAGAATTGTCTCCAATAACAATCGATACTTGTGTTTATTTTCTGTTTGGAGGTTATCTTCCTTCTCGTGGTGAGATTCTTGTAGTTAGTTCTATTTAAATTGAAGTATTATGTTAGTTATCTATATTAGAAATGAAAAAACTGTTCAAATAGGAAATATATTAATAATTTTATTGACAATTAGTTATCTTGACTCTTGTCGATATGTAAATCGATTCTCAGGGTATCGTTTGAATTATTACAAATTTTTTATATAGGTTCTTTGAACAGCTATGTTAGGGAAAGTCAGAGAAATAGGGCAAAGATTGAAAAGTATAACATTACAAGGTAAATTCTTAAAATTAACAGTACATATATCAGATTCAAAGTATAGAAATAAATAAATATGTTTCGAACCGTCCTGTAGGCAGAAGGAGGCTGTGTTGAGTGGAGCTGTGGGTAATCAGCAATGGCGCCCGTTGACGTTGAAAGACATCACCTCGCAGTTTTGGCGTTCAAATAAAGATGTTTTCCTTATGACTTTACGTCCTGGTGGCTGCAATTCTTCCTTCTTGTTTTGGTGGAGTGTCACTGGTTCAGTTTTGGTGTTGTTTTCGGAAAAATAGTGTAGATTTAAGTCAGATTCACTTTTGTCGGTTAGTCATATGTTAGGCACTTTTATGGTTAAGTGTTATTACTGTTTTAATGGGTTTAAATGTTATTTCCACTGGTGTTCTGTGCTGTATAATGTTAGTTCAGTGTTGGTATTTGTTTATTTCACTGTGTTGAACTTTAAAAATGTTTTTTACCGAAACTCTCGATTTTCACTTTCGGCTCAGACAATTATTCGCCATTACGGTATTCGTAACTAGGTTAAGATGGGTAAATTGCTCGTGTCAAGTGTCCCGTACAATGTTCAATAATTAACTAACTTACTTCCTTCATCTCCGACTAAAGTCTTAGCCAAAGCAATATTATTCCTTCCATTGTTCAAATTTTATTTTGCTTCCTGTGCATGTGATAAAGTTACATTATATAACTGATTATACTTTGGTTAGTCTTCAAATTTATTAGCTAGTTGTTACTTAATTTTATCCTTCATTTTGTAATTTCTAAGTCTTAAGGTCTAACTTCATGTTCTTTTCCAAATTCTGCCATTACCAAGTTATATTAATGATTATTAAATCTCATATTGTAATAAAAGGTTTATATTCCCTTAATTTCTTGCAATTAGATGAATTGGTTAAGTTTTTAAATATTATGTTGGAATATATGACTCCCCTCTCCAACTTTTTGAGTTCTGTCATTTCCATTTTTATCAATAATTCTGGCTATAATTGTACAAATCGTTCTTAGTTATATTTCTAATTACATGGCTTTGTTTCTGATTTACATTATCTAAATCCCTTCAGTTTAAATGTATTTATGTACTTAGTTTCTCAGTTTTGATGATGTTTAGTTTTTAACATTTGGCCTAGATTCCTAACAGTTTTTACATACAAATTTTTATAAATAATACATATTGAGTTATACTCTCTCTGACTTTCATTGATATTGTAACATAAATTAAACATTTTCTTCTTGTAAACAAAATAACAATTAGTATATGTTTCATACTATTAACATATAACAAATAATTCCAATTAATAGTTGTCTTTAACAAATCAGACATTTTTTATACTCAAAGATTAATAATGATACATAACAAATATCATATATAAAGAATGTTGTTCCATTCTAACATCTTAATTAGTTATTAACAATAATACCTATAATAAATATTTTATAATTAAAGAATGTTAGTGGTTCTGACCTTTTTAAATTTGCTTATTCCTAATACATTTTTACATATCTTATTCTACATAAACAAAACCTTATTTACTATAATCTTATACTCTATATTCCTTATATTAAGTTTTATGAACAGTTTTTATCTGTTTTTAATTGGGTTTTGGGTAACTGTACCCTGTCACTTCACTTTTTATTCTGTGCCTGCTCTTGTTTTATAAACCATTCTAATGAATGTCATTTAAATAGATCGGCAGTTCTTTACTAAAACACATGTATTATATTATTTCTGAACATAAATTAAGTCACTTCAAAGTTGTATCATTTCATTATTTACTTAGTTTGTGAATACCAATAATGAAACATAAGGTTCATTTTTATAATACTAAAACTTGCAATGGTTCTCTTTACATTCCTTGATTCTATTTTTAAATGTTTATATAGTCTTACTAAAATCAAGAAATCTATTTGTAGATTATAATGAAGATTTGTTCTTTGGTATTATATTATTATTTCACCTTGGTTCACTTTCAACTCTTACTCTATACACTTTTTTGGCTTATATCTATTGTACATGTGGGTTTTTGCATTGATTCTTTGTTATACTTTTTTATTATTATTATATTTATTTATTTTGGGGTTTGGGTTTCTTTTTTTTACAAGAGCATTCCTTCTTCTTGTGGATGCTGTCTTCTTCTTGTTTCTTCATTTATGTCTTCTTTTCTTCTGGTTTCTTATAATTGTATTTTCTTCATCTTCTTGTGGATGTCATCGGGTTTTTGGGTTTCTTCTTCACCTACTCTTCTTGTTTCATACAAATGCATCACCTTTTATGGTGGATCTTGCCTTGTTCTGGGTTTCTTCCTTATCTACTCTTCTGGTCTCATACAACAGATTTTCTTCTCTTTGTTGTGGGTTTAGTTATGTTCTGGGTATCTTCCTTGCCTACTCCTAACCTTCCTGGGTATTATATTTTTTCACCTTATTAGTTATTAAAATTGGTTTTGATGATTCATCACTTGTAACATTTATTTTATATGAACTTATATCTTAAATCAATTATTGTACTTCACAGTGGTTCTTAATTAATTCTTTATTATATTGCTTTCTTCGGATTTAAACATGTTATTACTTTATTTTAATGATCAATTCACCATTCATTTTTATGGGCTTATCTGTCATGCTACAATATTTATAGAAAATTTATATTGTTTTATACTGTGGAGACATGGTTCTTACTGAGTAGCATCAGGTATAGCTTTAGTAGTAGTGGTAGTAGTAAAATAGTAGTAGTAGTAGTAGTAAAATGTAGTAGTAGTAGTAGTAATAGTAGTTTAGTAGTAGTAAAATGACATTAATAATAGTGGTAGTGATAGCAACAACGGCAGCAGCAGCAGTAGCAGTAGTATTCACTGCGATATTGGTAACTGCGGATACGATCCTAACTTGCGGTAAACGCGCAACTTTCTCGACGATGCGCATCGTCCCCTCGCGCAGTATGAGTGTTTGTTGAATTCAGTGTTTTTTATATATGTGTTTTTATGAACTGAAGAGCTCGATCCGAGTGATCATCACCTGAAGATGGGACCTTGATCCTGAAACGCGTCGTGCTTAGCGACCGAAGTAAGTTGCATGAAGGAACAACAGGTATCTTACCTATTTTTAAAGATTAACTATTGCAACTTAGTGACCATACACACAATGAAACAGCAGAAATGAAATTTCTGAGATCAGTTAAAAGGTGTAATAGACGAGATCATGTAAGAAGTGATTTAGATATTTTTTCAGTTAATGAAAGGAGTAAAGAATACAGAAGAAAATGTATTCAACACGTCAATAGAATGGAATAAAGTAGAATACCGAAGATGGCGAAAGATTACAACCCTACAGGGAGAAGAAAAGTTGGTAGACTAAGAAAAGGTAGACTGTGGAATAGGAACAGGCCGCTAAAGCCTAAAACCGTTAAGAAGAAGATGATGATTTTGAAAAAGAAAGGAAATACGTATATACTCGTAGTAGGCAGAAAGAATAGCACAGACAAGGTTAGGATAAAATGAACAGCAAGGATTATAACAATCCAGAAATGGCAAGAACGATGTTACAGGGAACCAAAGGCAATTATGAAAATCATAATGAATTTGGACGCCTCGATAAACTGAGACATGGGGAGATTAAATACTACCTAATCCAGTTTCTTACTGAACACGGTTAAAACGGTGCAGCAGTACTTCTAGTTTCTTACGGTGTGGGTAAAGCGGCTAGATACAATTGTCTACACTGTGCACATACGAAAGAAGACGCATACAATACATTTAACTAAGTGTGTTTAACTAATGGACAGATGAGAATAATATACAAGGCATAGTGGAACTCATTACCCTGAAAACATCGCTGAAAAGATGTAAATAAGTAAGCAGGAAAATTGGACTGAAGTGGCACTTTACATCGAGAAAGTTCTACAAAGAAGAAACAAACTGTGATCGCCGCAGTGTTTCAACAGTAACGATACTGAAGAAACGTGAAGACTAAACAGGGAAGGCAATAGCATCACCGTAAAGCATTGTAGTAACTCAGTACCATGGTGATTATTGCTAGGACACGAGAGGTAAAGTGAGTCTTGATGGTTGAACAAGCAACCTGATGAGATAGTCTTGAAATTTTTGTAAGCGTTTGATGTACATTATGTTTTATATCTACTAAAGCAGAATCGTTTAATTTCCGTATTTACAACAAGATTTATATTTATTTTAATGTTATAAACTATCTTCAAGGGAAATTAATAAAGAATTATTTTTACAGCAACCAAAGTATACATGTTAGTTGTACAATTCTGTTTCAGTAGGTCAGATCGAGAAGGGGACTTACATTAGAGATGACAATTTCAATATTCTACGTTGCACAGTTTTTGAGATATGTACGAGGGTCAGTTGAAAAGTTAGAAAGAGCGACGTCTGTAGCTCAGTGGTGGAACTAAAATCTTTGGTGTGCTGCGAGACGTATATTTCGCGTTAACACCTGTTAATTTCCAGATACATCTGTCAGTTTATTCACTCTTTACCAGCTGTTTGATATTTTCCTGTCGCGCGTGTTTTTAAAATGCACAAAATCACACATCTTGTTGTGACGAATTCTCTGTTAAAAACGTTTTAGCGCCAATGGAAAATCAAAACGAAATTTTAAATGTGTTAGGTCGGGTGCGCCTTTAGAAACAACGGTATTTGGGGCACACTCGAGTTTAAACGTGGTCGTACAAGCACTGAAGACGATCCTAGCAGTAGACGTTCAATAAGTGCAACAAAAAATGACATTATTGAAATAAGTTTTTAGGGAGTTGGAAGACCGCAGATTGAGGAGTGGATGACGTTGCTGAAATCATAGGCATCTCATATGAAAGTATGCATTATACTTTAACTCAAGAACTTGGTGTGAAAAAGCGTTGAGCAAGACGGCTGCCGCATTTGGAGTTTTTGGGCGTCCAGTGCGGGGGGGGGGGATCATCTTCAATGCTCGTACGAAAACGTTTAAACTTAAGTGCCTACTTACAAACCGTTGGTTTTGTAGTCGCAGCATCTCCTGACACATTTACAATTTCGTTCTGAATTTCCGTTGTCGCTGAAGAATTTTTAACAAAGGATCACACCACGATGTTGAGTTTGTCCGTTTTTCAAAATACGCATGTCACGTCAATTTTAAACAGCTCCTAAACAATGAATAAATTGCTAGATAGAATTGGAAATTAACAGGAGTTCACATAAAATACAATTCTTGCAGCAGACACTTTAGTTTTACTGCTAAGCTACAGATGTCGCTCCGCTAACTTTCCAACTGACCCTCGTATACCTAAAACCGAGGGTTTTTAATTTTGTAATTATTTAATTTTTCTAAAAAACGCGATCAAGTCGATCAGTGAGAACTAAAAAAAAAACCTCAAATCCATGACCAAGTACTACTTTCACGCGCAAAAACAAAACATACTTGTAACCGTATCGTTGACTTCAGAATTGTCAGCATGAAATACAAAATATCTCCTTTTACACAATGAAAACCATTTCATTTTAAGTTAAGCCGTTTATAAAATATCTACTTTTGAAAGGAATCGTATACAAAATTGTAATGATTTTACTGTGTTCAGACGCATTTAAAATTATTCATAAAATGTGTTTATGAGTTTATTGGTATCATAAATTATGCACCATTTTATTGAAAAAAGACAACATTTTAATAAAACAAGCATTTTGAAACAAAGGGAAAAATGTTTATTTTTTGCTTCAGATTTCCCTTAAGTTTTTCGTAGGCTTACACGGTCGGAGTCAATGTTGTTAAAATTAATTCTCGGGCTGTTTGGTCGTGGTCGTGGTCCATTGTTTTCAACTACAATTAGAGACTGTGATCTCTAACGTGTACTACCCTACGTTAGCAAAGCTCGAATTTTACACTGATGATGGCGGTCGATGGTACTGTCGAAACGTCTGTTTCAGACGACAACAATGGACCACGGCCAAACAGCCCGGGAATGAATTTTAACATGGCCTTAAGATTGTTTCAAGTGTTTGTACTGGTAGATTAGCTTGATCACTTGTGCATTATCTATTCGTGGATATTTCCTATAATACTGGCTCGCTTCCCGATTTCTACGGGAAATAAATGTTTAGAAAACTGAAAATAACTTTTGTATTCCGACTTTTCTCTGCGACTAAATAGATGTATACCTTATAATGTCTACTTTAGTTGGTGGCAACAGAGTAGTGTGGAAGTAGACAATCACGATTGTATACATTAGAGCAACAAACAAAGTAATAATACACACAAACTTGTATTTACTTTAAGGTGTGTTAAAAAAATAATAAAGCAGGCTTTAATGGTTTATTAAAATAACTGTTAGCTGCCGGTTACAGTATCGAGAAAGAATAAACAGAATCATTTATCACTGTAAACAGTCTCTCACTGCGGTCGTTAAAAATCGTTCAACGAGTAGTAACGGCGTGAATGTGCGAGTCCGGTTTTGCTTCGTCACTCGCTGCGATGGTGTCCGTTTGAAAACGGCCAAGTCACAGCTGTAATTGCCTGTGACCGCGCGCGCCTCAGTGTGAGTGTACGTGCGTCTATGTGTAGTTTTGGGAGACAAGTCTTTCACTACGTTTGGCTACTAACAAGTAGAATTAAATAAAGAATCTTAAAATAATGCATCATTGGTACACTACATACCCTACCGTACACACACTTCTGTACGGGCCTGAGAAATTGACTTTAACGAAATCCCAGGCCGATCGTATTCAAGCGGCCAACCTGAGATTTCTCAGGCATGTGGCAGAATATACTCTTTAAGATCGCAAAAGAAATGTCAACGTACGACAGGGATTGAATATTGTAATTATACTTAATAGAATTACCCAATAACGGCTAAAATGGTTGTAACATCGGTAGTGAATGAATGACTGCCCCAGACAACTATGGAATTATAAGCCAAAAGGACGGACAGGTGTTGAACATCGGAAGAAACGTTAGTCTATCTGCTTAGGACCGGAACTAACCATTTTTGGTTTAATCCTTGCTGAAAATGATGATGATGATGATCTTTCGGAATAATCGGTCATACGTTTTTGAGAACGATAATGGGAATTCTGTTACCGTCCCATCGGATTAGTCCGAATGGTCGACGATAATATTAGACTAGCCTACGTATCATGTTGTGAAAACCCTTGAATATATTTTGGAATCAATTTAGATAACGAAAACGATGATCAAAAATAAATTGAAGGGGTTATGTTACGAGGAACATAACCCAGTAAGCTGTCTAGTGCACTGGAGCTTTATTAGATGTGAGAATAAACCAGTAAGCAGACTTTAAAACTTTCTATAACTTTAAAACGTTTTCGTCGATTTCACATTTTTAAGTACCGGTACTATAACTTTTCCAAGATATAAAAAACCTGTTTCTTAAGGATAAAACTTGTATTATTATTACATTTTTACAACTTTATTACTTTTACAAATATCGGTATGGAGAACCATACATGACTTCCATGTTCTAAGATTTATATTTAAAATCATTTTCGAAATTATATATTTCCATAGAAACTACTTCTTTCTACAGCCTTAACCACAGTACTGTGGTCACTAACGTATATACCACCTCTAGTTAGCGCACTCGATTTTCACTGACGACGGCAGTCGATGGCACGCCGAAACGTCTGGTTTCGCAGAAAACCAGAAACGATTGCACCACTGCCAAACAGCCCGGGAAAGAATTTTAACAACAAACCACTTCTTTGTTGCCGATAACGCAGTATCTTAGGAACAACAGGTATCTTACCTATTTTTAAAGATTAACTATTGCAACTTAGTGACCATACACACAATGAAACAGCAGAAATGAAATTTCTGAGATCAGTTAAAAGGTGTAATAGACGAGATCATATAAGAAGTGATTTAGATATTTTTTCAGTTAATGAAAGGATTAAAGCATACAGAAGAAAATGTATTCAGCACGTCAATAGAATGGAATAAAGTAGAATACCGAAGATGGCGTAAGATTACAACCCTGGAGGCAGAAGAAAAGTTGGTAGACTAAGAAAAGGTAGACTGTGGATAGGAACAGGCCGCTAAAGCCTAAAAACGTTAAGAAGATGATGATGATAAAAAAGGGAAATACCTATATACAGGGTCCGCCAGTGAAGCGAGAAAATTAAAAGTACCCAATTTTTTATGAAACATTTATTATCAGAATTTTTTTTACAGATTTGAGTTGAGTAAAGTATGCCATTATTTTACTTTTTAAAAATAACGCCGCTCAAGTGAGAGCCATTTCTGTGTAAACATTCTTATAATCTTGACCGAAACTTTTCCATCACTCGACGAAGCAGGTCAGGTTGAATCCGTGCAATTTTTTGTCTGATATTCGTTTTTAATTCCGGTATGGTGTGCGGTCTATCAATGTACACCCTGCTGTTCAGAAATCCCCAAAGAAAAAAGTCGCATGCGGACAAATCTGGGGATCTTGCAGGCCACGAGATGTCGCCATATCTGGAAATGAGTCCGTGCGGGAAGAGTTCTCTTAAAGCAGTCATGGACACACGAGCAGTATGACTTGTGGCCCCATCCTGCTGGAAAAACCTAGGGAAAATTTCCTGGAACCTAGGGAGCTGTTGCATCAAAAATGTTCTGACCATGTGTGTGTAGCGGTCTGCATTGACAGTTGTGGTGTTTCCTCTATCGTCTTGGAAAGAACATGGCCCAATAATGCCAAATGATGAACCTGCACACCACACCGTAACTTTCGGACTATGTAATAGCTTTTCATGCAACTCACCTGGGTTTTCATCATTCCAATATCGACTATTTTGTTTGTTTACATATCCATTCAAATGAAAATGTGCTTCATCTGACATAAACATGCGGTGAATAAAGTTTTCATCATCACTTACACGTCGCAATATTTCTTCGCTGAAAATCCTGCGACCCAGCATATCGCCATCTTTCAACTCCTGGATTACTTGAATTTTGTAAGGATGAAAAGATAAGTCTGTATGCAAAATTCATCGTAACGATGTGTCACTAATGTTTAGTGCGGATGCATGTTTCATTGCAGAACGTTGTGGACTACGCGTCAATGCTACTCGAACTCTTTCAATGTTTTCCTCTGTTCTTACAGACCTTGTTGCTCCTCTATGCTTTAAGTTTAATGTGGAACCAGTCTCATCAAACTTTTTCACCCATGACATAATTGCATGAGCGGACGGCACTCTTCCATGTCGTGGAATATTGAAATGATTACGAAGCAATCGTTGTACAGAAGTCACACAGTCACCATTCTTATAAAACGATTTTACGCAGAAAGCACGCTGTGCACCGGACCACTGCTCCATGTTTAACAAATGGCATTAAATGTAAAACAACAATCGAAAATCTCCACGCCCTCTCGTGAGCAGAAAATGAATAAAGATATAAAAAACCTGATTCCAAGATATAAAAAACCTGTTTCTTAAGGATAAAACTTGTATTACTATTATTACATTTTTATAACTTTATTACTTTTACAAAGATTGGTATGGAGAACCATACATGACTTCCATGTTCTAAGATTTATATTTAAAATCATTTTCTAAATGATATATTTCCATAGAAACTACTTCTTTCTTCAGCCTTAACCACAGTACTGTGGTCACTAACGTATATACTACGTCAAGTTAGCGCACTCGATTTTCACTGATGACGGCAGTCGATGGCACTGCCGAAACGTCTGGTTTCGCAGAAAACCAGAAACCATTGCACCACTGCCAAACAGCCCGGGAAAGAATTTCAACAACAAACCACTTCTTTGTTGCCGATAACATAGTACACATAAAAAAAATTATCCCCCAACTTCAACTATCATTTTCATTTATAGAAAATTACCCCCTCTCTGTTTAACTACTCTTTTCATTAAAAGATATTTCATCTACCTTTCTAGAGTGGATTATTATGACCTTCCTTTCAGAATACTTTATTTATCAAAATTAAGTACTTTACTCTTGTTAAAACATAAAACGTTGCAGGTAAACTACCCCTTCCCCTTAACGATCTTCACGAAAATCAATAGACCTTGAGTCCTCTATAACTTAGGCACATATGGAAAAAATTATTTGATTCTGTTTGAATCTGCGGCAGTTATCATTTGCCATAGAAAAAATTCTACACACAGACACTTATCGAAAAATGTCTTTTCTTCATGTTTTGAGGTTAATACAATCAGAATCAGGCCTTATGTCGAACACGATTTTTTCGCCATCACCATACTTACATTTCCTTATGGAACACGGAAGTAGAAAGTATCTAAAAATATATGTGTTGACACGATTTCACAGGTTTGTTTTAGAAATCAGTAAACAGTTTTAAATTTGGCTCTTAGAAAAATAGTTTAAACGTATGTGTAACAACTTTCAAAAACCCGGGGAGTGGAGATATCCACAGCATTTCTTAGCAAGAAGATATGTTGCGACTCTGCAGAGCATGCTACGTGTTTCTCGGCTATTCCCAGCGGAATCCGGGTGTAACGTGTGTGTGCGTACATACTGCAGCTACTTCGAGATGAAGGACAATTACGTGACACTTGTCACGCGTCCGCGGAGACTGATCCAGATTTCACTATTCCGCACGAGCTGTGTGCAAGGCCGCAGTCAATTACGTTCTGGTGTTTTCTAGTAGCGTTCTCGACGCGTAGTATGGAATGTTCTGGTATTTCGGCAGGGTATAAATACAAGTACTCAACAACGTTCAGTTTAGTTTCAGTTGCTATCTATTCTAGTGCGGTTCAAAGTATTGTGGCGAAGTGATATGTGTTTTATATTTGTGCTGGACCGTTGTAATACAGTTGTGTTTCATAATTATACAGTAAGAGACTATCCTGTTGATTACAAACTGTTTAATTGTGATAATTACAGCTGGTAATTAGTGACTTAATTGGTATCTTGTATTTTGTTTTCCACTGTACCGAACAGTTAGACCGTCGTATAAGTGGTGTCAGAAGTGGGATAGAACCGTTAACAGTGGAAACGGTGGACACGTTGTACAAGACGAGTGTGATTCGTAATTAATCGGTAAACATGGATCCCAGTCAGATGATGGAAGTTTTACAAACACTGCTGCGGCGGACACAGGAAGAAGCAGAAAAACGACAGGATGAAAAACGCAGGCAGGAAAGAGAAGAGGCTGAGGAACGTGAGGAAGCATTAATTCTAGAAACAGAAGAAAGACAAAAAGATAAAACGGAAGCTCTCTTTCAAGCTATGCAGAAACAGTCGCAAGAACACAGTTCCGCAGAATTGGGTCTCCTACGAGGTGAGCTTAATAAACAAGTTACTAAAATATCAGAGGTACAAGAATCAATGACATTAAAAATAGATGAAGTAGAAAAATCTGTGTCGAGTGTTGAAGAATCGATGTCTAATAAAATAGCTGAAGTAGAAAAGTCAGTCACGAGTGTGGAAAAAGCTATGTCAACTAAAATAGAAGATTCGATTACAAATATAAAAGACCACATTAAAAATGAAGTCGAGCAGTGCCTGAAGTTACAACCAAAACAACTTTGTGAACAGACTGTACCAATGATAAAGACAGAAAAAGACGCAGAAAATAAGTTAATAGAGAAAGTCACTTTGCCTGCAGTAGAAACAGTTCATGTCAAAGCTCCAACCTTTGACGGAAGCAGTCACTGGGCAACATACCTACGTCAATTTGAAGCTGCTGCATGCGCAAATAATTTGACAGAGAAAACAAGGCGGTCTCACTCGTTCTCGCTTTAAAAGGACCCGCGGCAGAACTACTACAGAAAGTGCCACCTGACAGCCAGACATATGTGCCGAGTTGACAACAGCTCTACAATTACGGTATGGTGATAAAGATTTGCGAGAGGTGTACTACGCTCAGTTGAGAACAAGACGACAACGTTCCGGGGAGAGTCTTCAAGAGTTTGAAGCAAGTATCGACAGATTGATTAGATTGGCCTATCCTGAAGCACCAGAAGACTTCCGAATAAGGTTTACGGTGCAGACATTTATTGATGGCATCGGAGATTGTGAACTTCAGCAAGTGTTACGAATGGCAAGACACCGAAATAGCTCAGAAGCTCTTGTTCACGCCCTAGAGTTTGAAGCTGCCAAGTTAGCGTCCCTCTACATTAATGGGTTTGTGCCATCACGTTGCAGTCAGAAGATCCCTGTATCACATTGCCGTTACGATGGGTGCAGAAAAACAATGTTGTCGGACAAACAATTCAAAAGTTCAAGAGAGTCGCAACTATTTGAAAAAGACAGAAGACCGAAATGTTACAACTGTGGAAAACGTGGTCATCTACAGGTAGACTGTTGGGAAAAGAAGATACCGAGGGAAGAGAGTGATCGCATCAATTGGAGAATTAAAGCCCCAGAACAGCACACAGTTTCCACGCTACATAAGACCAGTGGAAACTTGGTCGTTAATGGACTTGCGGAAGGTAAACCAACATCATTTAAGGTTGACACGGGCGCAACAGTGTCCATTGTGCGCCCTGACTTAGTCAGCAACCGCCAGCCTCTAATTAGCTCTTGTACAATACAGACTGTGACTGGAAGCCGCGTCAAGGTGCTAGGAAAGGTAGACGTACGTGTACGCCTGGGTCTTCTCGAGTTTAGCCACCAAATGCTCGTTGCAGACATTGTCGATGAAGTGATTCTTGGCATGGACATTATGAATGCCTACGGATTCGTTGTGGACTTAAGAGAGAATGTCCTGAAGGTTGGCCAAGAGAAGATAAAGCTTTGCATGGCTAAAATGACAGGGTCTACCAACCATTCGATTAAGCGAGTGGCATTAGTCGAAGAAAAAGTCAACAGGTCTGGTCAAGAGGAACCCTTTCTATTGCAAGCGGAAATGGGGGAAGAACTAGCAGAGGAAATACAAATAAGTGTAACGACAAAAGAAGTGATTGGAAAGCCAACTATGGATGTCGAGACAAAATTCTTGCTTTTTCCTGAGCTGATAGAAGCGCCAGATGGCAAAGTGACTGAAGATGAGGTTACGCAAGAGTACCCTACCCTACTGAACGCACCACGCTTGTGATTGTGTAAACATTCGTTATCTAAACGAATTGAATAAATAACGTTCTCTCGCACCTTTTTTATTATCTTTGTTTCCTGTGTTCGAGGTAGTACGTGTTCTCGCTCATAAAGTTTCTGTGTATAGAGTCCGCCGACGCTTTCCGATTTCAAGCTGTCCTCTGTCCACTCTGTTCTCATAATGCGCTTCATCAACCTTCCTTGGCACCAAGCTTTCCGAAAACGTTCACTCTCAGATTTTGTAATTGTCCTCTCTCTCTCTCTCTCCTGCCCGGGGGTTACCATTCCATTGCTAACATTGGTGGTCTGACACCCAAAATCATTTTAACATGGTAGTATGAAATAAACTGTTTCCTTAAATATAATTATACCACTACCGAACCAGTTTTCGCTGATGGTTCAGGCTATAACGGGGAAAACTTTTATGTTTTTACCAACAAAAAACTTTATGTTCCGAGTCGGTAGTAGTATAATTATGTTTAGTTAATCAATGGACACGCCATGGACAACGAAATACAAGAATTTAAACTTCCGTGTCTTCTAGTATTGTTTCCTTTACTGCCATTAGTTTTAAAATCCTTCCGTTAGATACACGATTTTGCTCGATATTCTACATGGTCTTCTCAATATCCATCTCCAGAACAGCGATTTCTTCCACGTTCCTTTCTGTAACAGACCATGGTTCCGAGCAGTACAGCGTTACATTGTTTGTCACGTTTCATAAATATATATTATTCTCTCCCTTAATCCACTCTTATTTCTCCACATAGGCCTACTACTCAACACCTTAAAGCTTCTCCCCTGAGAGATTCGGTCTAGTGCTTGTAGCGTATTACATTTCTATTGAATCCCTTCCTTAACTGTTTAAAATAACCGTAAGTATCTACATGCGCTACAAGTTAATACTTCCTAATTATCCTCCAGTACCAAACCTTCTGTTCGTCCAGGTCACAGTTTTTGTACAATGTTATCCTTACAATTTTTTGTATTGTTATTTATGTTTACGACCCGTATGTTTTAGGTCTTTTTCATCTTGAGATATGCGGTCCTGACCAATGGAAAATTGTAATGCATAAATTAAGTGTTGTTTCGTCACATCTTGGGGGGGGGGAGTTGACTCTTGAGGAAGGGAATTATGAATATTTGGCCCATCCTTTAATGGTACAAAGTATAATTTATAGGAATGAGTAAAGGCGAAAAATGCAGTATTACTATTAACACAGAAAACTTATTAACGTGCAAGTACAAAACCATATATCTGTGTTTGTCAGTTCATTGTTCTTTTAGTATCGTTCACTTACAGTTTAAAATACTCATTACTCATTCAAGTTATGTATCAAGCAAAAATTCACAACCGGTAAGGTACAGTTACAAATTTAAAATAAACCATGCACCTACATAACGTGATATGAATTTGGTTCATAGTCACAATCACAATACCATTCTACAATCACAAGACAACAACAAAAATGTTGTCTGATGCGACCATTTAGGGGGGATAACCCCCCCCCCCCCGGTGGATCCGCGCCTGGTTGGAGAGATACAGCACTCATATCTTAATTGTTTTGTGATCTTGAATTTCTTAGATAAGTTCTGGTCTAACTTGACTTTTGTTGAAGAATCTTTATATTGATGGTTCATAAATATAAACATGAAACATACAGATATGTATATTATATTTTACATTAAACAGTTCTTCTGTACTTATTAAATTCTTCTCTGTCGACGTCCGTTTCGAACGTCCGTCGCAGCTCACGACGTAGGGTAGTTTTAAAAAGTTTGAGAAGTATTGCTAGTGATCCGGCTTTCCTTATCCATCCATCCATGTGTCTTCCACGGCTACTACCGTCCTTCGTATCCTGCATACCAGTCTTCTGTTGTTCTAGTCATCACGTTGTAAGCTTCTTTTACCCACCTCATCGTGTATGTCCTCGTTCTTCGGTTATGCCCGCTTCCGTCTTCTAGGAAGAACCCAGTTTTACAACGTTTTGGGCCAACGATCATCAGCCATCCGTTTCTCGTACCCGTACTATAGAAGAGTCTTTGCATTTACGGTGTCTAACATTGTCTTCTTAACACGAAAGTGCCTTCATTTCTAACTGACTGGATTCTGGACATCCCACAAGACCGTCTCATGAACTCCAGGTTCACTGATCACTGCTGCTAGGATTCATCTTCCAAGTTTCAGAGCTAGAGGTGACTATAGTTTCTTTTTAATTCTGTTAGTTGACTAAAACACTTTTTAATTCAATTGTACGATTAAGATGCTACTTGCAACCATTGGATTTTTGCGTTGTCAGAATCTTAAGCCACTAGATCAGGTAGTCGGTGCGATTTTGCGTAAGCGAGCCTCATTTCAGCCAATGGTATCGAGGAGGACTCGCCCTGAAGATGAATCTACCAAATTTAAAAAATAACAAAACGAAATGTTGTACTTAACCTGTGTCACCGGACAAAAGGCTTGCCGCATAACAAATGGCGCCAGTCGTACACTCTAGTTATTTTGGTGGCCCTAAAAACGACCGAGTGGCGAGAACGGTGATGTTGGTAGTGCCGCGCTGAGATGTTCGGCGGCTGCGCCCGCTGTTCGTGGCGTACTGCAGTCCTCCTCTTCTTTCGGCATCGGGTGTAGAGTCGGTTGCCGGCCCAGCGACGTCCTATCGCTGGCGCGGAACTGGAGGACAAAGACGCAAGAACGCTGGTTCTACTCTTCGGCCGTTCCTTCCGGCTGACTCCGCGCCGATGTCGTCCGAGAGAGGAGAGAAGATGAAGTGCGTCCGATGGCGTGGCGATGAAGTGTGCCCAAATTTTTTTTTCGTTGTTTGAGACCGACCAATATGGTCGGACTCTGGCTGATTTTGGAGACAAGCTCCCTTCAGCCGTGTGGGTATAGGATTTTAGGGGAGACGTACACCAGCTGACCGGGCCTTTGAGAAGGTGGAGGCACGAAGTTGGGAGCGTATTCCGTGTGGGTTATATTGTATGCGAGTGTGGTAAGTAGCCATATGCGATTCTGCCCCACCCCGGGTTTTATACACTAATCGGGATCGCTGATTGACTCGCTCCGAGCTGGCTCGCTGTGTCCGCCGCTGGTACCGGAGAGCAGATGTTCGCATACCGCTGCCGTCACACCTGATAAAGGCTTCTGTTGCACCTTCATTTGACGTGAACACACCAAATATACTCATTTCATATTCTTTGTCATATGGATCTCTATGATTCATGTCGTGTTCTTTCTTTATGACTTCAGATATTTATGCGTTTGTGAGGTTTAGTGGAAATTGATCGAGGAATTTCCTAGGTGATCTAACCTCTTCTTTTCAATCCATCTTCCCTTGGATGGTTAAATTCGTGATGCTATCACTTTACTAAAAATGAACTTTATCTGTGAAAAACTTACTTTTTTCGTCGGACGCGTTTCGGCTTAGTATCGTGATGCTATCTTGTCAAATGGTATTTTTCTCAAACACCTGTTCTTCCCTGAATAGTTACTGTTCACGCTTTTAATATTAATATGGTGTTTTCTTAATGTTAACACAAGTGGCCTTTAGCGTCTGTAGAATACACATCATCCTCTGATTTCAGTGGCGGCTGGTGCTATGGTTGCACATCCACCAAAACAGAATAACTAAACTGTAAAATAATATATGAAAACATTAAGCGGTTAAAAGTGTCATAAATTTCAACAGAGAGCGTATTACATACTATGCGGTAATGTTCGCGTACAATTCAAATGTGGCGGGTAGACTGGTGGTTTTAGGCCGCTTGCAATTTGAAGAATAAGTGGCAGAGGTTACTACACAAACATAGAGAGGTCGTGCGCTACTCTTCACAACTGTCCTATGTTCCCTATGTTAGTTTGGCGGTTGCAAAAGCTTCTGCAACGCTCCACTAGTAGCGTTGTAGTTCATCCTTATTTGTGTCATGAAGTCACACAGCCTTCTCGATTTGTAAGTTGTGTCAGGTTTAATGTTTACAGGTTCAAGGTAAACGTTACCCCATTGTTTGAATTTATAAAATTATAGTAATAATTTTGTATAACTGCGATTGTGATAATAAAGTGTGAATTGACTTTTTATTAATTAAACTGTGTGTTAAGCATTATTTTGCCTTTGTTTAGTCCTGCTGTGTGCTTTTGTGTTTGTGCTTTTTGAAGTTATTGTTTCTGTATGCTTTTAAACATGTTTTTTTTAGTTTAAATGAATAGCGTTACGATTACGAACCAATAGACTAAGACACCAAACGTCTCCCTTAACAATAAATCAAATTGTAAGATCACGCGGGCGACAATTTAATAGATCATTTAAACTATAGTGTTATGAAAATACTAACTGGTTATATGGTTGTGACGAAAGAAATTCTTTATTTTTTCCACATGTTTATTGTTTGGAGGGGAGGACCCCTAGACAAAATCGGAATGAAAGATATGTCATCTAGCCAAAAAAATAATAAATCATCAGGCGTCAAGTGTAAATATAAAGAATGCTTTTCAGTTGTTTTTTTGGGGGGGGGGGGGGGAGGGACGTATAGCACAGCAGCTGGACAGTGAATATTGTTTTACACAACGAAAGAGCACGCAGTAATCGTTTTAAATATAATAATAAACTGTATTCGCTTCTGTGGAGCTTCTGAATTAGCTTTGCGGGTTCATAATGAGACTGAATCTTCATCAGTTCCTGGTGTATTTCGAGGCTTAGTTAGTTTCAGTTCTGAGCTTGACACAGCAATGAAAAAACATTTAGAGGAAGCAACTGTATTTAAGGGCACCTCAAAAACCATTCTAAATATAATTTTAAATGTAATGTTGAAAATATGCCATGAAGAAATAACGAGTAATACACAAGAAACGGATTATTTGGATGCAATTGCTGATGAGACCACTAATGTTTTGAAATGGTCATAGTGTATCGTTATACAATAAAAGGTAAACAGGTTGAAAGATTTTGGGGTTTCATTGCTTCCCCTAAACATGATGCTCTGTCGCTTGCATCATGCTTGTTAGGTGAACTGTCTCGACACAACTTACTTGGAATTTCCCACAAATTAACTTCTCAAACAATTGGAAAAAAGTAACTTTCTATTTTTTTTCCATACGACAGCACAATGTATGATGCACATATGTATTATGTAATTCTGCCACCTGTTTTATGTGTTCTTTTAACTCCCCCCCCCCCCACTCAACCGACTACTGCAACGACCAAAATTTGGAACCACCAGCCGTCACTGCCTCTGATAATAGGTGGTTCCTACCCTTTGTACGTTTTTACGGCAGATTTATTGCGGACCAGAGTTTTCAAGCAGTAAGTTGGAATTTCTAAGCTCTTACAAACGAATTCACAGACCTTTTTATTACAGAAATACAAATGTCAAACAGAAATTGCTCGTAAATATTCCTTTAATCATACTGGTTATTGAACCCGATATTGACTCTATCATATGTGGAAGTAGAAACTTTATGTACAAAGAAGTATTAGTATTAAAATTATTTTAAACCGTACGCGTTCAGTATTACCGACGGTTAGACCACGGACTAATAGCCCGGTGAATAGTCAAAATGTTAACAGCGCTGACGCCGGCCGAGAAAGCCTAAGGTAACAGGTATGGCGTCAGGTTCTAAAAAACGACGTTTTATTGGATTTTATGACATCATAATATTGCTTTGAGAATGTTAATGTCACTTTCGTGTCACATCGTGTATTGAATTGTACCACAAAACTCACTCTCACTAGTTTACCCAACTCATGTGTTCTTTATCAAGTACTAGCTGTTACTCGCGGCTTCGCACGCAAACGTTTGACTTTTAATAAGTATTTTAATATAATTTTTATTGTCTATGTCTATATGGCGTTCTGTCAGCACGCATAACAATTTTTCACTCATTAGTCAAATTCTCTCCAAAGCTGTTTTCAACACTTGTACTATTTTAACTAGTACTGAACTATTATGTTGGTGCAACAGCCTTTGGATATTTAAAAGTACCCGTTTATAAAGCCTTTGGATATATTTATAAAGTACCAGTTAAATCAATAACGCTTCATTCTTTATTTTAAGTGTTACTGTTTTAGAACCATTGTATAAAACATTCAACGTTATATTTTCCTCAACCTTGGCTTTTATTTCTTTCAGCAGTAAACTAAAAACCAAAAACCGTTGTCACCTAACCTCACAAATGAAAACAACACGTATTTTCGTTTTGCATTAAATAATAGGACAATTTACAATTAGTACACTTCTTCTGTTCCACATCGTAATATATCGTTACAATCGCATATTATATAAAACATGGAAAATGTACTGCAGGAATGGTTAAATGTACAGTTCCGATGCCGCTAAATAGTTTTTGTTTATTTACTTGTTACTATGGTAATTAATTCTGGTCTCCATGGTTTTGAGATCTTTATATGCGTCAATGAAAAAGCATATTTAAAAGGCAATAAATCGTCCGAACGGGGCAAAATATCGAATTCCAAGTTAGACAGTATTTTTCGCCTTGTATCAAAGATTACCTGTGCAAAATTTGGTGACAATCGGTATAACGGTGTGGATTTGTATTCAGTACACATAACTCCTCAGACGTTGAGTTATTTATATATATATATATAGATTATCCCAATATTTAATGAGAAACTCTTTCATAATTTTCTCAAATCACGTTACATTTATATATAGGGCTCGATCTAGTTGGTTAACTATAAATCCTCTGCTGTAACCTCCTTACTTTTTCAGAGGATTACGTACCTTTTACAAAGTTATATATGAGAGCAAGATCATCTTGACGTACTATCAACCGCACTGTCCCATCCATTCTTTGTCTTACAATTTTAATTTACGGGTCGTCATCATCTTGACTGCCTTCTGTTTAAAATTCCATTATCCTTTCTACCTCTTTTTTTGCAGCTTCTTGGTCCAGTAACATCTTTCTTGGCTCTTCTCTCTTAATATTTTGCTCTGATACCACAGTTATGTTGGTACAGCTAACACTTTGTTGACATTTCCATTTTATGAAGTCTTTCCACAGGCTTTCTTATCATGCGTCTTCTTAAATACTTCACAGTTACCTACTCTGTGTTTCTACGAAATATCCTGCCTTCTCCTCTACTGCCACGATTCTTGAAAGTAGTGGTGGAATCTTCTTTGTTTGTCTTCGGAGCCGTACAGTGCGGCAATCTACAAAAGACTTCCTCCTTGATTTGATGAAAATATTTCTTGAGTTTAGCAGCATTTTCGGTTTTATAGAAGCCATTTCTTCTGTGCTATCCTTTCGATTGAATGTCAACTATGGATATATTCCAGCTCTGTCACCTTTATGCCTCATAGTTAACATGTTTTCTTACACGTGTTTATTTGCACCGAAACTGAAATAAAATGGTTTAAGTGAAAAAAGTAGCTACAAATAGGAATCTTATAAAACTAAAATTATCTCAGTGGTGCACAAAACATAAAATATTATATTAACGTCTATATATAATTATTTTACCTACAATACAAACAAGAATGAATAGTCGAAATAAGACATAAAATTGTTAACGCCGTGAAAGTGCATGTCGTACACTCTCGTCATATCTTTGCTCTACAGTTACTCTATAGGGAATACTGAAGGCGCCAGAGAAGTGAAATAGTGGACAATGTACTTCAACACAGCAGACCACGAATAGGTATACCGGTAACTCATGTGCCGAAGTATTTAAGCTTAAATTATTCGGCGTACGTCGCGGCTACAGTGCCGTCTGTATAACGGGTTCAAGAGTTGCTTGCGCAGCCACGGCTTCTCTGTATCGTTTAACCTTGACCGTGACGTGGCGATAATTGTGTGTGTACGTAATCAAGCATGCCGCGCCATTCAGCTGATTTGTGAATTTTCTGTTCGCGTGGGATCGCAGGTATCGACATTCGCCCTCATTTCTTCTTTTGCATTCAAACGGGACACTGGTCTGGCGGCGTTATGAATTAAGATTCATCTTTTGAACTGAGTTCGTGATCATTTAAAGAGCTTCAGGTGAGCCAAAGTGTTGCTTTAATATTAATTAACTAAGCGCTTGCGGGGGTATTATATTATGATATATGTACGTCTTTTTGTGTGTGTTGCGTCTGGGATGGTTAAGAGCACGTTGCCGACTTGCCTTGGCTTGCATGAAAATTAAATAGAACTTGCCGTTAGAACTATATTCCAATGTAAAGTAATAAAGATTTAAGGTTAAAAATAATTTAATTCTAAAACTGGATAATTTAAAGAGAAATTGTGAGGAGTAATATTTATGTTGACACTTAATTTTCGGAATGGAATTGTGACAGTGAGTGTGTCTGTGATCTGTGCTTACCGGGGCGAGAAAGAATTGTGTGAGGGTATTTTTTCCTAACGGCTACTTACAAATAAAATGTTTTCCAGGGTTCCCGCCTAGCCGAGATGGAAAAGGGGAAAACGAAGATGGGGACAGAACATCGGTCGTCATCTGCAGACTATCGCAGCACCACCCCAATGCCGTCAGACCTCGAGAAATCCCCACACTGCCAGCCCAAAATGACTGCCCTAAGGAAGAAATGAAGCACAGAATTTCGGAGACACCAGTGGCTACACCCCAGTCAACATCAGCGCGCATTCTGGGTAACAACAAATCGTCTAAGCACAGGTGGGACCTTTCCTATATTTTAATCCACAAAACACAAAAAGAAACAGCAACCTATTGCAGTTAAAACATGAAATGAAAGACATCTTCACAACCGTAATTTTAGATGTTCAATGACCAACTGTCTATTATAGCATGTCCGGTGGACTTATAGTGACTAGTGTAATTAAAGAGTTAAATAATCTACCTGTTGAAGAATGTCAATTACTATGCTATATTTTATAGCACACCATTTGCCTTTGTCGTGATTAGTGACCTAGCATAATTTAAAACTGGTAGTTGGGCAGTTTAATTAACTGTTTCTTATGAAGATAAAATGCCATTAACAACTTGTACTTAACACATTGATAATAACTATGGAGTAGTTCCTTCCTAAATCTTCTTGTGGGTACAGGTCCTTATTAGGGGCTGTTACAGAATTGAGCCAGTATAATTCTTGTAGTATGACACCTTAAACTTTTTTTTAAGCGGGCAACTGGTGTGTGTAAGGCATGGTGATAGTATCAAGATATATATATCTATATATACATGTATTAATCCTGTGATGCATAATTTATTTTAAAAGGAAAAGAGAAATATTTTATTTGGCAAGTATAAAACGGCATATTACATGTTTTTGTTGGGCATGATGTATCATTGTTTGAGGGTCAGTTTAATTCATAAAGTTTCTGCAGATTCAACCTTTAGTAATTGTTTATTAGAACTTATTTAGAAAAGTCATGTGAATAAAGGTTAATACTTAGTGATGTCAGCTTATGTGAAGGGAATGCACTTAAATGTGTTTGAATAATTTGTTGTTGATTAATTATATTCAAAATTAATTCTTTGTTAATATTGCCAATTGTTATTCAATATGGAAGAGATGCACATTTATTAATGATAGTGGAAAATATAGCCGTGCATATTGTAATAAAGATGTTATTATTATAACAAGAGAACACTAATAAAAGCTGTTATCGTTTGCAAGTGTTTTATTGCAAGTCCTGTCACGATGGGCTCAACTCAATTTTTCTTCCGTCTAGACCGCAGGTCTAGTTTTAATAATTAAGTAACGACCCCTGAGAAAAAAAAGAAAAACCAAAAAAAAAATTAAAAGAAAAAAAAACAACAAAAATTTTATACAAAATTCAGGGGGATGTTTCACTCAGTTGATCGTAACATGGAATTTAAAAAGTTCAGAAACGTGCACATGTTGACTGCAACGAAGACCTATATATTACGCGCGCACAAACCCACATGAATAAATAATTGTAGCCGACATAAACATGATGACATTATGATATGTTTAACGACCTCTCAAGGGGTGAGGTAAAAGAACTCAGACGGTTTTTACATGAATTCAAAGATTCTTTTGCAGTTCGGGGACAGTCACTGGGAAGAACCTCTCTTGTACAACATCGCATCAATACCGGGGACACAACACCGATACGCCAACCTCCTCGAAGGCCTCCATTATCTAAGCAAGAGGAAATGTCTCGGTTAGTACAGCATATGTTGACAGAGGGAGTAATCGAGCCTTCGTCCAGTGCTTGGTCTTCTCCTGTAGTGCTGGTAGCGAAGAAGGATGGTGGATTGCATTTCTGCGTAGACTACCGGAAGTTAAATGATGTTACAAAGAAAGACTGCTATCCATTACCTTGCGATGACGATACACTCGACACGTTGTCCGGAGCACACATTGTACCTGAAGAGTGGATATTGGCAAGTGGGTCTTCATCAAGAAGACAAGGAAAAGACCGCTTTCTCGACCCCAAGTGGCTTATTCCAATTTAACGTCATGTCATTTGGACTCTGTAATGCACCGGCAACATCTGAAAGATTGATGGACCTGGGACTCCGAGGGCTCAAATGAAAAACTTGCCTGGTTTATTTAGACGATGTCATAGTCATCGGGAAGCTTTCAAAGACCATTTGGAACTTTTAAGGAGGTTCTAACTAGTATTTACGGTGCCCAACTGAAGCTGAGCCCGAGGAAGTGTTATCTATTACAGAGGGAAGTACAGTATCTGGGCCATCTGGTTTCGGCAGCGGGTGTTAGCATGGATCCTAATAAAGTAGACGCCGTAAGAGACTGGCCAGTGCCGAAGAGTAAACACGAAGTTCGGAGTTTCCTTGGGTTATGCTCATATTACAGACGTTTTGTGAAAGGCTTCGCTACTATTGCTAAACCATTAGATGAGCTAACGGAAAATAAACGAAACTTCTAGTGGTCGAGAGAGTGTGACCAAGCATTTAGGACTATGAAGATTGCATTATGTTCGCAGCCAATTCTCGCTTTTCCAGCTTCCGAAGGGAAGTACATCGTAAACACAGATGCAAGCAATACTGGTCTAGGAGCAGTTTTGTCTCAAGTGCAGAACGGTGAAGAACGAGTAATAGCGTATTACTGCAAGATGCTTTCTAAACCAGAGATAAATTATTGTATTACCGTACAAGGAGAGAGTTGCTGGCAATTGTCAGAGCTTTGGAGCACTTCCACAAATGCCTCTATGGGAGAGAGTTTTCACTACGTACCGACCATGCCGCGCTTGCATAGCTCTTGAGATTTAAAAATCCGGAAGGACAGTTGCTAAGGTGGCTTGAACGTCTGCAAGAGTACAACTTCAAGGCACAACACCGCCAGGGGCATCTGCATGGTAATGCAGATGGCTTATCACGAAGACCGTGCCCGGAAGACTGCCGACATTGCCACAACAAGGAAGAACAAAACTCAAGCGAACATGTTCAAGCCATCACTGTAGATTTCCTGGCAGACGGCTGGACAACACAAGACTGTCGACAAGAACAGATGACTGATGAAGACATCGGACAGATCTTGACAGCAAAAGAGGAAGGTAGCCGCCCGGATTGGAAAGATATCTGCTATGGTTCCGAAGTGCTGAAGGGCTACTGGGCACAATGGGAATCTCTTACCTTAGAAAACGGATTGCTGAAAAGGGCTTGGGAAAGTGCAGATAGACGAGACGTGGTCATGCAGTTGATAGTTCCCCGAAGTAAAGTGCAGTCCGTTTTGATGGAGATGCATGATGGAACATCTGGAGGCCATCTTGGCGTTAACAAAACCCTTGACAAAATACGGAAGCGATTCTACTGGCTTCATCTTCGCCACGACGTGGAGGAATGGGTTCGGACATGTGAAATATGTGCTGCAAACAAGGGCCCACAAACCAGCAGCAGAGGAAAAATGAGACAGTATAACGTTGGATTGCCTTTCGAGAGAATTGCCATAGACATTGCTGGACCATTCCCAGTTACTGACGATGGAAACCGGTACATCATGGTTGTAGGGGACTACTTTACTAAGTGGGTGGAAGCCTACGCAATTCCAAATCAGGAGGTTACCACTGTTGCAAAGCAGTTAGTTCACAACTTATGTTGCTGTTTTTGGAGCCCCTATGGAAATCCATACGGATCAAGGGAGGAATTTCGAATCACGAGTGTTTAAAGAATTATGCCGTCTACTCGGAATTCGAAAGACCAGGACAACGCCTCTGCATCCTCAGTCGGACGGAATGGTTAAGAAATTCAATAGGACACTTGAGCAGCATCTTTCGAAGGTTGCTGACGAGAACCAAACAGACTGGGACCAACGTATACCACTATTCCTCATAGTGTATAGATCATCAGTACACGACACAACCGGCATGACTCCAGCAAAATTGGTGTTTGGCTGGGAGATTCGTCTTCCTGGGGACTTGATGTTCGGATCACCTGATACTCAGTCCCAAGAGCCACAGAACTATTCCTCGCAATTAGAAAACCACCTGCGAGAAATGAATCGCTTGACAAGAGGACGGCTGAAAATTGCCAGCGATAAAATGAAAACTCGGTATGACATTCGCAGCAATAGTGTGGGTTTCCAAGAAGGAGATCAGATCTGGTTGTTCAACCCAAAGCGCAGTCGTGGTGGCTCACGTAAGTTGCAAACTAACTGGGAAGGACCCTAAACTGTGAAAAAAAGAATGAACGATGTTGTTTATCGGACTCAACAGGAAGTACAGCGAAAGTTGAAGGTTGTCCACCTAGATCGCCTTGCTAAGTACTACTTCAGACACGGTTTGCCAGTTCGGGACGAACAAGCTTAAGGATGGGGCAGTGTTACGACATCACCGAACAACTGTTTTAACAAGAGTAATTTTACTTCCATGTTCCATAAGGAAATGATAGTATGGTCATGGCGAAAAAAAATCGTGATCGAGAAAACGGTTGATTCTGATTGTACTACCCTCAAAACATGAAGAAAGTCAATTTACTTCCATGTTCCTTAAGGAAATAGAAGTATGGTGATGGCAAAAAAAAATCGTGTTCGAGATTATTGCAGATTCTGATTGCACTACACTCAAAACATGAAAAAAAGTCATTTTTCGAAAAGTGTCTGTGTGTGTGTGTCTGTCTGTAGATTTTTACTTCCATGTTCCTTAAGGAAATGGAAGTATGGTGATGGCAAAAAAAATCGTGTTCGATATTATTGCAGATTCTGATTGTACTACACTCAAAACATGAAAAAAAGTCGTTTTTCGAAAAGTTCCGTGTGTGTCTGTGTGTCTATCTGTCTGTAGATTTTTTTTCTATGGCAAACGATAACAGCCGCAAATTCAAACAGAATCAAATAATTTTTTGCATACAGCCCTGATCTGTAGAGTACTCACGACCTATTGTTTTTGGTGAATATCGGTTGAGGGAAAGGGGTAGTTTACCTGCAACGGTTTTTTTTTAAAATCAAGGGTAATTGTTTTCTATGGCAAACGATAACAGCCGCAAATTCAAACAGAATCAACTACTCTTTTGCATACAGCCCTGAATTGTAGAGTTCTCAAGACCTATTGTTTTTGGTGAATATCGGTTAAGGGAAAGGGGTAGTTTACCTGCAACGTTTTATGTTTTAACAAGGGTATTTTATATGGCAAACGATAGCAGCCGCAAATTCAAACACAATCAAATTATTGTTTGCATACATCCCTAAATTGTAGAGTTCTCAAGACCTATTGATTTTGGTGAAGACCGGATAAGGGAAAGGGGTAGTTTACCTGCAACGTTTTATGTTTTAAAAGGGTATTTCCTATGGCAAACGATAAGAGCCGCAAATTCAAACAGAATCAATGATTATTTGCATACAGCCCTGAATTATAGAGTTCTCAAGACCTATTGATTTTGGTGAAGATCGGTTAAGGGAAAGGGGTAGTTTACCTGCTACGTTTTATGTTTTAAAAGGGTATTTTTTATGGCAAACGATAAGAGTCGCAAATTCAAACAGAATCAAATCATTTTTTGCATACAGCCCTGGTTTGTAGAGTACTCACGACCTATTGTTTTTGGTGAAGATCGGTTGAGGGAAAGGGGTAGTTTACCTGCAACGGTTTTTTTTTAATCAAGGGTAATTTTTTTCTATGGCAAACGATAACAGCCGCAAATTCAAACAGAATCAACTACTCTTTTGCATACAGCCCTGAATTGTAGATTTCTCAAGACCTATTGTTTTTGGTGAAGATCGGTTGAGGGAAAGGGGTAGTTTGCCGGCAACGGTTTTTTTTAAATCAAGGGTAATTGTTTTCTATGGCAAACGATAACAGCCGCAAATTCAAACAGAATCAACTACTCTTTTGCATACATCCCTCAATTGTAGAGTTCTCAAGACCTATTGGTTTTGGTGAAGATCGGTTAAGGGAAAGGGGTAGTTTACCTGCAACGTTTTATGTTTTAACAAGGGTATTTTCTATGGTAAACTATAACAGCCGCAAACTCAAACAGAATCAAATAATTTTTTGCACAAAACCCTAAACTGTAATGTACTCAAGACCTATTGTTTTTGGTGAAGATCGGTTAAGGGAAAGGAGTAGTTTACCGGCAACGTTCTTTATCAGGGGTAATTTTTTTTCTATTGCAAACGATAACAGCCGCAAATTCAAACAGAATCAAATAATGATTTGCATACAGCCCGGAATAGTAGAGTTCTCAAGTCTTGTTGGTTTTGGTGAAGATCGGTTAAGGGAAAGGGGTAGTATACCTGCAACGTTTTTTTATCAACGGTAATTTGTTTATATGGCAAACGATAACAGCCGCAAATTCAAACAGAATCAAATAATGTTTTGCATACCTTTTTGAATTAAAGAGTACTCAAGATCTGTTGATTCTGTTGAAGATCGGTTAAGGAGAAGAGGTAGTTTACCAGCAACATTTTATGTTTTAACAAGGGTAATTTTTTATATGACGAACGATAACTGCCGTAAATTCAAACAGAAATAACTACATTTTGCATACCTTTTTAATTAAAGAGAACTCAAGGTTTGTTGATTTTTTTGAAGATCGGTTAAGGGAAAGGGGTAGTTTACCAGCAACATTTTATGTTTTAAGAAGGGTAATTTTTTTTACGAAAGACAACTGCCGTAAATTCAAAGAGAATCAAATATGCATGCTTTCCTGAAGTGTAGAGAACTAAAGGCCTACTGATTTTGGTGAAGATCGGTTAGGGGAAAGGGGTAGTTTACCAGCAACATTTTATTTTGTAACAAGAGAAATGTTTCCATGACGAACGATAACTGCCGCACATTCAAACAGAATCAAATATTTTTTTGCATGCATCCCTGCATTGTGGAGGACTGAAGGTTTATTGATTTTGGTGAAGATCGGTTAAGAGATAGGGGTACTTTACCTGCAACGTTTTATGTTTTAACAAGAGGAAATTACTTAATTTTGATAAATAAAGTATCCTGATAAGAAGCTCATAATAATCCACTGTAGAAACGTAGATGAAATATCTATAAATGAAGAGGTTAGGTGAACGGGGTGGGGGTAATTTTCTATAAATGAGAATTTTATATGTGTACTACGTTATCGGCAACAAAGATGTAGTTCTTTGTTAAAATTCCTTCCCGGGTTGTTTAGCTTTTGTCCAATGTTTTCTGAAAAAAACAGACTTTTCGGCAGTGCCATCGACTGCCATCATCAGTGAAAATCGAGTGCGAAAATATGAGGTGGTATACGTTAGTGACCACAGTACTGTGGTTAAGGCTGAAGCAATAAGTAGAAAGAAGTAGTTTCTATGGAAATATTTCATTTCGAATATGATTTTAAATATAAATCTTAGAACATGGAAGTCATGTATGTTTCTCCTTCTCCATACCGATTTTTTCAAAAAGTGTCTGTGTGTCTATCTGTGTAGAATATTTTTTGAGTATGGTTCTCCATACTGATATTTTCTATGGCAAATGATAACAGCCGCAAATTCAAACAGAATCAAATAATTTTTTGCATACAGCCCTGAATTGTGGAGTACTCAAGACCTATTGTTTTCGGAGAAGATTGGTTAAGGGAAAGGGGTAGTTTACCGGCAACGTTTTATGTTTTAACAAGGGTATTTTCTATGGCAAACGATAACAGCTGCAAATTCAAACAGAATCAAATAATGTTTTGCATACAGCCCTGAATTGTAGAGTTCTCAAGACTTTTTGGTTTTGGTGAAGATCGGTTAAGGGAATAGGGTAGTTTACCTGCAATATTTTATGTTTTAACAAGGGTAATTTTTTCTATGACGAACAGTAACTGCCGCATCTTCAAACAGAATCAAATAATTTTTTGCATACATCCCTGAATTTGTAGAGATCTCAAGGCCTTTTGATTTTGGTGAAGATCGGTTAAGGGGAAGAGGTAGTTTACCTGCAACCTTTTACGTTTTAACAACAGTAAAGTACTTGAAAATTCATTTAAACTTTTTCAAACAATGGTAATTGTTAAAAATAAAATAAATTCGTTGCCAGGCAATAAAATTATAATTTTTTCATTTTAATGTAAATCATGTATGAGAGGAAATATATCGTTCGTGGCAGGTAAGCATATCTCAATTATGTAATGTTTACGTTTCCATTTTATTATTATGATTACTGCAATAAAAAGGCAGGACACACACACACACAAAATTCGCATTATTTCTGGCCTCACTCATGTTTATTTTCTTACATTTGCACGCTTTTTAAATGGAAAGTGCCGAAACCCACACCAACATAACGCGTGCAAGCCGAAAAATTGTCCAGTGTGGATAGCGATTTGCTTCCTGCGGATCGCTGGGCAGTGTAACTGCACGTGTTTACAGAGGAACGATTCATAGACAGAATTTTCGTATTTAGGGAATGAACCCTCTGCAACATGCTGAGGGTCCATGAGTGACTTCGGAGCGCTCCTTCTTTTCCGCGTGTTTGTTCTATGAAACGTACACTGTAGATTCGCAGCTTTACTCTAAGCAACGCTCAATAGGAAATGTTGAAAATTTTTGTTCATGGTGTACCCTCATACACACTAAACCTGCTCTGATGTTTTAATTACGGACATCATAATATTAAAACTTTGGAAACTTGAGCACTACTTAATGGAGATCAAACATTAACTTATAAGTTACAAGCCATTAATTTTATGCATATTTTTTATATATATGTGTACAACGTTATCGGCAACAAAGAAGTAGTTTTTGTTAAAATTCCTTCCCAGGATGTTTGGCCGTAGTCCAACGTTTTCTACAAAACCAGACGTTTCGGCAATGCCATCGACTTCCATCATCAGTGAAAATCGAGTGCGATAACGTGAGGTGGTATACGTTAGTGACCGCAGTACTGTGGTTAAGGCTGAAGCAGTAAGTAGAAAGAAGTAGTTTCTATGGTAATATTTCATTTCGAAAATGATTTTAAATATAATTCTTAGAACATGGAAGTCATGTATGTTTCTCCATACCGATTTTTTCAAAAAGTGTCTGTGTGTCTATCTGTGTAGAATATTTTCTATGGCAAACGATAACAGCCGCAAATTCAAACAGAATTTAATAACTTTTTGCATACATTACTGAATTATAGAGGACTCAAGGTCTTGTGATTTTGGTGAAAATTGGTAAGAGAGAGGGGTAGTTTACCTGCAACGTTTTGTGTTTTAACAAGGATAATTTTTACTTCCATGTTCCAAAAGGAAATGGAAGTATGGTCATGGCGAAAACATCGTGTTCGAGATAACGGCTGATTCTGATTGTACTATCCTAAAAATAATATTATGAAGAAAAGTGATTTTTTGAAAACTGTGTATGTGTGTGTGTCTGTCTATCTGTGTGTAGAATTTTTTCTATCGCAAACGATAACAGCCGCAAATTAAAACAGAATCAAATAAGTTTTTGTATACGTCCCTGAATTGTAGAGGACTCAAGACCTATTGTTTTTGGTGAAGATCGGTTAAGGGAAAAGGGTAGTTTACCTGCAAAGTTTTATGTTTTAACAAGGGTAATTTTTTCTATGACGAACGATAACTGCTGCACATTCAAATAGAATCAAATAATTATTTTTATACCTCCCTGAATTATAGAGAACTCAAGGTGTTTTGATTTTGGTGAAGATCGGTTAAGAGAAAGGGGTAGTTTACCAGCAACATTTTATGTTTTAACAAGGGTTGTTTTTCTTATGACGAATGATACCTGCCGCACATTCAAAGAGAATCAAATAATTGTTTGCATACGCTCCTACATTGATAAGTACTCAAGGTCTGTTGATTTTGGTGAAGATTGGTTAAGGGAAAGGGGTAGTTTACCTGCAACACTTTATGTTTTAACAGCGGTAATTTTTTCTATGACGAACGATAACAGCCGAAAATTCAAACAGAATCCAATAGTTTTTTGCACACAATCCTGAATTTTAGAGTACTCAAGACTGTTGTTTTTGGTGAAGATCGGTTAAAGGAAAGGAGTAGTTTACCTGCAACATTTTATGTTTTAACAAAGGTAATTTTTCTTATGACGAATGATAACTGCCGCATATTCAAACAGAATAAAATATTGTTTTGCATACATTTCTGAATTGTTAAGTACTCAAGATCTGTTCATTTTGGTGCAGATCGGTTAAGGGAAAGGGGTAGTTTACCAGCAACACTTTATGTTTTAACAACGGCAATTTTTTTTATGACGAACGATAACTGCCGCACATTCAAACAGAATCAAATATTTTTTTGTACGTTCCTGAATTGTAGAAAACTCAAGGCCTATTGATTTTGGTGAAGATTGGTTACGGGGAAAGGGTAGTTTACCTGCAACATTTTATGTTTTAGCACGAGTAAAGTACCGGTACTTAATTTTGATAAATAAAGTATCCTGATAAGAAGATCATAATAATCCACTGTAGAAACATGGATGGAATATCTATAAATGAAGAGGGTAGTTGAAGGGGGTGGGGTAATTTTCTATAAATGAAAATGATAGTTGAAGTGGGAGGGGATAATTTTTATTTATGTCATGTGTACTACGTTATCCACAACAAAGAAGTAGTTTGTTGTTAAAATTCCTTCCCAGGCTGTTTGGCCGTGGACCAATGTTTTGTACAAAACCAGACGTTTCGGCAGTGCTATCGACTGCCATCATCAGTGGAAATCGAGTGCGCTAACGTGAGGTGGTATATGTTAGTGACCACAGTACTGTGGTTAAGGCTGAAGAAAGGAGTAGTTCCTATGGAAATATTTAATTCAAAAATGATTTTAAATATAAATCTTAGAACATGGAAGTCATGTATGGTTCTCCATACCGATATTTTTCTAATTTTTCTATGACGAACGATAACTGCCACACATTCAAACAGAATCAAATAATTTCGCATACATTCCTGAATTGTAAAGGACTCGAGGTCTGTTGATTTTGGTGAAGATCAGTTAAGGGAAAGGTGTAGTTTACCTGCAACATTTTATGTTTTAACAAGAGTAAAGTACTTAATTTTGATAAAGTATCCTGATAAGAAGATCATTATAATCCACTGTAAAAACATAGATGAAATATCTATAAATGAAGAGACTAATTGAATGGTGTGGGAGTAATTTTCTATAAATGAAAATTATAGTTAAAGGGGGAGGGGATAATTTGTTATATGTGCACTACGTTAGTGGCAATAAAGAATTAGTTTGTTGTTAAAATTCCTTCCCGGGCTGTTTGGCCATAGTCCAATATTTTCTGCAAAACCAGACGTTTCCGCAGTGCCATCGACTGCCATGATCAGTGAAAATCGAGTGCGATAACGTGAGGTGGTATACGTTAGTGACCACAGTACTGTGGTTAAGACTGAAGCTATAAGTAGAAAGAAGTAGTTTCTATGGAAATATTTCATTTCGAAAATGATTTTTAATATAAATCTTAGAACACAGAAGTTGTATGGTTCTCCATTCCGATATTTTTCTATGACGAACGATATAACTGCCGCACATTCAATGTTGAACGGGGTGGGGGTAATTTTCTATAAACGAAAATTATAGTTGAAAGGGGAGGGGATACTTTTTTATGTCTACTATGTTATCGGTAACAAAGAAGTAGTTTATTGTTAAAATTCCTTCCCGGGCTGTTTGGCCATAGTCCAATGTTTTCTGCAAAACCAGACGTTTTGGGAGTGCCATCGACTGCCATCATCAGTGAAAATCGAGTGAGCTAACGCAAGGTGGTATACATTAGTGACCACAGTACTGTGGTTAAGGGTGAAGAAAGAAGTAGTTTCTATAGAAATATTTCTTTTCGAAAATGATTTTAAATATAAATCTTAGAACATGGAAGTCACATATGGTTCTCCATACCGATATTTTATTTATTATTTCCAATAATTTACTCCTGTTAACTCTGTCAAAAGCTGTTACATAATAAGTGAATAATACATGTGTTGGTCTATTAAATTATCTATTTATCCATTATTTGTTGGACTGTATTATAAAATACAAAAGAATCCTTTGCAAAATCCAGTTTGTTCTTATAGATCCTCATTTCCTGCATGACTTCCTGAGTTCTGTAAGTGACAAAAAAGAGCTAAAAATCTGTGGTGGGTTTTACTCAATTTTAAGGATTAATGCATGTGTCAAGAAAACGTCAACACAAATATAATAAAACAAGAAAGCTCTTAATACAAGAGACCAACTCCTACATTTAACAAGCACAATATGTTATTCCTATAATTACCGTATCTCACTGAATTACATTAAGTACATCCTGTCATCTTCTAGATCACCAATTGAAATAAAACACTTGTATCACTGTCAAACCCCTGTTTATTTACCATTATCACAAACAATTTTTCCACAAATAAAAAATGTAAAACAGAAAATACAATTTTGATCCACAACTGTGATATCAAATATTGACACAGCCGTAATTTATACAAACAAAACGTTAACATAAATATAATATTCATCCACAAGCGTGATATCGCACGTACTAACTCCACAAATATCGTTTGTGGCGTTTTAATTAGAATGTTGTAGAACAAACTATGCCCAAATACTGTACATTAATACAGAACATTCTAGTGTATTCAGTAAATAGTGTCTCTATAAATACTGTCTATCAGTGTACATAAGTTTACATCAGTAATGAATAATGTAAATACACATAACAAAACCTACATACTTAACCTACGTATATTCTAATGACAAATAGTTTTAATTATACCAATCACAATATCACTTAATATGTTGTACAATATTCCATAATATTATTTTGAATATGGGTTGTGGTTTCTCTAGTATACAACAATCCTTAGAATATGTGAGAGAGAGAAAGAGGGAGAGATGAAGGGAGACAGTGAGTGAGAGGTAGTGTGAAAGAGAGCAAGAAAGAGAGAGAGAGAGAGAGAGAGAGAGAGAGAGAGAGAGAGAGAGAGAGAGAGAGAGAGAGAGAGAGAGAGAGAGAGAGAGAGAGAGAGAGTGGGAGGGATAGAGAGTGATTTAAGGTTAGAGCGAGAGGCTGTGAGAAGGAGAGGTAGGGGAAGAATGGGTGAGAGAGAAGGTGTGATTGTGGACATATACATAAATTTACAATATTCTATAGTACTCTTGACTATAATTTACAACAATATGATTACAATTATTATCCAAGTTTCCTAATTAGATAAATTTACCATAAATTTTTGTTTGTAACCTTTTGTCAACTATCTGATGTAAGGTCATAAAGTTCTACAGTTATTGTGTAATTTGTATGTTTCTAAATTATGATTGTTTTTTAATACCAGTAGTGAGTGAATGTTAAAAATAACTTTTAACAATTACATAGTTGAACATCCCCTAATCTGTTTTTAGTTATAGGTAATATATTTTACTATGCTATATGTTGACTGCTGTATGTACAAACGTTTTGTGTACTAATCTAATATCCAATTGTTGATTACTGTTTGTTTAATTAATTAAAATATCATTACATATAGTAATTTAAATTGTAGTAGTATATAAATTAAGTTTTGTGATACTATAATTTTCTCGTTTTCTTAAAGGAAACATTTGAAGAAGTAAACAAACTATCTCAACTCCTTCACATATACAATGATACATACATACGCATGCACACATACTCACATACATGAACACGTTCAACCCAATAATTGTTTTGTTGTGTTTTACATTTCTTCTGTATTTCATACACAGGTCCTTATGATGACAATAAACACTGTCGAAACATCGACACAAATAAGTTAAAAATTTGTGTTATTTTTTACCGATCCTCACTAACCCTTCACTTAAAATATAATGATAGTTGGAATTATGATATTGATAATTATTATCAGAATGATCACTGTTGCACACCACTATATAAAAATTATCCCGATTAGCGCTTTCAAGCTTCACAGCCCATCGTCAGATCGGAATAGACAGGAAATATGTGAAAACAAACCCTTCACCCCTCTCCCCCACCCTGCTCACACACAACAAGCTATAATATGTATAAATACAAACTTATTTAAATTTTTATTAGTTGTTAATAATCATAGTTCCTAGCTCGTACTTACCAATATTTTGATATTTCTCGGGTCCCAGGGTTCTTTCATAAGCGAGGTCAGAAACAGTGTGGGGTTACGAAATAATTATTCTAACAACATATGTAGTGAAAAAGAAAGAAAATTCTGTTTTATTATCTTAAAATCGCAATGACTACCAATTACGCCCACATCTCTACATGCGCCTCGCCATGTGGCGTAGTTGTGCAATCAAACAATACATTTTCCATTTAAAGTTTTATCCACCTGTTACTACCAAAATAAACAAAATTAATTATTTCTCTCTATATTTTACCAAGGGTACAATTATTTACTTGTTGATTGTTATGACATAATATTAAAGTATACATACCAATTAACAGGAAACATCTTATATCTAGGTAAGCCGCCCAGCCTGCTCTCTCTCTCACTCATACTAACTTTAATACCCTCCCGTGATCATTTTAATTAATAAAAAAAAACTTTAAACTTGTCGAATACCCACTGCCGGCAACGTGGTTCACTCACGCTCACTATGACTAATATTCCATATTTTACTGGTGAGGTCGGCCGACCTTGAAAAGAAAACTTTTAGCAAAATTTAGATGGACCGCATGCGGTCTGTTGGTAAGAGGCACTGGGCAGAAGTTTTCTTTCGGTTCCCTCTCCACAGTTTTACAATACGGGAACTCACTGCCTTGGGCTTCGTCGCAGAAGTTTCGTCACATGCCATGCATGTAGTTGTTGGAGTGACGATAGCAGACGATTTCAGCTAGGCACTGGCTAACGTCACAAAAGGGGCCAGACTTAGGCATTATATTTTATATATAAATATTTATAATAATAATAGTATGTTTTTCTTTTTTTTATAACTATAAAAAAAAAAAAGAAAAACATACTATTATATATATATAAATATATATGAATATAATAATATAGTAATATTAGCATTAATATTTTTAATTTAACTATAAACATACTATATAAAATCATAAATGTTTAAAAACCAGGATTACTCAAATGAGTGAATATTATCGTAAAAGCTCTGATTACAAAGGTTTAGTGCCATGATTTATAAATTAATGTAAAAATAGCAAAAAAATATATCTAAAAAAATTCACCAGCCATGAATTCTGTTTTTACTGTGAGGAAACATCAATTAAAAATAATACATTTTTGAGTGAATATTACTTTAAAGGGATTGTTTGACATTTTGGAAAACTATGTTATTCATAAATAGGTAAAAGAGAGGAGTTTTATTCTAGCTTGTAAATTAAATATTTAATTATATTACATGCATAACTTTAAATTGGTTGAAAGTTATCTAAATGATAATTATCCAGAGCGCAGTATTAAGTATTATTAATTCTTAATTTTAGAGATAATAAATTTATTTATAGAGGACAAAATTCGTGCCAGCAGTTGCGGTTACACGATTCTCTAAATTTAAGTTGTGTTAGTTTCAGTTAAAAATAAATTAATATTAAGTTTTTTAAATTTTGGTGAAATAATGTATAAATATGTGTTTACTTTTATGTCTGAGAAACTTTTATGTAAAACTAGGATTAGATACCCTATTATTGAAAGTGTAAATAAAATAACTAGATTATTAATAGTTATGATCTTTAAATTCAAAGAATTTGGCGGTAATTTATCTAATCAGAGGAATCTGTTTTGTAATCGATAATCCACGATAGGTTTTACTTTATATAAATTTGTATACCTCTGTCAAGAATGCTTTATCAGAATAATTTTCATTTATTTTATTAATAAAATGTCAGGTCAAGGTGCAGTTAATTTTAAAGAAAAAATGGGTTACATTATTATAAAAATGAATTGTTTTCTATAATGAAAATCATGAAATTGGATTTGAAAGTAAATTTATTAAATATAGTCTTTTGAATTTAGGTTCTAAATTATGCACATATCGCCCATCACTCCCACTATAAAGTGGGATAAGTCGTAACAAAGTAGCTGTACTGGAAAGTGTGGCTAGAGTGCAAATTAGAGCTTAAGGCATATTATTTACACTAATAAAAATTATTGATTTATCAATATAATTTGAATAATAATTTAAATATGATTAATTTATTAAAATTATTTTAAATACAAATAATTATTTAGTTTTAGTACTATTTATGGAAAAAATATTTTTAATTGGACTGTGAAGACTAAACAATAAATATAAAAAAGTAAAATTATAATTTGTACCTTTTGTATCAGGTATCGGGTACCTTTTGTACCCTTTAATTAATTATATATAAAAATTTATTTTTCCCGAATTATGGTGACTTAAGATTATTTGTTAATTATTGTAATATAAATATTAATAAAATAATTTTAGTGATGAAACTTTTTTCGAACTATAATATTTCTGGTTTCTTAAGAATTAAATTTAATTTAAAATAAATATTATAACTTATATTTTAATATAAAGTTTTATATTTATTTAATTATATTGAGGACAAGCTAAATATAATTTCTATAATATTTTAGGTTTTAGTTAATTAAATAGGCTTGCAATTAGCCTTTTTATATGAGTAAGTTAAATTTTATTTTTTATTTAAATACATTTAATATATTTTAGGTATATATTAAGAAAATTAAATTAATAAAAATGTTTTTATTAAAATGATTAAATTAGTAAATTACAATAAATTGTATTTAAGAATTAGGCAAATATAATTTTCACCTGTTTACCAAAAACATGTCCTTTAGAAAAATATTAAAGGTCTATTCTGCCCAATGATATTTTAATGGCCGCGGTAAATTGACCGTGCAAAGGTAGCATAATAATTAGTCTTTTAATTGAAGGCTTGTATGAATGAATGGATGAAAAATTCTTTTTTAATTAAAATAGATTGAATTTAGAGTTTAAGTAAAAAATCTTAAATAAGTAAGTGGGACGAGAAGACCCTATAGAGTTTTAAATAAATTTATTTTACTAGAATTTAGAAATTAACAACTGGAAAAATTATTTTATTTTTTGTTGGGGTGACATTATAATAAATAAAACTTTAAATGAATTTTTCATAAATTAATGTTTAATTGATCCAATTTTTTTGATTATAAGATTAAATTCCCTTAGGGATAACAGCGTTATTAGTTTGGATAGTTCATATCGATAAATTAGATTGCGACCTCGATGTTGGATTAAGAAAAGAGTTTAGAGCAAAATCTAAATATTCTAGGTCTGTTCGACCTTTAATTTCTTACATGATCTGAGTTCAAATCGGCGTGAGCCAGGTTGGTTTCTATCTACTAATATATTTTTGATATTAGTACGAAAGGACCGTGTCAAATAATTTAATTTATTCTATTTTAGCAAAAAGTGCATTAAATTTAGAATTTAATTATGTAATAATATTACATGTAGAAAATGTTTATAATTACTATTTTAATTACTGCCTTGTTTATTTTAATTGGTGTTGGATTTTTAACTTTGATGGAGCGTAAGATTTTAAGATTTATTCAAATTCGTAAGGGTCCAAATAAAGTAGGATTTATTGGTATTTTACAACCATTTTCAGATGCTATTAAATTGTTTTTAAAAGAAAGAAATATGCCAATGCTATCTAATTATTTAATTTATATAGTTAGACCTGTGCTAGGTTTATTTAATTCTTTACTATTATGAGCTATTTACCCATATTTAATCAATTGTGTTTCATTCAATATGGGTATAATTTTTTTTTTTTTGTTGCACAAGAATAGGAGTTTATAGCCTAATAATTACAGGCTGGTCATCAAATTCTAATTACGCTATATTGGGTTGTATTCGATCAATTGCCCAAACTATTTCATATGAAGTCAGTCTTGTACTAATTATTTTGTGCCCTGTTGTAATAATTGAGAGTTTTAATTTAATTGAGTTTTATTTTTTTCAACAATTTATATGATTAATATTTCTGTTTTTTCCTTTGAGAATTTGTTGAATTTCATCAGCGATAGCTGAAACTAACCGATCACCATTTGATTTTTCTGAGGGGGAATCAGAATTAGTTTCTGGGTTTAATGTTGAATATAGAGGTGCAGGATTTGCATTTATTTTTTTAGCTGAGTATGTTAGAATTATCTTTATGAGTATGATATTTTGTTTAATATTTCTAGGTAGAAAAATTAATTCTTTAGTTTTTCCTATTCAATTAACATTAATTTCATTTTTATTTATTTGAGTTCGAGGTACTCTACCTCGTTATCGTTATGATAGGTTAATATATTTACCATGAAAATCATATTTACCAGTAAGTTTAAATTTATTGATTTTTTTTTCATGATTAAATCTATTATTTAATTCATTAAAAATTGTCTTATTATTAAGTTAATAGAATTAATTTTCTTTTCTTTACTTTCAAAATAAATGCTTTATTTATAAGCTAATTAACTAGTTAATTAATGTATCTCAAAAAGATTTAATTACTGGGTCTAAAACAAAATATATAAAATAAATCGTTGTTAAAAATATTCCGATCTTAATATGTGGGTATTCAACAGGACAAGCCCCAATCCAAGTTAATAAAACTAGAATAATGAACAAGTATCAAAATAAGATTTGATTAATGGGATAATTTAATAGTCCTATAAATTTTGAATTGTTTATGAAGGGAACAAAAATTAAAATAAAAATTGATATAAATAATGCAATTACTCCCCCTAATTTATTAGGAATAGATCGTAGAATTGCATATGCAAATAAAAAGTATCATTCTGGTTGAATATGTTTTGGAGTAACTAATGGGTTTGCTGGAGTAAAATTATCAGGGTCGCTTAATTTATATGGTTCAAGTATAATATAACAAAAGAAAATAACTAAAATTAATAAAAATCCTAGTATATCTTTAATGGAAAAATAAGGATGGAATGAAATTTTATCATTATTTGAATTAATCCCAAGTGGATTATTTGACCCTGTGACATGCAAGAAAATAAGGTGCACAATTGTTAATGCTAAAACAATAAATGGTATAATAAAATGGAAAGAATAAAATCGGGTTAATGTTGCATTATCAACAGCAAACCCTCCCCAAATTCAATTCACTAAGGCCGTTCCAAGATATGGAATTGCTGACAATAAATTTGTGATAACTGTTGCTCCTCAAAATGATATTTGACCCCATGGAAGAACATAACCCAGGAAAGCAGTGGCCATTAAAATTAATAAAATGACCACTCCTATAGCTCAAGTTTCAAAATTTTTATATGAACCATAGTATAGTCCTCGTCCAACATGTAAATAAACACAGATAAAAAATAATGAAGCTCCATTTGCGTGTGAAATTCGTAACATCCATCCATGATTAATATCACGACAAATATGTCTTAATCTATTAAATGCACTTGCTACATCTGCATTATAGTGTATTGACAAAAATAATCCAGTTAAAATTTGAATAACTAAACATATTCCCAATAACGATCCATAATTTCATCAATGATTTTATTTATCGTGTCAGAGATTTTCTTTTTTATTTCTTTCTTTTGGGGATTTTTTAATAGAAGATTAAGACCTGTTATAGAAATTCGAATAAATTGACCTCCTACTGGAATTATGCCCTTTAATCCAATACAAATCCCTTTATTAAATACTATAATTTTATTGTGTTCTGGGGTAACAATTACGTGAGCTCATCATTCCATAATAGAAAGTAAATATGATGAATCTGTTTATGGTATTCTGTTAACTTTAATATTGGGAATATATTTTACTATACTTCAAGTATATGAGTATTTTGAATCATCGTTTTGTATTTCAGATTCTGTGTATGGATCAACATTTTTTGTATCAACAGGATTTCATGGGATCCATGTTATTATTGGAAGAACGTTCATTATAATCTGTTTATTGCGTCAATTGAAATTTCATTTCTCTAGAACTCATCATTTTGGTTTTGAAGCAGCTGCTTGGTATTGACATTTTGTCGATATTGTTTGACTATTTTTATATGTATCGATTTACTGATGAGGTAGATAAATATTCTGTTAGTATATAAGTATATTTAACTTCCAATTAAAAGGATTAATTTTTAAATAGAATAATTTTCAATATTGTAGGCTACTGTATTATGATATTATTAATTTTATTTACTTTAATAACTTTTTTATATTTCGTGTCAATTAAATCAATTATTGATCGTGAAAAGTCATCTCCATTTGAGTGTGGATTTGATCCTTTTGAGTCATCCCGAATTCCTTTTTCAAGACATTTTTTTATAATTGCGGTTATTTTCCTTGTTTTTGATGTTGAATTAGTAATTATTATGCCCATGGTTATTGTAATAACAACTATTAATATTATTGAAATTTACTTAGTGATATTATTATTTTTATTATTTTTAATATTGGGCCTATATCATGAATGAAAAAATAGTATGTTAAATTGAATTTAATAGGGATGTATTTAACCATAATTATTGAATTGCAATCAATAGGTGCTCATATTAGCCATTCTTAAAAACAATGAAGTAATAAATACATTTAGTTTCGACCTAAAAAAAGAATCTTTATTCCTTTGTTTATTAATTGAAGCCAAAAATAAGGCACTTTATTGTTAATAAAGTTATTGAATATATAATTTCCAATTAAAAGGAACTAGGTATAAAAGCAGCTGCTAACTAGCTTTTAAAGCGGTTAAACTCCGTTTTTTCCTTATTTATAAAGTTTATAAAACATTTCATTTTCATTGAAAAGAGAGGGAAAACCTTATAAATATTTAAAAATATTTATTACCTTAATATCTTCAATATTATGCTCTAATGCTTAAGCTATTTAAATATATAATAATTAAAAATCAAGCAATAAATGTTATTATTTGAATTTTGAAATTATTTTTTCTTATATTAATATTAAATATTATGATTAATTTTATTAATTCAATCATACCTTGAGGTTCAAATTTTTTCTCCCCATCCTAAATCAATTGATTTTTGAAATATAAATGAATTTTTTAAAATAAGAAATTGAGTATGAAAGGTTGATAGTTGTTTTAAAAATCATATGGAACTTATAAACTCTCTTATAAATTTCTTTACTATAGATGAAAACATAGATATTTCATATCCAATTAATAATCCTAGAAAAGATAGAGCCATTGCTATTATCTTGCCTTCAATGGGAAGGATAATTCTTGTAGGATTATTAAACATGATTCATCTAAATATAGACCCTGATAAAATTGAATAAATAGATAAAATCATAATTCTCTTTAATATATTATTAAATGATTCGTTTTGTGAACTAAAATTATAATAACTAAAATTTATACTTATTGAAAAATATGTTAATCGGGCAGAATAAAAAGATGTTATTACAATTCCAACATACATTAATAATAAAATTAAAAAGTTAATATTTCTGGAGCATATTATTTCTATAATCAAATCTTTTGAATAAAACCCTCTCATAAAGGGTATTCCACATAATGATAAATTAGCAATATTTATGAATGTTCTAGTTATTGGTATATTATAACTTATACAGCCTATTATACGAATATCTTGATTATTTATTAATCTATGAATCAATACCCCAGCACATAAAAAAAGTGATGCCTTAAATAGAGCATGAATAATAAGATGGAAAAAAGATAATATTGGATAGCCAAATATTAAAATTGATATTATAATTCCTAATTGTCTTAAAGTTGATAATGCAATAATTTTTTTTAAGTCAAATTCAAAATTTGCAGCTAGCCCTGATATAATTATTGTTAGTACTGATAGCATTAAAAATATTTGAATTAAATTAAATGATATGATTAAATTTCTGAATCGAATAATTAGATATACTCCTGCAGTAACTAATGTTGGTGAGTGAACGAGGGCCGATACTGGGGTTGGAGCAGCCATAGCTGCTGGAAGTCATGAAGAAAATGGAATTTGAGCTCTTTTTGTAAATCCTGCAATAATAATTAGTATAATTATTGGACTCATTATTATTTTATTAATAAAAGATATAAAATTTCAAGATCCAAAATTTATCATTCATGCAATTAATAAAAGGATTATAACGTCTCCAATACGATTTATTAATGCCGTTAATATTCCAGCATTTCTAGAATTTAAATTTTGATAATAAACAACTAAACAATATGACACTAACCCTAACCCATCTCATCCAATGAGAATACTTACTATATTAGGTCTAATAATTAATAATATTATTGACATCACAAATATTATAATAATATAAATAAATCGATTAATATATTTATCACTTATTATATATACACCTCTATATAATATAACTATTGATGAAATAAATATAACAGTTGAGAGAAATAAAGTTGATATAAAATCAAAAATTAATGTTATATAAATATTACATGAATTGACTGTAATAATTATTCATTCTATTATAATTGCATAATCAAAAATAATTATATTTATTGATAAAATTAATATTATTAATCTTATAATTAATAAAATTAAGAAAATATATGTATTAAGTTTATTTTTAGTAATGATCCAATATAAGTTTATATTTTTAAATCCACAATTTAATGTTTTATTTTAAACTAATTGAATTATATTAACAATGTTAATTTCAAAATAATTAAATTTAAGGGAACCCAATGCATTATAATTAAAAAAAATTCACGTACGTTTCCAGAATTGAAGGAGTAACAGCCCGAGAAAATTATTCCATGTTGAGTATGAGAATTTAAATATAAACTATAACAAGCTGATAAAAATGAAGAAAAAGACAAGAAAACTATACATAATGAATTTCAAGACATTAATCTATTTAAAATTATAATTTCTCCTGCTAGACTAATTGTTGGAGGACATGAAATATTTCTAGAAGATATTAAAAACCATATGAGAGTTATTGAAGGTATAAATCTTAATATTCCTTTATTGATTAGGATTCTACGTCTCCCCGAACGTTCATAAGAAATATTTGCTAAACAAAACAAAGCAGATGAACATAAACCATATCCAATTATTATAAAATATGCTCCGGCTATACCTCATATATTTATTGTCATAATTCCTCCAATAACTAATCTTATGTGAGCTACAGAAGAATATGCAATTATAGATTTTATGTCAATTTGCATTATACAGGATAATCTAATTATAATTCCCCCTATTAATGAAATAGAAATCCAAATAAATCTATAATTAGTAAATATTATTGGCATAATATATATAACACGAATTAAACCATAAGTTCCCAATTTTAAAAGAATTCCAGCCAAAATTATAGAACCAGAAACAGGTGCTTCAACATGAGCTTTTGGTAATCAAAAATGAAACATAAATAATGGAACCTTAATTATAAATGCTAATGTTATCCCTAAATAAATAAACTTATTATTTGATCTCATTAACATTATAATGTTAGTCATATTATTTCTATATATATATATTGTAGCATGACAGATAATCCACACAAATACATTACTCAATGATCATTAATAAAGCTCTAATATATGGAATATTCAGATGAGAATTAATTAAAATGCACTGTTTAATAATATATTCACAAGAAAGGTTGAATAAAGAAAATTTCTGCAAATAATATAATATAATACAAATTTAAAAACCCAGAAGACTAAAAATAATAATAACAAAATTACCCAGGTAAGATAGAAGCAGGCAATTAATATACCCCGTCAAAGAAACCAGACCAGAAAAAACAAAGCTACTGAAGACAGAAGAAAGAAGAATAATTAAAACTAGAGAAGAAAGAAGAACTAATTAAAACTACTACTACTGAAGAATGAAGAAAGAAGAATAATTAAGATCAAGGAAGAAAGAAGACTAATTAAAACTAAAGAAGAAAGAAGAACAATCAAAGCTACTGAAGAATGAAGAAAGAAGAACAATCAAAGATACAGAAGAAGAAGGAAGAATAATTAAAACTAGAGAAGAAAGAAGAACTAATTAAAACTACTACTACTGAAGAGAGAAGAAAGAAGAATAATTAAAATCAAGGAAGAAAGAAGACTAATTAAAACTAGAGAAGAAAGAAGACTAATTAAAACTAAAGAAGAAAGAAGACTAATTAAAACTACAGAAGAAGGAAGAAAGAAGAACAATCAAAACTCAAAGAAGAAAGAAGAATAATCCAAAACTAAATCTACTGAAGAAAGAAGAAGGAAGACTAATTAAAACTACTACTACAGAAGAAGGAAGAAGGAAGAAGAACCAAACTCAAAGAAGAAAGAAGAATAATAAAAATAAAAACTACAGAAGAAAGAAGACTAATTAAAAATACTACTACTGAAGAAGGAAGAAACAAGAACAATCAAAGCTACTGAAGACAGAAGAAAGAAGAACAATCAAAGCTACTGAAGAAGGAAGAAAGAAGAATAATTAAGACGATCCATATAAAACAAAAACCCCATAGGGAAAGAACCCCCAAAAAACCCCAAAATCAATGAATGCCCAAAGAGAAAGTATAACACCCTAAAAAACCATATCACTGTAAAACTGACAAAAACTAAAAGTGTTAGTAGTATTAAATATTAGTGCATTCAAAAAGTTATTATTTAGTTTGTATAGACAAGTCTTCACAGTTCCCCCATGGTTGAATATTTCATATTAAAAGCTAGAAAAAGACTAGTAAATATATTGATAATTCACCATAGACAAGTGCAAGTGATCAAATTATAAATAATAAACTTTAAAAGGGTACATGAGTTGCAGTACATAGTAACAAACTTTAAGTTTTGTGAACAGTGCCTACTTTGATAATGAAGTAGTAATATTACTAAATAAAAGCTACTAAAGCGATATGAACATTCCATAGAATGGAATATAACTCAGGTAGCTAGGGTTATACTTTAAGAGGGGGTATAAATTTTATAAATGGGGAATTACAGAACAAACTGTTTATGATGAAGTTTATAGAAGGTGTTAACAATTATATATGGAACCAGGATGTTAGGTTCCTATTACATATAACATTTAGATAAATAAGGGTTAGTCATAAGAGATATTAGTATTATAACTGTTATTTTATTGTTCAGTTTAATTTAGGAATGCACTGTCTAAAAATAGATATCATTCCAATGTTGTAGAAATACTCTTTATTATGTTATTAGATAATATACTAAGCAATGTTATTCAGAACACTAGTTGTGATATAGAGAGATGTTATATGTTAATTATATAATCAATAATTTATGTTATACCAGAATCTGCTATAATAGAATTGTTAACTGGATTCTTACTGATAGTAATAGTCATCTGAGGTTCGTTATTTTTTATTTTTCCATTTTCTTCTTAACTCGTTTCTTTATCCTTGGGATATTTATTCCCTAACACGTTAGCTGGGGCAGTGTCCAGAGGGGCTCTGTAGGCTTCACACTCTGCTGGCCATGCCACGTCATTTATTGATTACAGAGGTAAATCATCTCTGACCAATACATAATAATACTGCTGGACTTATCTCAGACAGTCATTAATAAAAATTATATAAGAATAGTCCACCTTATGACTATAAAAAAAAATTAAATATCTTTGGATATTTCACTTCGTATACGAACAGATCTATTTATATTTCTATCTTAGTGAATCTCTATCTCAGTTATTTTTCTCAATGGTTAGCTCTGCTGGCATTTTATTTCTCCTTGTGGTTGGAAGCTGGTATAATATAATCATCACTTATTATTCAGTGTAAAGTTTTTAATTCTCTGTCATTTTTTGACTGTTATCACAATCTCCTTCTGGTCATTGGTAGCATATATTTTGTATTATATTTTTGTTCCTTTCTTAATTCTTGTGAATCGTTCCACTAGTATTATGTTTTTTCAATTACTCTTTTAATTGTCCTTTTAATAATTGACATTGATTATATGATCATCTTTTTCTTATGGATTTATTTACATATAGGTTTTCCTTTCTTTTTCAAGATTTTATTCTGCTCTTGCTTTTTATCCAAATGCACTCTTTACTTATTAATGTCATATGTTTAATATCTCTGTTTATTTGACATAAAATTCTCATTAATTTTACTTCACAATAAGTTTATTCATTTAAATTGTATCAGTGGTTTGTATTGCCATTTCTTTATTCTGGAAAGTTTTTCAGAATTGGTCCCATATATAATTGTTTGTAAGGTGTTATCCAAATTCTTTTTCTTCTTGTTCATTTCTAAAAGTTGTTTTTAAAATAAGGTAGTAAATTGTTTTTACTTGGGTTTTTGAATTTTGATGATTTAATTCAAAATTCATTTTCTCTTTGATTCATAAATTGTTTTCTAAATAATAGGTAGTAAGTAGTCATTACTTCATTTTTGAATTTTTAGGTTTAATTCAAAATTCATTTTCTCTTGTCCATAAAGTTTTTTCATAAATATTTGGTAGTAAGTAGTCCTTACTTCATTTTTGAATTTAGTAATTTAATCCTTCAATCTTCCATTCATTCAATTATTCATAATGTTTTTTCATAAATATGGTTAACCTATCATATTATTACCCTAAATATGGTATTAGCTCTCTTCTTTTCTTTACTTCAAATGTACTTCTTATAATTGTTTTTCTTTTATATACCCAGGTTGAAGATTTTTATTAGGCTGGACAGTTGCTCATAATTTCTTTTTCTTTGACATAGGTTTTTTGCCGTTGCCGGTTATCATAACATCAGTCCCTTTTTGTGGAGGTGTATGGTATTAGACTTAACCGTAGTCTGTCACTTCATTTGCTCTCATTGTCCGGATGACCATAGTCTTCATCATCGTTCCGGTACTAGTGACATCTCTGGCCTTTGTCTTGTATTTCATTTTTCTAGCTGCTATTCCTTTGTTGGCTGCTAAGCTTATTCGGCTCCCTCTATCATAGTGTTTTATACACCAGTACGTCTCTGGTCCATCAATGATCAATGATACCATTGACAATCTACCATATATTTCCATCCCGGTTGTATTCCATTTACCTCTGATCACTTCCCAGTGGTAAACTACTGTCTGCTGGTAAACCATCTCTGAGATTACCATCAGTCTACTTCCATAATTTCTGGAACTCACGATTTCTTCATGGTTGGTAATAGGGATATTATCATTATCAACTAAACCATGGTTCATCATTTCCATTTCTTCCTTTCTTTTCATTAATTTCTTTGGATGCCTTTTTCTCATTTCCCTTGGTTTCACTTCCATATCCTTAGTATTTTCTTTCTTCCCGTTCGTTTTCTTTTCAGGTAACACTATCACTGGCTCCACTGTTTTATTGTTTGGTATTTCCTTTCGTTCTGGTTTGCTGTTGTCCAGTGTCTTATACAATTCTTCATCCAAGGATGTGACGTTTTTATCTATTCCACTCAAACCTTCCTTCAAGATTTGTCTGTATTCTTTTCTATCCCTTCTTTCCTCTTCCCTGTCTTCTTTCATTTCCTTATGCCATCGTCGGTTATCCTCCCTTAACTCTTCTAACCTCTCCCCCATCTTCTCTTCCATTTTCTTGTTATTCTCCTCCAATTTTTCTTCCATCTTTTTGCTGGTTTCCTCCATTTTCTGATTAGTTTCATCAATTTTCCGGCTTAAAGATCGGTTGTCTTTCTTCATTTCTTTGCTGGTTTCCTCTATTCTCTTATGGGTGTCTTCAATCTTCTTCTTCAATTCTTCCTTTGTTTCTTGGTTGTCCTTCTTCAATTCTTCTTTTAACGATTGGTTATCATTCTTCAACTCTTCTTTTGTTGCTTGGTTGTCCTTCCTTAAGTTTTCTTCCATCTTCTTGCTGTTTTCTTCCATGTCCTTTTTCAACTCTTCCTTTGTTGCTTGGTTGTCCTTCCTTATTTGCATGAACATTTCCATTAATTTGTCCATTTTACTTTCTTCTGTTGTTTTGGATTTCTCCTGGTCTTGGACATGGACGTCCCCTGTTTGAGTGGGTATTTCGGGTTGTTTCTCTGGTGGTGCTGGTTGTTAATGTTCTACCCGTTCTAGTATCTCTTCCACGTCCTCCACTGGGGTCGCCTCCTTATCCTCCATATCGAGTTCTTTCTCGGCCTCCGCCGCTCTCTTCTTTGATGTGGCACGACGCATCATCTTCCCTGATTCCCTGGCTGACTAACCGCTGCCAAGCTGAATTAGGAATTGGGTAAGTAATTACCACCTTTCAACCCGTAATTACAGCCCTTTAGTTGGACGCCAAATTTGTAATAATACAATTATTTACTGTTCTATGGTGTTCTAAAATTCCGATGTAATCAAGCCCCACAAGTTGGGTTCGTCAAATTTGTAATAATACAATTAGTGGTGTTAGTAATAATAATAAATATCGATGTATGTTGATTGTGTTCTCCTGTAAGCCCCACTGGTTGGGCTAGCCAAATTTTGTAATATGAACAATGAATTGTGCTAGTAATAATAAATAAATGATAAATAATATTTCTGTCGTGTTATTCTGTCCCACGTTGGATACGTCAATTTTGTAATAATTCAATGTTTTCGCCTCCAATGAAGCCCCGCGATGGAAGCCAAATTTGTAATAATACAATGAAGTCCTGTAACAAAATATTTTATGTATGTATGTGTGTAGTTTTCTGACGTTCCGCTCCGGAAACGTCAATTTGGTAATGTTCCTAGTCTTCGTAGTTACAAATAAAATCTGTGTATATTGCTGTTGTAGCAATTTGAAAAAATAAAAATAAAATTTACAATTTTATAAAAAAAAATTTTAATTTTCTGGAAAATGTTTTTTGGGTAACTTGTTCTTAAAATTTAGGAACAAATCGAGTTAGTCGGTTGTAATTATAAATGAAATGGTATCGTGGTTATTCTAGTAACAGTGTCATTTCAGTAATTTTGTTGAAAAGATAATCTTGTTAACTCCAAGTTTGAATGAAAGACGGCTCTCTTCTTCTTCTTTTTGAAACGTTGTTGTTTCGTGTATACCGCCCTTCAGTTAGTTGGGTTTCTTCATTAATTACTTGTTAAGTCTTTTTTATAATAAAAAATCAACTCCAATTTACCGATACAGAATGTTTATTAACAAAAAATAATGAAATTGTTTGATTAAAATTGATATTATAATGCAGTATCGACTCGCTCAGGGCCGGTCGATATAAACAATTTATATTGGTATTATAACCTAGGGTTCTTTAAACGGTTATTAAAATATATAGCCAGAGAAGGTTGTGGGAAGGAAAGTATAACACTTACACTTATTAAATGTCTTAAAATTTAACAATACAATAATAATTAAAAATATTAAAAGTTTATATATGATTTGATTTCGAACCAATAGTAGCCATGTCGTTTCTGTACTGCAGCGGACCTGATCAAAATGGTTGACTGACGCATGCGCAAGGAAGCCTCCAGCGTTGATGAAAGTTTTGTTGTAATAAAGATGTCCTTTCTTCGAGTAAATGCTCTCAGCAATTGTATACGATCGTCCTGGATATATTTAAATGTCACTGGTGTATGATGGAATAGTTCACTTGGTGTAAAATGTTGTCACTGGATATATCTCGTAGTGTTTATGTGTGTCGTTTTTAACCTCGAAATATCGGTCTGTATTTTGTGTAATATCAGTGTTATTCTGCTTATCTAGTTATGTGTGGTTCAATTTATTAGTGTTACTGTGTTCATAGGTCACTTTCACCACTTCACACTGTATAAAATAGTTTAAAATAATTATTTTCAAATTTTCACTGAAGTACGGTTTATAACATAAACGCCATTAAAGGTTAATTCTGGCAAAAGGTTACTTTAAGTGCACTCGTCAACGCATAATAATGAACTGTCTGTATTTCCTTCGTCTCATGAAAGTCTTAGCCTATATAATATATCTCATACATTGTTTAAATTTGCCATAACTTCCGATACACTTTAAAAATGTACTTTATGTTCAAAAAATAAATTCGTTATTAGTTAACTGTTTGAAATATAAAATACATATTCGTTTTCACTATTCTATTCTACTTATTTTGATAGTAATTAAGTTAGTATTACAAAGTTTTATCTGAAAATTATATTTCTTATAATTTTTTGGGAGGTAGGCCTAAAATTATACTTCCTGTCTTCTATGTAAATAATAGCCATTTTACCTAATATAATTATTATTCTATGAAATCTGAAATTTGTATAATTATCAATTCTCACTTATTTTATTGCAATTTAGTATACTAATGATGGTTTTTTAATATAATTCAATTGTATATGACTTCCCCTAGGATAGTGTCAGTTAATCTATTTCAGTTTTAATGGTATTTTATTAGACAATTAAATAATTTTACTCCTATAATGACCATATCTTTAGAAAGCCTTATTTACATAGTATTTGATATGTTGAGTTTATTTTGCCTGAATATTGTCATTTTATATGGTTTATAAGACTAGGTTTGTTAATTATTCTGCAGTTTAAATTTATTCTTTGGCCTAGATCTGATGTGTGGCTAATTTCCAAATGTTTTATTAATGTAGCTATTTTATATCCTTCTCTGACTGGTATAACATAAATTATTGATTATATAATTAACATATAACATCTCTCTATATCACAACTAGTGTTCTGAATAACATTGCTTAGTATATTATCTAATAACATAATAAAGAGTATTTCTACAACATTGGAATGATATCTATTTTTAGACAGTGCATTCCTAAATTAAACTGAACAATAAAATAACAGTTATAATACTAATATCTCTTATGACTAACCCTTATTTATCTAAATGTTATATGTAATAGGAACCTAACATCCTGGTTCCATATATAATTGTTAACACCTTCTATAAACTTCATCATAAACAGTTTGTTCTGTAATTCCCCATTTATAAAATTTATACCCCCTCTTAAAGTATAACCCTAGCTACCTGAGTTATATTCCATTCTATGGAATGTTCATATCGCTTTAGTAGCTTTTATTTAGTAATATTACTACTTCATTATCAAAGTAGGCACTGTTCACAAAACTTAAAGTTTGTTACTATGTACTGCAACTCATGTACCCTTTTAAAGTTTATTATTTATAATTTGATCACTTGCACTTGTCTATGGTGAATTATCAATATATTTACTAGTCTTTTTCTAGCTTTTAATATGAAATATTCAACCATGGGGGAACTGTGAAGACTTGTCTATACAAACTAAATAATAACTTTTTGAATGCACTTATATTTAATACTACTAACACTTTTAGTTTTTGTCAGTTTTACAGTGATATGGTTTTTTAGGGTGTTATACTTTCTCTTTGGGCATTCATTGATTTTGGGGTTTTTTGGGGGTTCTTTCCCTATGGGGTTTTTGTTTTATATGGATCGTCTTAATTATTCTTCTTTCTTCCTTCTTCAGTAGCTTTGATTGTTCTTCTTTCTTCTGTCTTCAGTAGCTTTGATTGTTCTTCTTTCTTCCTTCTTCAGTAGTAGTATTTTTAATTAGTCTTCTTTCTTCTTTCTTCTGTAGTTTTTATTTTTATTATTCTTCTTTCTTCTTTGAGTTTGGTTCTTCTTCCTTCTTCCTTCTTCTGTAGTAGTAGTTTTAATTAGTCTTCCTTCTTCTTTCTTCAGTAGATTTAGTTTTGGATTATTCTTCTTTCTTCTTTGAGTTTTGATTGTTCTTCTTTCTTCCTTCTTCTGTAGTTTTAATTAGTCTTCTTTCTTCTTTAGTTTTAATTAGTCTTCTTTCTTCTCTAGTTTTAATTAGTCTTCTTTCTTCCTTGATTTTAATTATTCTTCTTTCTTCTCTCTTCAGTAGTAGTAGTTTTAATTAGTTCTTCTTTCTTCTCTAGTTTTAATTATTCTTCCTTCTTCTTTCTTCTGTATCTTTGATTGTTCTTCTTTCTTCATTCTTCAGTAGCTTTGATTGTTCTTCTTTCTTCTTTAGTTTTAATTAGTCTTCTTTCTTCCTTGATCTTAATTATTCTTCTTTCTTCATTCTTCAGTAGTAGTAGTTTTAATTAGTTCTTCTTTCTTCTCTAGTTTTAATTATTCTTCTTTCTTCTTTCTTCTGTCTTCAGTAGCTTTGTTTTTTCTGGTCTGGTTTCTTTGACAGGGTATATTAATTGCCTGCTTCTATCTTACCTGGGTAATTTTGTTATTATTATTTTTAGTCTTCTGGGTTTTTAAATTTGTATTATATTATATTATTTGCAGAAATTTTCTTTATTCAACCTTTCTTGTGAATATATTATTAAACAGTGCATTTTAATTAATTCTCATCTGAATATTCCATATATTAGAGCTTTATTAATGATCATTGAGTAATGTATTTGTGTGGATTATCTGTCATGCTACAATATATATATATAGAAATAATATGACTAACATTATAATGTTAATGAGATCAAATAATAAGTTTATTTATTTAGGGATAACATTAGCATTTATAATTAAGGTTCCATTATTTATGTTTCATTTTTGATTACCAAAAGCTCATGTTGAAACACCTGTTTCTGGTTCTATAATTTTGGCTGGAATTCTTTTAAAATTGGGAACTTATGGTTTAATTCGTGTTATATATGTTATGCCAATAATATTTACTAATTATAGATTTATTTGGATTTCTATTTCATTAATAGGGGGAATTATAATTAGATTATCCTGTATAATGCAAATTGACATAAAATCTATAATTGCATATTCTTCTGTAGCTCACATAAGATTAGTTATTGGAGGAATTATGACAATAAATATATGAGGTATAGCCGGAGCATATTTTATAATAATTGGACATGGTTTATGTTCATCTGCTTTGTTTTGTTTAGCAAATATTTCTTATGAACGTTCGGGGAGACGTAGAATCCTAATCAATAAAGGAATATTAAGATTTATACCTTCAATAACTCTCATATGATTTTTAATATCTTCTAGAAATATTTCATGTCCTCCAACAATTAGTCTAGCAGGAGAAATTATAATTTTAAATAGATTAATGTCTTGAAATTCATTATGTATAGTTTTCTTGTCTTTTTCTTCATTTTTATCAGCTTGTTATAGTTTATATTTAAATTCTCATACTCAACATGGAATAATTTTCTCGGGCTGTTACTCCTTCAATTCTGGAAACGTACGTGAATTTTTTTTAATTATAATGCATTGGGTTCCCTTAAATTTAATTATTTTGAAATTAACATTGTTAATATAATTCAATTAGTTTAAAATAAAACATTAAATTGTGGATTTAAAAATATAAACTTATATTGGATCATTACTAAAAATAAACTTAATACATATATTTTCTTAATTTTATTAATTATAAGATTAATAATATTAATTTTATCAATAAATATAATTATTTTTGATTATGCAATTATAATAGAATGAATAATTATTACAGTCAATTCATGTAATATTTATATAACATTAATTTTTGATTTTATATCAACTTTATTTCTCTCAACTGTTATATTTATTTCATCAATAGTTATATTATATAGAGGTGTATATATAATAAGTGATAAATATATTAATCGATTTATTTATATTATTATAATATTTGTGATGTCAATAATATTATTAATTATTAGACCTAATATAGTAAGTATTCTCATTGGATGAGATGGGTTAGGGTTAGTGTCATATTGTTTAGTTGTTTATTATCAAAATTTAAATTCTAGAAATGCTGGAATATTAACGGCATTAATAAATCGTATTGGAGACGTTATAATCCTTTTATTAATTGCATGAATGATAAATTTTGGATCTTGAAATTTTATATCTTTTATTAATAAAATAATAATGAGTCCAATAATTATACTAATTATTATTGCAGGATTTACAAAAAGAGCTCAAATTCCATTTTCTTCATGACTTCCAGCAGCTATGGCTGCTCCAACCCCAGTATCGGCCCTCGTTCACTCACCAACATTAGTTACTGCAGGAGTATATCTAATTATTCGATTCAGAAATTTAATCATATCATTTAATTTAATTCAAATATTTTTAATGCTATCAGTACTAACAATAATTATATCAGGGCTAGCTGCAAATTTTGAATTTGACTTAAAAAAAATTATTGCATTATCAACTTTAAGACAATTAGGAATTATAATATCAATTTTAATATTTGGCTATCCAATATTATCTTTTTTCCATCTTATTATTCATGCTCTATTTAAGGCATCACTTTTTTTATGTGCTGGGGTATTGATTCATAGATTAATAAATAATCAAGATATTCGTATAATAGGCTGTATAAGTTATAATATACCAATAACTAGAACATTCATAAATATTGCTAATTTATCATTATGTGGAATACCCTTTATGAGAGGGTTTTATTCAAAAGATTTGATTATAGAAATAATATGCTCCAGAAATATTAACTTTTTAATTTTATTATTAATGTATGTTGGAATTGGAATAACATCTTTTTATTCTGCCTGATTAACATATTTTTCAATAAGTATAAATTTTAGTTATTATAATTTTAGTTCACAAAACGAATCATTTAATAATATATTAAAGAGAATTATGATTTTATCTATTTATTCAATTTTATCAGGGTCTATATTTAGATGAATCATGTTTAATAATCCTACAAGAATTATCCTTCCCATTGAAGGCAAGATAATAGCAATGGCTCTATCTTTTCTAGGATTATTAATTGGATATGAAATATCTATGTTTTCATCTATAGTAAAGAAATTTATAAGAGAGTTTATAAGTTCCATATGATTTTTAAAACAACTATCAACCTTTCATACTCAATTTCTTATTTTAAAAAATTCATTTATATTTAAAAAATCAATTGATTTAGGATGGGGAGAAAAAATTGGACCTCAAGGTATGATTGAATTAATAAAATTAATCATAATATTTAATATTAATATAAGAAAAAATAATTTCAAAATTCAAATAATAACATTTATTGCTTGATTTTTAATTATTATATATTTAAATAGCTTAAGCATTAGAGCATAATATTGAAGATATTAAGGTAATAAATATTTTTAAATATTTATAAGGTTTTCCCTCTCTTTTCAATGAAAATGAAATGTTTTATAAACTTTATAAATAAGGAAAAAACGGAGTTTAACTGCTTTAAAAGCTAGTTAGCAGCTGCTTTTATACCTAGTTCCTTTTAATTGGAAATTATATATTCAATAACTTTATTAACAATAAAGTGCCTTATTTTTGGCTTCAATTAATAAACAAAGGAATAAAGATTCTTTTTTTAGGTCGAAACTAAATGTATTTATTACTTCATTGTTTTTAAGAATGGCTAATATGAGCACCTATTGATTGCAATTCAATAATTATGGTTAAATACATCCCTATTAAATTCAATTTAACATACTATTTTTTCATTCATGATATAGGCCCAATATTAAAAATAATAAAAATAATAATATCACTAAGTAAATTTCAATAATATTAATAGTTGTTATTACAATAACCATGGGCATAATAATTACTAATTCAACATCAAAAACAAGGAAAATAACCGCAATTATAAAAAAATGTCTTGAAAAAGGAATTCGGGATGACTCAAAAGGATCAAATCCACACTCAAATGGAGATGACTTTTCACGATCAATAATTGATTTAATTGACACGAAATATAAAAAAGTTATTAAAGTAAATAAAATTAATAATATCATAATACAGTAGCCTACAATATTGAAAATTATTCTATTTAAAAATTAATCCTTTTAATTGGAAGTTAAATATACTTATACACTAACAGAATATTTATCTACCTCATCAGTAAATCGATACATATAAAAATAGTCAAACAATATCGACAAAATGTCAATACCAAGCAGCTGCTTCAAAACCAAAATGATGAGTTCTAGAGAAATGAAATTTCAATTGACGCAATAAACAGATTATAATGAACGTTCTTCCAATAATAACATGGATCCCATGAAATCCTGTTGATACAAAAAATGTTGATCCATACACAGAATCTGAAATACAAAACGATGATTCAAAATACTCATATACTTGAAGTATAGTAAAATATATTCCCAATATTAAAGTTAACAGAATACCATAAACAGATTCATCATATTTACTTTCTATTATGGAATGATGAGCTCACGTAATTGTTACCCCAGAACACAATAAAATTATAGTATTTAATAAAGGGATTTGTATTGGATTAAAGGGCATAATTCCAGTAGGAGGTAAATTTATTCCAATTTCTATAACAGGTCTTAATCTTCTATTAAAAAATCCCCAAAAGAAAGAAATAAAAAAGAAAATCTCTGACACGATAAATAAAATCATTCCTAATTTTAAACCTCTCACTACAACTATTGTGTGAAGTCTTATAAACGTTCCTTCGCGCGAAATATCACGTCATCATTGAATTATAGTTAAAATCAAAATTAAAAATCCAAAAAATAATAAAATAAAATTTTGTATATGAAATATTATTACTATACCAGAAACAAAAGTTAAAGCCCCAATTGACCCCGTTAAGGGTCATGGTCTACAATCAACTAAATGATATGGATGATTATTCATTAAGATACTTCTCTATAATACAGAGTTCTTAGAACTGTAAAAACATAAGATTGAATCACACAAACTGCTGATTCAAATAATATTAATAATATTTGAATTAAAATAATTAGATTTATATAAATTTCTAAATTAGTTGATCTATTTCCTAATAATGTTATTAATAAATGGCCAGCAATTATATTTGCTGTTAAACGAACAGCCAAGGACCCCGGTCGAATTAAATTTCTGACAGTTTCAATACATACTATAAAAGGTATTAAAATTATTGGAGTTCCTATTGGAACTAAATGACAAAACATATGATTTGTATTGTTCAAAAATCCAAATAAAACAAAAGTCAACCAAAGAGGAAGAGCTAAACTAAGAGAAAATACTAAATGTCTTGATCTAGTGAAAATATATGAAAACAATCCAAGAAAATTATTGAATAGAATGAAAATAAATAAAGAACAAAATAATAATGATCTACCAAAAGATCCTGAACTTATTAGTAAATTTAATTCAAAACTTATTGTATTTAAAATTTTATTAATAGAAATTATATAACGACTAGGGATATATCAAAACCCTATAGGTATGAATAATAATAAAATTAATGAGCTTAATCAATTTAATGAAAATAATCCTGTTGATGGGTCAAAACTTGAAAATAAATTTGTTATCATAACCTGTTATATAAATTATTAAAATTATTAATTAAATTTATCCTTGGAATTTTCATAAAAGAAAAATAAATAAAAGTTATAATTAAAATAACAATTAACAAAAAAAAGAAAAACAGAAAACATCAATTTATTGGAGATATTTGTGGAATAGAAAAATACTATTCTTAGTTTTTTGAATCTGACAGATTGATGTTTTATAATAAACTAACTTTTCGTCATTAAAAGTAATCGTTAGTTACTATAAATTGGTTTAAGAGACCATCACTTACTTTCAGTCACTTAATGAATAGCTCATTAATCAATTAATAAAACAATTTATACCAACTCTTTCAATAACAATAGGCATAAATCTATGATTTGCTCCACAAATTTCAGAACATTGACCAAATGACATACCAGGTCGATTAATAAATATTCTTGCTTGATTTAATCGACCAGGCACGGCATCTACTTTAATTCTCGTAGATGGCATAGCTCATGAATGAATAACATCAAATGATGAAATCAATAATCGAATTTGAGTACTAAAAGGTAAAATCGTTCGATTATCTACTTCTAGTAAGCGGAACTCTCTAATTGATATTTCATTCTGAGATTTTATATAAGAATCAAACTCAATATTTAAAAAATCTGAATATTCGTATGATCAATATCATTGATGACCAATAATTTTTAAAGTTATTAAAGGTTTATTAATTTCATCCAATAAGTATAATAATCGTAAGGATGGGAATGCAATAAAAATCAAAGTTAAAGCTGGAAGAAGTGTTCAAAAAAATTCAATTAATTGTCCCTCTAATAAAAGTCGATTAACAATATTATTAAATATAATAATTGTTATTATATAAATAACAATTGAAGTAATAATAATTAAAATAGTTAAGGTATGATCATGAAAAAATATTAATTGTTCCATTAATGGTGATATAGCATCTTGCATATTAATATAAGATCAATTAGAAATTTCTAACAAAAATTATTTTATATATGAATCTTAAATTCATCGCACTTCATCTGCCATATTAGAATTGAACTAATAATGGAATCTCACTATATGAGTGCTCAGACGGAGGAAGTTTATGTAATCATTCAATGGAGGAATTTATATTAGTTGAATATAAAATCAATCGATGTGAAGTAAATCTTTCTCAAATAATATACAATAAAAATAAAATTCCAATAAATGAAATTCTTCTTCCAATAGAAGATATAATATTTCATGATATAAATGCATCAGGATAATCTGAATACCGACGTGGTATACCTCTCAATCCTAAAAAATGTTGGGGGAAAAAGGTTAAATTTACCCCAACAAACATAATCAAAAAGTGAATTTTTAATCAATTAGAATTTAAAGATAATCCAGTAAATAAAGGATATCAATGAATAAATCTTCCTAAAATTGCAAATACTGCACCCATTGATAACACGTAATGAAAATGAGCCACAACATAATATGTATCATGTAATATAATATCAATTGATGAATTAGCTAAAATCACTCCAGTCAATCCACCAATAGTAAAAAGAAAAACAAACCCTACTGCTCATAAAATTGAAGGTCTTATCTTGATTTTAACTCCTCTCAAAGTTGCTAATCATCTAAAAACTTTAATTCCAGTTGGAACAGCAATAATTGTTGTAGCAGAAGTAAAATAAGCTCGTGTATCAACATCCATACCAACTGTAAATATATGATGTGCTCAAACAACAAATCCTAAAATACCAATTGATATTATAGCATAAATTATTCCTAGTGACCCAAAAGATTCAATTTTTCCTCTTTCCTGAGTAATAATGTGAGAAATTAGTCCAAATCCAGGTAAAATTAAAATATATACTTCAGGGTGCCCAAAAAATCAAAATAAATGTTGGTATAAAATTGGATCTCCTCCACCTGAAGGATCAAAAAAAGAAGTATTTAAATTCCGATCAGTTAATAACATTGTAATTGCACCAGCCAAAACTGGTAATGAAAGCAATAATAAAAAGGCAGTAATTAATACCGCTCATACAAATAAAGGTAACCAATCCATATATATTCCCGCTGATCGTATATTAAAAATTGTTCTAATAAAATTAACTGCACCTAGAATTGAACTAGCTCCAGCCAAATGTAAAGAAAAAATAGTTAAATCAACACAAGATCTTGAGTGTGCAATGCCTCTTGACAATGGGGGATAGACTGTCCAACCAGTACCTGCATCTCTATCAACTATTCTACCAATTAATAATAATGTTAATGAAGGTGGTAATAATCAAAAACTTATATTATTTATTCGAGGAAAAGCCATGTCAGGAGCACCAATTATTAAAGGAACCAATCAATTCCCAAATCCTCCAATCATAACTGGCATTACTATAAAAAAAATTATAATGAAAGCATGAGCAGTAACAATCACATTATAAATTTGATCATCTCCAATAAAAGATCCAGGTGTACAGTTTGATATTTATTGATATTACTTAAACCTAAGGGATTTTACTTTTATTATATTTAATCGTTCACTCTCCAAATAATTTCTTCGGGCGCCATATTGTATTGCCAACTACCAGAAATATATTTACCAAGGTTCGAATCAGCAAACCAGGAGAACAGAATGTGGTTGCTGAAATAACAACAATCATTTATGTTCATTAATAATTAAATGTTATTAATACTTTATTATTTTTTCATATTTCAAGAAAATCGTACAGACAAAATTTATTAGTGAATAATACTTGTTTCTATAATTTACTTACAATGACAAGTTATTAAAATACATTTTAATAAAACACAAACCAGCCTTCTTTATTTAAATATATTCTCACATACACACGCAACACACACACAAAGTTACTTTAGAGATCTCATTTTATTTCCAGCTATTAAAATATTGAATTTTGAATTTTCATTTAAAGTGGTGTTTTATCCTGGTTACTTATCTGTTTATTGAGTCCTGAAGATTTACTCGTTACATGTTAGATGTTACTCGCACAACATAACTAGCGGTTTTCACTGATTCTATTGAGTTTATTTTACTGATTTCACATTTTGATTTAACTGTACTACCGGTATTAACCGTGAAGTGTTTAATTGTACATTGTTCACATTTTATAGGTTGCGGGCGCCCGCGACTTTCGTTCCGGAACTTCGTAGGTGTCACCCGCGCGAGTGTTGAATTTAGACTGGGAATAAGCCACCGGCACTATTTTGTGTTGTCGCCATGGTTGTAAGACCAATTCTTATTGTATTTATGTTTGTATCACTACGCCAGCAGATTGTTTTTGTTATATAACTGCATTCCACAACAGGGATCGTCTCTGACGTAAGATCATCCGACGCCGTTACATAACTTTTTTATGCTGTTTTGTGTGTCATTGGCTGACCTTGGCACAATTCCAGCTTATTAATTTCTGCGTCTTTTGATATTCATGAATATCAGTCGTACCACTTTCGCTACCACTGTCGCTAACAATAAATTTACCTTTGTTTATGTTTGTCCCTATCATTGAAAAAATGTTATTTGTTTTATAAAAAAAAAATACAAATTGCTTTATTACCCCAAAAATAGGCCCGTTACAATACCCCCTCAATGAGATATTTTATGCCGAAGCATAAAAAATCTCATTGACACATTCATACTTGCTAAAGGGATCAGCCAGGATATGTCGCCACAACCCCCTGTATGGTTTACAAAAAATATAATCAACTCACCCTTGGTCCGGTGACTGTGACCGCACCTGAATGACAATACTGGACTTCTCTCTTGAGATCCCAACACCGTAGAGTCAGACAGATACTTAACGCCTCTGCTCTGACGCGCTGGCCAGCTCAGGTCCGTCGCCACAGCATCACCAAACACTGAAACAACAAATCAAATATCAAATAGTGGCCTTACACAACACCATATCCCCAACTGATCTGTTTCCCCCTAGCGGTGCTGGTTTGCGCTAAGAAGCACTGGTTTTGTTTTTACTTACTTCTAACATATATCAAAATACCTAACAACAACATGATACCCATTTTAAAATTCCATAATCTCATTCTAGCTACTTTCTCTGGTTAACTTTTATCCCAAAATTCAAAATTATTGCCCTGATTCCCATCAGAATATAAATAAACATTTCCCATTACCATATTATACATCTCTGTCATCCCCAATTTGCATTTAAAAAATAAAATATAATTTAAAATATTTAAATTCATAAAATTCTCTTACACTAACAAACACAATACAACATAAGAAAACATAGTACATTCATAATTCACATCATTATTATTATCTTAAAATAAACAATGTATATTTAAAATGTTACACACTTAACATCATTAAATTTGCATATAAAATCATAAAATTACCTTTTAAACTCACTTTACTTTTATTAATTCGTTTCTCAAATTTTTGTTTTTTTGTTTTTTCAATCTCTGTTTTACCGATCATTTCATTTATTGTTCCCTTTCATTAATTTGGGTGATTCTACGTTATTCATTATAATTCACTTTATCAACTTGGCATTTACTCATAATCTTACCCCTTTTATTACTCTAACGCTCCCTTACAAAATCTTTAACTAGTAGACACCCCTCTATCAAAAAATCTACTAACCCTTCTCTACCTCTAACTACTTACTACTTTAACTCAATTCGCCACCTTCTCTCAATATATAAAAAAAAAATACTCTCAAACCCTTTGTACATAGGATACGTGTTTCCCCCCCCCAAAAACTCAATTCCCTTATTTGGTTCCTGGATTCTACCTAAGGCAACCCCTTCCCCACTAAATCGGTACCTAATCCCATCCCAACTTATCATTATGTTGCGGACTCCCACATTACACTACCCCCTTCTACAAAATTGCCATCCCCAAAATCTCAATCTCATTACCTTACTACAACTACAACAAAATAACAACATCAATTATAAACATTAATATATCAAACAAAACTCTACATATATTCTCCATTACTACTGTGTCTCCACTTATATTCAAATTCTCTATTACATGTATTTCATCCCTCGTTATTCTCTCTAACACCCAATATTTTTCAATTTCGACTAACTCAAACGTTTTACTCAAACAATTACTATCACCCAACTTCTATCTTTTGCAACCCATTGAAAATTTTAACTATCACAACTTCATTTCATTTTATTTTAAAATCTATAAACACATTGAAAACATATTATTATATTTTATAATCCTTATTCCTAACATATTACATGCAATTAACACAATAAGACATAATAAACACAATATAGGAAGTATGTAGTGCATCTATTTTTCAAATCAAAACAAAATTATTTAGTAACGAGTCATCATCATTAAAATACAACAAATTTCTAATTCATTACCCCCGTGGATAACCTCCCTCCCACACACACTATGACCCCCCTGGACTGTGGCGTCCACAAGGACTGAAGTTTTGGAGGAATGTGACATCTCCGTGTCCTTGCTTCTGCGTTACATTTTAAAGATTATGAACATCAACATGTTCTGGTCTATAATTATGTGCCCTTAATGCGGGTCTACCACCTGGCTTTGCTGCCCCCATGCGGACAGAGTGGTAGCCGCTGTTCCCTAGTTTGGTGATTCCCCTTAATTTCACCCCCCCATCAATTTCAAAATACACCTTGACAACGATAACAGCTATGGCCAGTATGGTCAGCGCGTAATCGTAATGTGCCCCAACCATAGCTGTTAAAGCTAAACCAATTCCACGGTCAGGGTTTGGTGAGGCCGTGACCGCCCGAAAAGTTGGGGAATCACAAGTAAAATATCTTTTGTAACACTAAACTTAATAATTTATACTTAAATGACATTATTAGTTTGGATGGTGTTTTAACCCCCTTTATATGTAAGCTTAACCATCATTAACATAAAATATTAAATACAGAATTTACAACCTCCCACCATTGCAGTTCCACACTACACTGTTATATCACTTCTTTGGGCACCAATCTACCCACCAAAATTGTCCCCACATCTTGTATTGATAACAAGTTTTTATTTTACTACACATCTTTTCTAAACGTTCCTATACTCACTGATACTAAAATTTGACAATTATATTTGGTCACTTATTTCTAAAATTTATTTAAATTTAAAATTATAAACATCCAAAATTGTTTTGGTATATATATTTTTTTTTTTTCAAAATTCTATTTACATTGAAGGCTGACTCTATCGTAACTTTCAACACGTCTAGGAAGGTCGCAGTCGCCTGAAAGGCCGGGTTTTGCCACAAAGCGAATTGCAACGAGGTAGATATACTACGTGAACTCACGTCCCCCCTCTGAAACACACTACTCCCCCTCTCCTACCATTTCTTCTATTTTAAAGTCATTGTATTGGTATCCGCGTCACAATTATTATAATTAAACTATAAAGTTTTACCTTAATCCGTCAATGTGATCGCTTAACTTTTCTTCTTTTCTTCTAACGCGTTTCGGATTGTTAATCCATCATCAGAGGTTAAAATAATTCGTCGGTTAAGACTTCGTTAAACATTAAAAGTTGCGTAAAAGACATTTAAAAATTACACTAAAAGAACATTTAAAAATATAGTCCACAATCACAGCGACGTAGCGGATGCGAGTGCGCACTCAATACCGGTCAGCGACGTACTGCACAGTTTATTGGAGTTTTCATGTTATCTATTGATGTGTTGGGGTATGTATTCTATGGCTATGTTATCTATAATCTTATCGTATAGTGTATGCGATTTAAATGCCAATTGTTCGTTTAATATATTATTGGGATTATTTCTGAAGGCTCGGTAAATTTCGAACTCTTCTACCGCATCCATATATCGTCCTTTTGAGACAAATTGCAAACCCTTACACATTTGCAGAAAAGGACGATATATGGATGCGGTAGAAGAGTTCGAAATTTACCGAGCCTTCAGAAATAATCCCAATAATATATTAAACGAACAATTGGCATTTAAATCGCATACACTATACGATAAGATTATAGATAACATAGCCATAGAATACATACCCCAACACATCAATAGATAACATGAAAACTCCAATAAACTGTGCAGTACGTCGCTGACCGGTATTGAGTGCGCACTCGCATCCGCTACGTCGCTGTGATTGTGGACTATATTTTTAAATGTTCTTTTAGTGTAATTTTTAAATGTCTTTTACGCAACTTTTAATGTTTAACGAAGTCTTAACCGACGAATTATTTTAACCTCTGATGATGGATTAACAATCCGAAACGCGTTAGAAGAAAAGAAGAAAAGTTAAGCGATCACATTGACGGATTAAGGTAAAACTTTATAGTTTAATCATTTCTTCTAACCCGCTTTCTACCTTGCTCCAACCCCCCCTGCCCCAAAATTCGTCCTTTCGGACTACACAGAACTATAACCAATGGCTAATTTTAATTTTACCATTGGTTCTAAAATATTTAAGTTTGTATGCACTGCCCTGTATTTAGGTGCAGCCTCCATTATATACAACACTCTAAGGCAGTGCAGGCACGTGACAGGTACACCGAGACCGCTGCACCTGGAGTGTATTAAAAAAAATTTAATTTGTGTCACGTACCTGTTGGGGTCCCCCTCCCCGTTCAAATATGTAGTTAAGTTTTCTACTTTATACCAATTTTGGTGGAGCCGGACCATCGTTGTTTTCACCGCCCGAAGGAAGATCCGCCAACCATGGCCCGCCTCCGAGTTCCGAATTCCACGGCCAGGACTGGTAAGATCGTGATCGCCCGAAAATGGGGGAGGATCCCTTCTGCAAACATACAACAACATTAGAAATCTTATTATAAACATAATTAAAGTGACCGATATAATTTTAAATTCGTCGCATTTTGTGTACCTACTATTTCCTGCGTCGCTGGGTTCCTCAGCACATACGCATTCTGCATTTTTATTTCTACAATTTCATAAGGTCCTTCATACAACAAGAAAAACTTCTTTATTTCTCTATCTTGAGCACTGGACAAATCATGCCTTTTTACTAATACTAACTGACCTACCTCATACTTGGTCCATTTACCCTTGGCATCATGTTTCTGTTTTCTTCGCTCTCCTCTCGTGAGTAAGTTCTCGTTGGCCAATCTAATTTTCATGGTCCTGCCCAAAACCTGACCTTCTGGTGGGTATTTGAAAAGTTGTTCCAATATCCTGGGCGGCCTTGTTCCCCTGATCAACTCATGCGGCGTAAATCCCGTGGACTCATGGGTGGTACAATTCAGCCACTCCTCTACTTTCTTTACGTAGGATGGCCATTCTGTGTGTTTGGCGTGACAGTACGCCCGAAATATCCTGCCACCAATCTCTCTCATCACCCGTTCTGCTTGGTTCGACTGAGGATGGTACACTGCCATATGCTTGGGTATGATGCCTTCCCATCCAAGCGTCTGCCGCCACTTGCCGCTTATAAACTGTGGACCATGGTCAGATAATATAATTTTCGGTTTTCCAACATTGACCATGTGGTCTTTTACTATTTTCTCACTGAGTACTTTACTGGTCACTCTCTTAATGCTATATAACTTCACAAATTTTGAAAAAGTGTCTAGAACTACAAATACATATAACACACCCCCTCTACCTCTGGGTAATGGTTGTAGCGGGTCAATTTTTGGGTGTTTTTATTTTTACTGGATGGGGCAAGTACATTTTTATTTCGTTCATTTTGGTGCGGGCTTGTAAAAAGAAGTTGTGAAAATTATTGTGTAACGAAATTCATTCCATTATAACAACGCATGGCAACGTTATTTCCAATGTTAAGAAACAGTTTGAGACAAAGGCGTTACGCAATTTCAATTGTGTAAGTCGGCGAGCGAAGCATTTACCCCCTTCAAACTTCTCAGAAATCTGTACTTGTGTAGCCACACACAGACGCAACTGTATCACCACAAACTCGAGTGACGCATCCAGCCACCAAACCGGATGTCCTGGGACGAGTAAACTTCAGCAATGCGCTTTTGAGCGGCAGGAAGTGCTGTTTACGTCCGGTTCCTACCATGACGTCAGCCAATGCCTAGAGAAGATCATATGCGACATGGACTCAAAAACAACATGCATAGCATGGGCCGAAGCTTCGGCGACGACGCCCAAGGCAGTGAGTTCCCGTATTGAAAACTGTGGAGAGGGAACAGAGAACAAACTTCTGGCCAGTGCCTCTTACCAACAGACCGCATGCGGTCCATCTAAATTTTGTTAACAGTTTCTTTTAAGGTCGGCCGACCTCACAGTTAAAATTTGGAACGTTAATCAACAGTGTACAAGTGAGATAACAACAGTAATGAGTAAGCCTATATGAATTAATAGTTTCGTTTCTTTTTCGGACACCTGAACGAGGACTTAGTACGGGCGCGATGACCGCGTGGTCGACGTGGGGGCATTATTATAGAAAAATGTGTTAAGGGGTTCTTTGTTTCTTTCAAATATGAATGAATGTGGAATGGCAAAGCTGGGCTGTTTCTGTTTGTGTTTGTGTTGATAATTGTGTTTTGTGTAATATACAACAAGGTAAGCTGTAGTTAATAAGTGTGATTATGCTAGTGTTGCACAACTTTGAAAATATGTATCCAAATGAATCTTCATGAGTTTACAATCATTTAAGAGTAAATAATAATAAATATTAATTCTCTTCATATATGAGTTGTGTCAGTGCTTTGAGTAACCCATAGACCATGTTTGTATCCAGCTACATGTGATCGAACTCTGTGACCTTGTTGAAGCTATCGTACCGGTAAGTAAGAGTTAATTTGAAATTTGGTTGTAATAATAATAAATGTGATTGATTAGTACGTCACATGGTCCATATAAATCTACTGCAACTAAATCAAAAGGTTTATCTACTTTTATGTAATTCATCTCTCCTTCCACTTTATAATTCACTACTTTCGATTTCTGACATAAATCACACACTCTCAACACTCTTCTCCATATTTTTAAATATACATGACTCCTTCAAAACATTTGCACATTTTCTCGCCCCAAAATGACCATATCTTATATGACAATCCCAAACAATTTTATCTATTAATCCCTCGGGTATAACTAACCTCCAATCACGCTCCCCACCATCTACTTTTTTAAACAAAATACCTTGATATACTTGAAATCGCTCATTATATTCAGATCCCTCTACATCTGTTTCTAAACTAACAATAGCTTTACCCAGTTTACTTTCAGCTCTTTGCATGTTTTTAATATCACTTAATTCCTCACCAAAAATTCTATCTTCTCTAGTTAGTCTAAAGATTTCTATTTCTTTAAGATCCCTACCAGTTTTATTGTCTATAACATCTACTCTAGAAAGTGTATCTGGTACCTTATTATCTGACCCCTTTATGTACTCCCAGGAAAAGTTATATTCTTGTAAGGCTAATACCCACCTGGTTAATCTGCTATGTGTCAGCTTACATGAATTAAGGAATGACAATGCCTTGTGGTCCGTCCGGATTATCGTGGTATTACCTAGGATGTAGGTCCGGAATTTACCCACAGCGAACACAATACTTAGAAGTTCTTTTTCAGTTGTCGTATAATTTTTCTCAGCCGACAACAGCGATCTACTGGCGAAGGCGACCGTCAGATGTTCCTTGTCGCAACCCTCCTGGTAGAGCTCCGCCCCTAGCGCTACATTGCTGGCGTCGGTCTGCAAATAAAAAGTTTTATTAAAATCGGGATGATTCATCATGATCATGTGACTAAACTTTCTCTTAATTTCATTAAACCCATTTCGTTCCATATCACCCCATCTCCACTGTTTATTCTTCTGCAGTACAGCACTCAGTTTGGATGTTGTGTGTGCGTAGTTCTCCTGAAATTTCCTGTAAAAATTGCATAGGCCTAAAAAACTTTGTAATTGCTTAAGGTTTTTAGGTTCGGGGAATCGCATTATGGCTTCTACTTTGTCAGGGTTGGCTAATATCCCCTCCTGTGTAATAATAAATCCTAAGAAATGTATTTCTGTCTGCAGAAACTTAGACTTGTCCCAATTCACTGTTAAGCCCCCTCTCTGCAGCTTATCTAATACATATTCTATGTGTTCTAAATGTTCAGTGAATGTCCTAGAGGCTATCAAGATATCATCGACATATACAGTTAAAAAATCTAAATCCTTAGGTTGTAAAATATTATCTAAACATTTAATAAAACTGGCAACACTGGTGTTTAATCCAAAAGGTAAGCATTTGAACTGGTAATTCTTACCGTTAAAAAGAAAAGCTGTGTATTTCCTGCTCTCTGTTGCTAATGGCACCTGCCAGTATCCCGCTGTCAGGTCTAAAGACGTCATGTATTTGACTCCGCTGAATTTCTGTAAAATCTCATTTATGGGTTCCGGAGATTCCCTGTCAGGTATAATAATTTGATTAATTCTCCGAGCATCTAAACATAACCTTACCTTACCATCCTTTTTGATCACTACTACCAAAGGGTTTGAATAAGGTGATAACTGAGCGTTCAATTATGCCTCCCTGCATCATCCGGTCTAGTTCCTCCTGTACAGCCCTTCGCTTCGAAAACGGCACCGGGTAGCTCCTCTGCATGTATGGTGCGTGGTCCCGAACTTTCAGCTCGCAGATGTAGTCCTTCGCTTTCCCTGGTGATTCATCAAACACCTCTCTGAACCGCTCCACAACTGCCCACAGCTCCTCTCGCTGAGTATTTCCTACAACTGTATCTTCATTAAAAAATTTGTCGGCTCTCCCTGCCCACACACACTCATTACGCTCATGCATTTCTCCCTCCTCATTCTCTAGACTATCACTCTCTAGACATATATTTATCTTGGTCTCTATCTCTCTATCGCTTATCTGCTTACGTAACATTTTTATTCCCGTGACTTTAGCTTCATTTACTACTTTCTTAAACTCTATTCTGACTGGTTTATTCCCCTTTTCAAATTTTACTATTTGTTTTGTAGCGTGTCAATTTTGGGTGTTTTTAATTTTTTACAGTATGGGGCAATTATATCGTTTATTTCTTTCATTTTGGGTGGGCTTGTCAGAAGTTATGAAAATTATTGTGCAACGTTATTTTCCGTATAACAGAACGATGTTAAGAAACCGTGGTGTAACAAAGGCATAGACGCAATTTGTTGTTGAGTAATGCGGCAAAGAATTCACGCCACCCTAAAAATTCGCAGAACTCTGTACATGTGTGTCGACGCACGAGCGCAACTACTCGAGTCCGCGCTCGGCCAGGACGCCTAGTTGGTTTAACACAAGATGGCTAAAGTAGAAGTATTCATCATCTCTTCACAGACCTTCCGGAAACGCTGCTATAGTCCGGCCCATTTTAATGACATCAGTGTGGCACATGCAAATATCAGCTACACATGTGGCGAATATAATGACTATATTCCATGCATAGAGTTCATGAGTAACAGCAAACCAACATTATACGGCGACTAAAACCTGTTGTCCGTGGACGCGTACTTCCTGCCACTCAAAGACACACACGAGGCAGTCACACTATTGAAGCCGGCCGGCTAGGAACGAAGTAGACTCTACACAAAAGTTTATTTTTATTTTTAATAGTAAAGTCAAATATCAGTGAAAAAAGTTTGGTATTACAATCAATCCATGCGGTAGAAACTAACCGAGTGTTTTTACGGACATCAACATTATAACATTTCATATAAATATGACTGTGCGTGAAGACCGCGTGTCCGCCGTGGGGGGGAAATTTATATTATAAAATGTTAAGGGTATTATAAATTCTGAATGAGAGTGTGTGCAAGCAAAGCTGGGCTGTTTTTGTTTGTGTTTTCTAATTGTGTTCTGTATCTGTGTATAAATCAAATTGTGTAAGTATCAAACATAAGGTAAGCCATAATTGTAGGTGATTATGAGTAAGGTGCAGAAAGCAGGATAATATTTGTTTTTTTGTATATTTAAATTTAGATGACTTAATCAAAATTAAAATTTCAATTCTCTTCATACCAATGTGTTGTGCAAATTATTCACACAACCTTAAGAAATTACGCCTGCATCCTAAAATACGTATGACGTAACCTTGAAGCCGAGTGATGGTAAGTAAGAGTTTCTCAATGTTTGTTTTGTATTATTATTATGTCAAATAATATCGAAGGTAACAATGGCGCCCGAACAGGGATGAATTTAATAATATAAATTCCATACCTATAAATGGGATGCAATCGTAATTTGGAGGTTGAGTGAAAATACGCAAAAGGTATTTATGTAAAGTTACGCAAAATAAATAAAGAATATTTGTTCACATAAGAAACAGAGTAAATATCTAAAAATAATAATAATGGAAAATACAGCAGAGAACGGAGTCGATTTGTCCGACTCGACTGTGATAAGCGAAATAGCTGAATTAAATGAATCAGCTGTTATGAATAGTTTTGAATTACATTCAACGCCAAATGTAGGTCAAGGCGACAAAACTCTGAACACAAGTAGTATAAATGAATCAAATAATACAGATGACTCGGGGATCCAAACGACCCCAAAATCAAATAGAGAAAATAAAAATAATGACAATGAAGTCGGCATCACTGACGACAAAATAGAAAATCTAGTGACACCTATCCAAAATAAAAAGTCTGACGATAATTACGAAATGTTTACATTTATACAAACAATGTTAGATATGAAATTCAGTGAACAGAAGAGTGATTCTGACGCTAAATTCAATATATTAAAAAATCAGAATAATGAATTAAAGAATGACATTCAAGAGATTAATAAACGTTGTAAAAATACCCATGAGACAATAATGACTAGTCTGAATAAGTTAGAACAGAGTGTTGAGAGAATGGGAGTACATGTGATGAGGACAGAGAAAGATAATACAAATGAAAATTGTAATGACAAGTGCAAAAATGTAATACCAGATAAAGAGTTAACAAATAATAACAATAATGTCGAAAATAATGAATGTGATACTGAGAATATTAATGTGTTTGAAGAGTTAGTATCAGAGACTGATACGGTAAAAATAAATAATAAGAGTACTAATGAAATTGCAGAATGTAGTGATTATGAGATGTTAATGTGTGTCAGTGAGTTAGAGAGAGAGAGGAGAAATAATGTTGTAGTAGAGTGGGGACAGAGGGCAAATTTTCCCTTTATTATTTATGATGTTTATGATGATGATTTAATGTGGTCACAAGTGTTTTTGAAGGGCAAGAGTCCCGTATTAGTAGAAGATTGGAGTTATTTATTTTATTTGTATAATATTATACCCTCTGTGTGGAATGATTTTATAAGTATGAGATGGTGTTATGATGAGAGAGAATTAGAAGTATATAATTTAAAGAGAGATTATGGTGAGTTGGAAGAAGTATTAGAAGAGTATTTAAATAAGAATGATTTGATTTTTAATACAAAAGTAACTGACCCGATATTGAAGAAATTTACTGATGGAGACTTAGCAGATATACTTAGTGTAGACTTGTTGCAAGATTATTTTGATAAGACGGATGACTGTGATTTTTGGGTTTATGACACACAAAGTATCAGTATGTGTGTTAACGAAATCGAAAAGTGTTATGTAGAACCAAGGTTAATTTGGAACGATGGAGGTTAAACCATTAAAACAATAAAAGACAGTATAAACATTTTGTTTTAATGGTTCTGACATGGCAAATCTGGACAAATGAAGTGCGGAAAAAAAACTGAACAATAAATAACAAGAGTTTGTAGATAAAATATAGGGAATTTATTTGTGTGCATTGTGGAATATTAAGTAAATAATGTGTGTACGTAAGATGATTGTTGTAATAATAATATTGAAATATTTGCAAGTTAAATAAATATCAGAATCAATTTCGAAAACAGCAATTGATTAATTGGAATTGTTTCGATAACTATATAATTTATATTTTTGGTAATTAATTTAATTAAAACAATTTGATACATGTTAAATATTTTGATTGCTTATTTAAATGTTAATTAATTAAAATTTTTTATGAATGTAATTTATTGTACGAGATAGAAATTTGGTAATGAATGATGAGTTGTTGGATTTAAACTAATTTTGTGTAAAATGTTTCAGAGATGATGGTGATTAAGTTTTGGGTGTATGTCATGTTAAATGGATTGTAAGTAGAAAAAATTTTATAATCATGTATAATAAAAATGTTTATAGGAGTGATGGAGATGTTAATTCAACAATGAGATTATTTGAAATAATTTTGTTCAATAAAAAAGGATAATTAAAAAATGTTAATCATAACTGAAAGATATATAATGATTTTTAATAATGAATTTTGAAAATTTTAAGAAAGTTAAATGGTAGAAAATTATGAATGAGAGAAATGATTATGGATGGAAATACTATATTATAATGTATATACAAATTTTATTAGTTAGTTATTAAGTGGCTATTGCGGGGGTGGCCTGTGCTCTCGTAAATAGCGGAATGGGTTGGGGGTAACAGTGAGTGTTACCCCCATCGGAGGCCAAAATGGCGATAAATGTGCGGCACACCTTATCCGTGTAAATTAAAGTTTACACACTGCCAAACGACCGTGTCGCACATAACGAGATTGATGTGTAACAGGCAGTCAAATGAAGTTTAGATTTCCCCGACTTTTCGGGCGATTACTGCCTTACCAGCACTAACCGTGGATTTGGCTAGCGGCCAGCTATGGTCATATCAAGTCCCTTGACCATAGCTGACTTGAAATTGGTATATATTTGAAATTAAATGGGGGGAGACAATTAGGGGAAATCTCCGGAACTATGAAACAGCGGCTGCCACTCTGCCCGCTTTGGGGTAGCAAGAAAGGTGGTAGATCCATCTTAAGGGTGTATAATTATAACAAGAACATGATGATGTTCGTAACATTTGAAACTTAATAGCGGAAACAAAGACACGGAGAGGTAAGACCTGCTCCAAAATATACAGTCTTTGTGGAAGCGAAAAGGCGCCACAGTCTTACATAATTTGAAAATAGTGTGTGTGGCTGGGAGGTGACGCAAAGGAGTCACGAATGTAAATTTTATAACATAACATTTTTTTATTCAAAGTTGGATCAAATAAAACTGCTTGTGCTCTGTTCAGGTAACTCGTTGCTTAGATATTTAAAAATAAGGTGTTCATGCTATAATTTTAAGTGTATTATTTTATTGTTGTATGTTAGGTATAGGTGTTGATAAAGTGGGTGTTTTCATGATATGTGTATACGTTAAAGTAAGCCAATAATTAAAAGCCTGGCAGGCAATTAACACAATAGAAGTGAGTATTGATAAATAAATATCTGTATATTCCATGTAATTTGTTCAAATTGGAGATGTGTTTTCATTATGTTAGGATACCAGCTGATCAGCAATAATACGTCACTGGCGTATTGGTTTATAAATGTTTCAAGTAATTAAGATTTGATGCAATGTGGTAATGTATTACAGATGTTTTAAAGTAATGATGAAAATCATTTGATAAAATGAGAAATAAAGTAACGATTTGTGAAATCTAATAAGAGATAGTTTTTTTTTTGTGATAAATATTTTGTGGTGCATATAGATCTGTCCCAATTGAATTCCAAGTGGAGTTGAAATAGTAGAGATGATATAATGTAATATGGTTTTGCAGTAATGTGACGTTGTTTTGAGTTAATATATGTTGTAGAATTTTAAGAAGTATTGATGTTGACACAGTAGTAATGGAGACTTTATGTAGATTTTGAGTGATATATTGTTGTTTATAATTAATGGTGTTATTTTGTTGTAATTGTAGTGAGGTAATGAGATTGAGATTTGTGGGGATGGCAATTTTGTATTAGAGGGTAGTGTAATGTAGGAGTCCGCAACAAGGGTTGGGACGGGATAGGGATAGATTTTAGTGGGGAAGGGGCCGCCTTAGGTAGAATCCAGGCCGCCAAATAAGGGAATTGAGTTTTGGGTAGGGGAAACACGTATCCTATGTACAAAGGGTTAGAGAGTATTTTTATATGTAGAAGGTGGCGTTTTGAGTTAAATGATAAGTTGGGGTTAGAGTGTTTTGAGATAGATATTTTGATAGAGATGGGTGTCATGGGAGTTGAAGTTGATTAATATTAGAGTCAGAGAGTAAAGTTTATATATGCATACAGATCTAATACAGTAAATGAGAATAAATAATTTACATCACCCACAGTAAAGTATAGCGAGATTGTTAAATGAAGAGTAAGATTGTTAAGCAAAAAGAGAGATTTATAATAAAGGATATAAAATTTTCATTTTTTAAACCAGTGACAGAATCTTGATAGAGTTGATAATAATGTAAAGTTAAGAATTGTTTATTTTATTATTATGTAAAGGTTAATTTGCTTATTATTTATTAATATTTTGTTTATTTTAAATGTTTTACTTTATTGTTTTGTGTTTCAAATTAGACTGTTACAGATGTTAAATGTATTTTCAGACAGAAAGTGTACATAACATATGTAGGTCAAGGGTCTTGGACTTGACCTAGTTTCGATCAGCTGATGAGGTCATATGCCTACTAAGCCTGTATAGTAGGAAGTCAATTTTATTTGTTTGTTTAATCAATTTAAACCAATGTTCAAATAATGTCTAAATATGAAGAAAACATTTAAATAAATTTAAATTTTTTTTGAATTTTAAAATTTTTGGGAATTTTAAATTTTTTTGAAAAAAAAAAAGATTTTTCGCCTGCCAGCGAATGCATATTTTAGGTAGTGATTGTTTTATTATGTGTGTATTTACCATGTTTAGTTTACTGATTTCTTGCACTGCAATGTATCGTTAGACTAAGACATGTTAGGTTAAGGATTTGTTCATGATTGTTGTAAGTTAGATATAGGTGTTGATAAAATACTGATTTCTTGCACTGCACTGTATCATTAGACTAAGACATGTTAGGTTAAGGATTTGTTCAAGTAGAAGAAACGCTTAATTTAAGTCATTTTAAAAGAAACAAAAAAATAATGAAGAGAATTTTTTTTGATAAAATATTATTTTGAATTTTTTAAATTTGTTATAAATCTTAAAAGATAATGTTTCAATTTTACTATGTGGTATGTCAACATGGAATGTGAGTGTGTGTGAGCCCAGTATTTGCTAAAGGCAGCCCAGCTTTCATAAAAGGGGAAACATATCGGTGGAGGATCTGGCATAATCTGAGCCAGGGATTGAGGATTTTTGGGGGTAGCATGTGAGAAGGCGGGGTGCGCTGTGGTACAAGTCTGGTCGATTTCTCGGTGTTGGGATCTCTTACGGAGAAGTCCAGTGATCTCGTTCAGATGAGTCCATAGTCGCTGAGCCAGGGGGGTAGTGTACCCATGAGTCGTAAGAGCAAGGGGGTTGTTGGCACCAGTTCCTCACCGGTCCTCTTCGGGGTTTGTCGATGAGATTTCTTCTGTTGTGAACAGCAGAATTCTCATCGAGGGGGTATTGTAGCTTGTCAATTTTGGGTGTTTTTAATTTTTTACAGTATGGGGCAATTATATCGTTTATTTCTTTCATTTTGGGCGGGCTTGTCAGAAGTTATGAAAATTATTGTGCAACGTTATTTTCCGTATAACAGAACGATGTTAAGAAACCGTGGTGTAACAAAGGCATAGACGCAATTTGTTGTTGAGTAATGCGGCAAAGAATTCACGCCACCCTAAAAATTCGCAGAACTCTGTACATGTGTGTCGACGCACAAGCGCAACTACTCGAGTCCGCGCTCGGCCAGGACGCCTAGTTGGTTTAACACAAGATGGCTAAAGTAGAAGTATTCATCATCTCTTCACAGACCTTCCGGAAACGCTGCTATAGTCCGGCCCATTTTAATGACATCAGTGTGGCACATGCAATTATCAGCTACACATGTGGCGAATATAACGACTATATTCCATGCATAGAGTTCATGAGTAACAGCAAACCAACATTATACGGTGACTAAAACCTGTTGTCCGTGGACGCGTACTTCCTGCCACTCAAAGACACACACGAGGCAGTCACACTATTGAAGCCGGCCGGCTAGGAACGAAGTAGACTCCACACAAAAGTTTTTTTTTATTTTTAATAGTAAAGTCAAATATCAGTGAAAAAAGTTTGGTATTACAATCAATCCATGCGGTAGAAACTAACCGAGTGTTTTTACGGACATCAACATTATAACATTTCATATAAAGATGACTGTGCATGAAGACCGCGTGTCCGCCGTGGGGGGGAAATTTATATTATAAAATGTTAAGGGTATTATAAATTCAGAATGAGAGTGTGTGCAAGCAAAGCTGGGCTGTTTTTGTTTGTTTTCTAATTGTGTTCTGTATCTGTGTATAAATCAAATTGTGTAAGTATCAAACATAAGGTAAGCCATAATTGTAGGTGATTATGAGTAAGGTGCAGAAAGCAGGATAATATTTGTTTTTTTGTATATTTAAATTTAGATGACTTAATCAAAATTAAAATTTCAATTCTCTTCATACCAATGTGTTGTGCAAATTATTCACACAACCTTAAGAAATTACGCCTGCATCCTAAAATACGTATGACGTAACCTTGAAGCCGAGTGATGGTAAGTAAGAGTTTCTCAATGTTTGTTTTGTATTATTATTATTATGTCAAATAATATCGAAGGTAACAGTTTATTGAAATCTATTACTGCTCCGTTTCTTTCCAAAAAACCATTTCCCAATATTACATCTAGACTCAACCCTTTAACTACTAGGACAGTGTTTTCAAATTCCACTTCATTTATTAAAATATTTAATTGTACTTGTCTGGTTATTCTCTTACTTCTCACCCCAGTTACCCCCACTACTGTAACCCCGGCAACTGGTAATGACGGTATATTCTTGTTTAACTCTTTTATTCACCCATGACATTTTCAGAAATTACCGAGATCTCGCTACCGGTATCAATTAAAGTTTTATAATTCTTACCTTCAATGTGAATTGTCACCTCAGTTAATCCTGCTCTGCGCTCCATCACCTTGTTCTCCTCTTCTTCTAACAATTCTTTAGCCATGTCCATCTTGATAACATTGTTCGCGTACTCGTTGATTACTTGGACCCAGTTCTCCATTGACAATGGTTGGGCCCGCTTCTCCATTGTCTTCCTTAGTTTTCCGTGGATGGACCTGCTACAGCTGGATGATTTCCTCCTCTTCCTCTATTATAATGTCCTCCTCCTCTTGGTGCTCCTCTATAAAATTCTCCTCCCCTCGACTGTTGATTTGGTGGTGGGTTCGTTCTCTCGTTCCTGGCGCACTCTCTGGTTCGATGACATCTAAAACAGTTTGTTCGATTAGCATAGTTATCGGTTTCACAGGCTTTACACCTCCAACTCTCGCCCCTATTATCGAAACTTCCTCCCCGTGCTCCCCTATGAAAACTCTGTGTACCCCTGTTCTGATGGTAATTATTATTATTATGGTGTGGTACTACTGGTGTGTTTGGACGTCGTCCTATGTCGCGTTCCCCTATATTCTGTAGCACGTCTAACATGTTCTCTAACTCGTTTATATTTGTAATCTCTCTAGTCATTAACGCGATTTGCACCTCTCTGGGCAGGTGTTTGCTAATATGTCTTACAAATGACCGGAATGGCAACGGCGGTTCTAGATACTTAGCCTCGTTATATATAGTCATCACATATATGGTTAGGTGGTTATTAATTCTACCAAAATTCCCAGTACCCATTATTTTGCTTCTTAAGATTTCTTGGTCTTCTTCTGACCAATATTTGTTTCGAAAAGCTACTTCAAAATCCTCGTAACTACCCCATTCGGTATGGTGTACTTCCGCCCATATTTCGGCACTACCTTTAAAACATTTCAGAATTTTCAGCAATTTAACCTCCCAACTACTACTATTAAATCGATTAAACTCCCTTACCCGGTTTAAAAACTGCATTGGGTGTACTCTACGATTGTCACAATTAAACTGTTCTAATTCTATCTCATCTTTTGCTTCGCGAGTATATATCACTCGCTCCGCAACATTATTTAAATTTTGGCTTACGGCCACATGTAATTCATCTTTAATTTCTATGATACTTTGCTCTATCATGCTAAATTTGTTATTACATTTATTTGCATATTGAAGGTTATGTTTATTAATAACCCCCACACTCTCTTGTATAGATTGTTTACATGCACTTTCTGCTTCCATTATTTTAAATTCCATATCATTATTACTTTCATTAATTTTAGTTACACATTTATTTTCTACTTCCACACACTGCTCTTCAATTTGAGTTCTAATTTGATCTGCCATCTGCTCACTTACGTTACTGATTTTACTTTTGATATTTAGTGTAGTTTCACAAATTTGTTTGTCAATTTTCTCATCTCTTTTGTTAAATTTAACGTCTATACTCTTAACTGCATTATCTAATTTGGTATCTAAATCATTATATTTACTGGCAAATTTTTCATTGGTATTCTCAAAACGCTCATTAATTTCGTTAATTTGGTTTTTTAACTCATCGAATTTAACATTTTGTCCATCTAATTTACTGTTCTGAACGTCAAACTTCACATTAAAACTACTATTCATTTTATTGATATCACTACTCAAATTCTCAGACATTGTTTTCATTAAATTGAATATATCTGCCATCGACAACTCTGCAACTCGTGTTGTCGACGGGGTAGATTGAGCCGATACATTGTCAATTACCATCGACTCCGTAAGAGTGTTTTCTAAATTTAATTCTTGATTCTCCATTTTGTAATAGTAAAATTATTACTTTAAATAAAAATACTAATATATCACATCTACTTTTCACACAACCATGTATTCTACTTGCATAACGCTTTACGTTACTTCACATAACTTCCTATGCACCTTATTTATTCTTCATTCATTTAAAAATTATTTATATCCCCTTTTTATTTTACTTAAATGCAATCATCTTTTCTGCTACAAAACATCAACATCAATATTTTACCTTTAGCAAAACATAACCCATATCTACGTCTATTTTACGTAATTTTATTTTTACCTCCAAACAACCATTCTGCTCTCCCCGTAGGCTGTATTTATATAATTATATTATATAAATGTCCCTGTTCACAAGCCAATTGTACAGTTCGATATTTATTGATATTAATTAAACCTAAGGGATTTTACTTTTATTATATTTAATCGTTCACTCTCCAAATAATTTCTTCGGGCGCCATATTGTATTGCCAACTACCAGAAATATATTTACCAAAGTTCGAATCAGCGAACCAGGAGAACAGAATGTGGTTGCTGAAATAACAACAATCATTTATGTTCATTAATAATTAAATGTTATTAATACTTTATTATTTTTTCATATTTCAAGAAAATCGTACAGACCAAATTTATTAGTGAATAATACTTGTTTCTATAATTTACTTACAATGACAAGTTATTAAAATACATTTTAATAAAACACAAACCAGCCTTCTTTATTTAAATATATTCTCACATACACACGCAACACACACACAAAGTTACTTTAGAGATCTCATTTTATTTCCAGCTATTAAAATATTGAATTTTCATTTAAAGTGGTGTTTTATCCTGGTTACTTATCTGTTTATTGAGTCCTGAAGATGTACTCGTTACATGTTAGATGTTACTCGCACAACATAACTAGCGGTTTTCACTGATTCTATTGAGTTTATTTTACTGATTTCACATTTTGATTTAACTGTACTACCGGTATTAACCGTGAAGTGTTTAATTGTACATTGTTCACATTTTATAGGTTGCGGGCGCCCGCGACTTTCGTTCCAGAACTTCGTAGGTGTCACCCGCGCGAGTGTTGAATTTAGACTGGGAATAAGCCACCGGCACTATTTTGTGTTGTCGCCGTGGTTGTAAGACCAATTCTTATTGTATTTATGTTTGTATCACTACGCCAGCAGATTGTTTTTGTTATATAACTGCATTCCACAACAGGGATCGTCTCTGACGTAAGATCATCCGACGCCGTTACATAACTTTTTTATGCTGTTTTGTGTGTCATTGGCTGACCTTGGCACAATTCCAGCTTATTAATTTCTGCGTCTTTTGATATTCATGAATATTTTCAATCAGTCGTACCACTTTCGCTACCACTGTCGCTAACAATAAATTTACCTTTGTTTATGTTTGTCCCTATCATTGAAAAAATGTTATTTGTTTTATAAAAAAAAAATACAAACTGTTTTATTACCCCAAAAATAGGCCCGTTACACAGGAATGCCTAATTCAACATGAATAAGAACTCTTAAAGTTGTACCCACTATCCCCAATCAAATCCCAAAAATGAAATATAATGTTCCAATGTCTTTATGATTAGTTGAGAAAAATCGCTTATTCATAACTAAACATTGATTTATTCCCAATTGAGATGACCGAATTAGGTAATAAATTGTAAATTTATTTATGGATATTTTTCCTCTCAATAATCTAATCTTTCTTCTTCCTTATTTTTTTATTTTTTATTCTTTCTTCAGTCTTATATTTAATAATAATATTAAATTGCAAATTTAAAGGTGATTAAAATAAATCTAAGGCTTACAAGAAATTATATTTTTAACTTTGAAGGATAATAGTTTTATTAACTTAAAACCTTATTAATTCATAATATTAAATAAGGTTACAACTATAAATCCAATCAATAAAGAATTTACTATAAATAATGTATTATTTAACCTAAAAGTTGACAACTTTAAAGATACATTGTTTATCATCAGCCCTGTCATTACAACTCGTAAATAGTAAAATAACACTAATAAAGCAGTTATTACTAAAATTAAACATAAAAAATACATTTTATTAGCCAAAAGACAATAAATTATCATAAATTTTAGGAAAAATCCTAAAAATGGTGGTAACCCACCTATTGACATAAAAATAATCATTAACATTAACGATTTAACCCTATTGTTAAACAAAATAAAAATTTGATTTAAATAATTCATATTATTTATTCAAAACAGATAGCAAGTCAAAAATAAAGAGAGGGAATAAATTAAAAGATATACCAGCCATATATAATTTATTAATATAACCCCTCTAAAAATTCAACTTAAATTGTAAATTGATGAATATGCTAAACTTTTTCGAATTGATGAATAACACAGCCCCCCCCCAATGAGCCCCAAATACATGATAAAACAATAAATAAAGTCAGTCTTATATCTAAATAACTCAATAAAATAATGGGAATAATCCTCTGAACGGTTATAATTAAAAAAGACACTAATCAAGATAACCCATCAATTACTGAAACATATCAATACTGGAACGGAGGAGATCCAATTTTAATTATTAAACTAACTATAATAAAATATTTTACCTGAAATAATATTCCTAAAATAACAACAAACAGGAATAACAGTCTTGAACCCATTCTCTGAATAATAAAATATTTAATTATTGACTCAGATGAGTAAACTCTCATTTTATTCATTATAAAAGGCAAAAATGATACCATATTTATTTCGACTCCCATTCAACAACCCAGCCAATTGTTTGAACAGATCGACAATATAATACCAAAAAACAAGAATGCCACAAATACTATATAAGAGGAATTTTTTTTAATTAAAAAGAGGATAATTTTCCATAAATGAGGTATGAACCTATTAGCTTAATTTTAGCTTATCTTTTATATGTTGTAGTTTATGAAGAACATTAATTTTTGATATTAAAAGACAGTTTAATTCTGTCAACATAATAAGAGTATAATATTACATAATTTATTCTATCAAAATAATCCTTTTTGCTCAGGCACCTTATTTTTTTTTCTTATTTTTTACATTTTTTTTATTTTTATGTATGACTTATAATGTCTGGTGTAACGTTTATCATACAATAAACTTTCAGCTAATACTTAAATTCGCAACCTTATAAACTCTTTCCTTCATCTTTTTTACATTTCTATTTATTGATTAAAATAAATTTACGGAATTGAATAAGGAGAGACAATCAAATATTCAGCTAAAATACAATAATTACATCAATTATTGTACAAACACATTTTGCAAATCTGGTCTAAAAAATATATAACTACAGTATGATTATAGTTAAATTAAAAATATGAATGTTAATATTACTGTATTACCAGATTTATATATTCATATATAATATATATATATACATATGTATATATATATATATAATAGTATGTTTTTCTTTTTTTTTTTATTGGTATAAAAAAAAGAAAAACATACTTTATTATTATAAATATTTATATATAAATATATATTAATATATTATTTATATATATATACATATATATATATATTATATATGAATATATATATATAACATGGAAAGGAAAACAAAGATTTTTATGAATAAGTATGTAATAACCATAAGTAAATACCCATGTTATAAGGGGAAAGTAATGAAACAAGTTCAATAGAGGTGAAATTATTTATCACCCGAACAATAAATCAGAAGTAATGAATTGTACACCAATATTAAATAATAAGTGTTAATTAATTGTATAAACAATTGTTTATGAATAGGAGATGGATTGGGTAATTATCCTAAACATAGACCTAAATGTTATATGTTATATGATGAAAAGGTAGTAATTAATAGCCATATTATTGACATTGGCAGAGTAATTAAAAAATAAGGAAGGAAAACAATGTTTGAGTTATAAAAGAGAAAACTGTTAGTAAATAATTAGCAAGAAATAATGAATAACACAGTTGTTACACACAAAAATCACACAAAGACTGAACCAAAACACCTCCATAGACAATAAACCTAATTATAAAAACAAAATAACGATCTGGGACAAAATGAGATATAATGTGTATGAAACAATCAAAAACCAGTAATGGCTACTTAGACTTGAAACAGGCCTAACGGTCAAACATAAACAAATACTAATTGTATGAAAATAGCCAAGTAATTAACAAATCCAAGGTGACTAATCAACCAAGGATAAAGGGTAAATATTATTAACAACAAAATATTAAAATAAGGAGTTATATAAACAGAGAAATGTAATTAGTACGTATTAAATTAATTGTAAACTTATAAAACATGAAAAAACCATAATTGTGGGATACCAAAATAATCTTTGTGAGAAAACACAAATGACAGTGCTAATAATTAATACTTAAGAAGGAAGATAAGAGAAGGAAGGAAGTCAGAAGATATAGGAAGATTTGAAAAGAATTCAAATTATGATAACAATGGATTTATATCAAGCTAGCCCAATCAGAATAATTTGGTAACCATGGAAACGACGGTTGAAGACGAAATTACCGTTGAATAGGATTACTCAGAAAGTGACGCTCAGGAAAAACAGACACCAGAATTCAGAACACCCTAGTTTCTTATTTAAAATGTTTAAAAGTAAAATAAATTATCAAAATTGAACGAGAAGGAGGCTGACTATCACTGAACTCAATTACCTGATGGAGAAGACGTTTTATTTCAAGACGAAGTGAATAAATGAATCTAAATACTTTGAAAAAGATGCCCGAAGCCCGAATAAACGAAAACTGAAATATATTGCAACCACATTCATTCAGTCCAGGCCAACAGATTAACCACATGCTACGAAGCTGTTAAGTATCCAATAAATTATCTAAACTTCCGAAATAACGCACTTTGAATATTTCTCACTATATTCTGAAATACCACTGAATCAATTTTATTCTCTTTCAAAGATTAAATAAAAATATTAAGACACTTCAAATTTGTAAAATTATAAAACTAACCTAGCATTAATATACGAACCTTTAAAACACTTTACTACATTTCAACAAACCATTTATAGTTACACGTTACAATATTTAAGTGGAAACATTGTAAGGTTGTGTATTTTTATTATTGTAATTGCATCTGAGCCTTTAACGTGATCAAAAGAATCCAGAACAATTGAACGAAATTATTTGTTTACCACTTGGGTGGAACGACATACTGTATGTTAATCACGTTCAAAATCGATTGTAAAACCCAGAGAAAAAGTTTTATAAAGAAATAACTGGTGCAAAATTATATAAGAAATCAAATATAGCTTGTGTCTATGAAAACAGTAATATCAAATCGCTAATAAATCAATATTGTGTATGTAAAAATGTGTTTTATTTTCAGTAGGAAAGTGTATTCTTAAAATTATAATCTACAGCGAACGTCTCTGACGTGATAACTAGCGCTCAAGCAGCGAATACGGTAACTGCTGGCTCGATCACACAACTCGATAAACGGCGGGACAAATTGAATCCTTCACACCGTCTGAGCAGAATCGCTGATAATAAGATATTTTTAATTGTTTTAATTAAACAATTTGGCGCCACCCGGGAATGATACACTCCTAGTGAACCTCAGATCGGGGACTACGATACCTGGTTATCCGTACGTTCGCTACGGACTCAAGCATCGTAAGTTACGTTACCGTGTGAGGACAAATTGGTAAGACACACATACACAAGTTACACTCTGACACACTTCTACATTTTGCAGAATACTTTAAGGACGGCGGCACACGTTTCATTATAATATTCATTCTTTCTATTTCTTCATTTTTAACCCTGTCCTTCAATTTAAGTGTACTGCACCTTCTCCAGTATCCCACACTTCAGCTCCGTATGTTACAGCACTTTCTACTATTGTCTTATATATTGCAATGGAACATCACAGAAAAGGGTCTTTGTAGCTATGACTACATGGTTTTATACAATTTATGACGTTATAGACATGTCGAAAAGTAAGTTTTGAAATAAGAAATGTGTAATTAACTGTTGTATGTCAAAATGCCCATAAATTTATTTTCTGTCATGTCAAGTGCGCGCATTATTTGTATTTACATGAATAACTTTGGAGTAAATTAACGTATTGAATTGAAACTTGGACAGCTCATACTTCTGAATTAGTGCTATATTTTTCATGTCAAATACTCGAAACATATTTTTTTAATATGCATTTTTTAACAGAATTCACTTTTCTAAAGAATCCTTATATTCTGAAAGTCATAAAACTTTTAGATAAAATCTATGCATGCTTTTGCAGTCTTCAGCTGCAGTAAATGTTCTAATTTACTGACTTCTATTTGTTACATTGCAATATTTTAATTTTTATTTAAAGGCTTTAAAATTTATGGGCTATTGGGCCATGGTTGTTTGCTTGTTTGAGATATCGTTTTAATCACTAGACATTCCGGCCACCCAACAGAGACGTTCTTCAGTATTAAAAGTAAAAAATAGTTTGACAAGGGATAGTAGGTCAAACAAACACGTACCTCATACCTCAAATCTTTGTTTTGGTCTTATTTGATTGCTCTGTAAAGTGAAATGTAACTGTCTCACTAATTGTTTCCCTTATCATATACAATTTTGTATTTCTGCTACACTTGTTGCAACTCTTATAATCATAATAAAAAGTTATTTGTATGAATCTACTACCATCACAACTCCCTGCTCCAATAATATATTTGCATGTATTTCCAATGGCAGTATAATATTCAGTCTCGATAGTTCGAGGTTCCTCGCTAGAAAAATAATACGTACTCCGAAAATGGCGAAATATCAGTACCAGAAAAAAATTGCCAATTCAAAAAACTATTAATTCATTGTTTAAAAAGTAAGTTTCATGTAAAGTATTTTGTTTCCAAATATACATACAGTTCAATTTTTAATATTACTGTCGTTTTAAATTTTAGTGTGTGCATTTAATTAATAAATTTGTGAATGATAACGAAAAACTTTTTGAATTTTCATTTAATCCTCATGAATATAACCTAATTAAACGAATGAGGATTCGTCGTCGATTTTTCCTTTTTCTTTCGCTCACGCATGTTCTCGAAAGTTAGCGCAAATTAGTAAACAAAACTCACATAAACAGCACACCAGTTTACAGATTTTGTATACATTTCTTTTAGATAAATTTCCGGCATACACTTTACATTATCACGCAGAGACGCTCCACGGTAGAAAGCAAAGTACTAGGGCTAACTTAGCGGCACAGCGCGGGGTGCTCAGCGCCCCTGCAGTCTGCTACCGGCAGATAATACCGCCATTTTGCATAGTTTGAGGTTGGTTTAGTCCCAATTACCTCAAACTATCGCAACTCTACTGTATATCATTAATCCCATTTCTAGCATTCTTCGTCTACTCTCAGAAGTATTTAACGGTTGTAATCTTCGGCTGTAAGTAGGTGATCGTCCAAGACATGTAAAGTGAAGAGGTTCTTGTCATTGATAGCTTTTCCCATGTTGCAACAGGGGCACTTGAACATTCTGTAGCTGAATAATTCTATTACTTACTAAATAAAGTGGGTGCTTTAGCACAAGCTTGTCGCAGTCCCTTGGTGACTGGAAATTCATCAGACAGTCTTGATCCTATCTGTATACTCCTAGTAACGTTGGTAAGCAGTGCTCCCAGAGCTCTACAGTATACAGCATTGTCACTACCCATAGCATAGAACCTTGAATCAGGATCATAAAACGTCCACTGCCATCGGGTTCCATTCTCTCCATTCATTTGCTGCCTCTCACCAAGGTTCACAATGGCTAGAATAAATCCACCATAGCATGTGTGACAAGTTATAACACACAGGCAGCACGGTATAGGATAACAGTTTCACTCAGATAACCGATGCGTAGTCGTCAGCGTCGGCGTACTTCTCCCTTAGGAATATCCCTGTGCCATCAGCATAAATATATCCTGATAATGCATTTCATGTATTTTCGATTGTCTTTATAATGTGAAACATTATTTTCTACATATTTTATAGTTTTTCAAATTACTTTAGTTACCTGCACATATTTTTAATTTCAGAAAATTAGGTTAAAAATATATGCTCCATTGGAGGCAGAACTGCCTATGACCAAAAACACAACTTTTCAGGAGAGAAATTTGAATTTTTAATTTGTGTATAGTTTTTCCAAGTAACAACCATATTCTATATAAAAGAAATTGTTATTTTTTAAGATTGGACTTACAATATGTGTGCTCTCAATAGATACACAATGACAGAATAGAATGCTCATAAAAACAAACAACAAAAAATTGGAATTTAGACATAGCCTAGTCCTGCTCCAAAGTAGCGAATCCTAACATCAGCAGTGTAGTTTAAACAGTAAATAAAATACAAGGCGAATGTTCAAGAACTTAGTACAGTAGTTCTTCAATTTTATATAAGGTGTGGGTGTTGGAATAACTGAACTGTGAATAACTGGTCTGGAAGGAAACCACGTTGAATCCACAGAAGTAGTTAAAGCAAAAACAGCAAACCTACTAAAGGAGCTTACAGATGATCAACTGAAACACTGCTTCCAACAGTGGAAAATTCAAATGGAACATTGTGTGAAGATGAAATAGGATTATACTGAAGGGGATAATGTTATTAGCTGATGAGTACAGTTGGACGTCTGTAATTCAAATGGCTGTATTTAAGATTTTCTTCATTTCAGTTTGAATTTCCACTGTTAGCTTCACCTTATTCCACAAGTAAAATTATGTCTAGAACCTAAATGTTAGACTTGAGCCATTGAGCCATCGACTTTGATGTCTGATATATGTGGTGGGAGTAAAAGATATAATAAGAACTGCCGCCGCCACCACCAATCACAATATAGAATATATTCTGTGTACAGTTGGCATCGTTGCAGCAAAATGTCAAGAGTTGCTAACTGAATGGCTCGAGTATAGTAACTTGAGTTTGTTTTTGTATAACTCAAAATAAAACGATGTACAATTATTGATTTTTCTTCGTGTTGAAATTAAGTCACAGTTGTGTGGTTGCAGCATCGTGGCAGTCAAGCCCGCATGCATGAGGACAAATTTGAACAGACAACCATATGGGGGGGGGGGCTTGGTCGCTAGTACATCTGCACTTGAAAGGGTAGAGAAAGAGAGATAATTCATTTAAAAATATAAAAATAACAGCCATGTATAGCAAAATTGAAAGTTAAGGGCATGGAAATGCACGAAACGCTTAGGTCAGAGGGTAAAGGCGATGTGGAGGGAGTCGCTATGAGAAGAGAATTGTTGTTCTCACCAATGGTGCAGCCAACATATGAATGTTATTTCTAATAGTAACAAAAACTTGCGACTGATAAGGTTTGTTTGTAAATGTGTCACCACGAATGATCTGTGTGTGTGTGGGGTGTACCTACAGTCACACAGCTGGCTTTAAAAAAGATATATACGTTTATTGTTTCAGACATAAATCAAATAATAATAACAATAATAATTATATTGTAATTGTATTACTATACAAATCAAGCAAATGATATGTACTGTTCTCACATATTGGAATTTGTTGGTGTTACATATCAGAATGTTTTATACACATATCTGAGTGTTGTTTGGTTCTGTCATTGTGTACTAGTGAGATGTAAAAAACTACAGCCTTTCTGACCGTTCTTATCGCAATGAAATTTGCAAACTGTACACTTCCACTCCTTAATTACACTCGGCTATCTCTACAGTTTATCATTACATAAAGGAACGCGTTCTTCGTATTAATTTAAATGCAAGAATCTTTTTAATCCTGGGCAACAAAAAAACTGTTTATTATTACTTCCTGTGCTTGACTATGAATAACTTTCCTGTCTTTGCTAGTTGAAGAAGTATCCATTTTAACAAAATGTCTTTACTGGGTGATAACACAAATAATTACAATAATACGTAATTATAGAATAAAAACTACCAGTAGAAATTAACTTAAAAATAAAATAACTAATAAAAATGAGTGACTGTAAAACGATATAACTAATAATAAATTGAGATAATAATAACAAATGCAAGACTGAGATAGTACGTCACACAGTAACTAACAATGTACTGGTAACTAAAACATCACACGCAAGTTGGCAATACCTTCACTTGCCTACCAGCTGATTCTCCGGTACCCTTCTGCCATTCACAATTTCAAAGTGGACTCGTCCATCCATAAATTGGTTTCTGCGCACATGCCCTTAACTTTCAATTTTACTGTATATAATAAGATTTTATTATATAAATTAAATTGTACTGAATTTGGCATAATCTATTTTGTTTTTCATAAATTCTATAGTTTTAACTAACGTGTTGTACTGAACATGAAATTATTGTACATGTATTGAATTGTAAAATATATTTTTCTTTGACCAATTACATATGTCCTTTCTTTAAACAGGTAAGGCAGTTTTTATCTATCACTCTATGTGTATTTTTCTTCTTCTTCTATGGTGTCACAGTTCGGAGTCGAACCTTAGCCTCCATAATCATCCGCCTCTGTTTTTCCCTGTTCTTGGCGATTGATGTCCATCATTTTATTTTAAGTAAAGTATCAGCATCCCTTGCCACTGCGTCAATCCAGTGATGCTTGGGTCTTCTGATGGGGCTTCTACCCTCGATTCTATATTTATTTTACAATGTCAAAAACTAATTTGATAAACATTCATGTTATAATTCATGCATGCAGGCCACACATCGTGGTCCCCCCCCCCACTGGTGGGAACTCTTGAAGCTTGAGATGTGACATATTGCTGTGCGACTTGCACAGTCCCTGAAGCTTACATCTTATAATTGTGGTGGTATAGCACATTTCAGGTACAGTATAGCTTAGAATGTTGTACCTAAAATTAGCATTTCCTAATTAAGCATTATATAGGTCTTAATTGATGACTCGTTGGGCACTTGGTGAAACATATTAATACAAAGGTTTTGTAAAATATATAAAAACACTTGGTAAGTTTCACAAATTTTTTTAATTAACTCTGACAGCTGTTTCGACTAACTTAAGCCATTGTCAAAGAGCGAGTGAATGAAATTACTGATCACAGGATGTTAGTGGTGTGTAGGTGGTAAACATCTGTTTAGGGCGTATCTGGAACATCTGTGTTGTGATGGCGAGGGGGGGGGTGCATGAGACAAGGGAAGGTCAGGTGTCTTTAAAACTAAATACAATCATGAATGCAAAATATAAAATTAACTGAAATAAATATAAACTGAATGCAAATTTTAAAATAATGATGAACATTCAAAATAATATAAAATAAACTAAACAAAATAACAGATTTTAATAAAGGGGATACACAAAATTCAGTCTGTTCATTGGTTGAATTTTTGTTATTTTTTATTGCTTTTTTAATTTCTAAAATTTCTAACAAATCCATTTTTTTACCTTTTTGTATGTTGTGGAGTAGTGTTATGTTTTTTGTGTCTATGAAGTGACTGTGTTGTAAGCAATGATCTGCAAAACCTGTATTAGATGTATTGGTTAAAATTGCCTTCTTATGTTCAGATCTCGGAGAATTATTCTCGGCCTTAGATATTTGCATAGGACAAAATTATTTTCAGTTTAATAATAAAATCTATAAAAAATTAAATGGCTTACCTATGGGCTCTCCTTTATCACCTTTATTAAATGAAATCTTTATGACATTTTTGGAAGAAAACATTTTTACATCCGATAACCCCAACATAAAATATGTTTTTCATTGGGCAAGGTATGTTGATGATATATTTTGTACTGGATGGGAACAGATAGACAGCTCCATATGTTCTTAGATTATATTAATTCCTTTTATAGTAGCGTGCAATTTACACTTGAAACAGAAAATATGAAAAGTTAAAATTTTTTGGATCTTACAATTACTACATCACAAAATAATCTTAGTTTTCAGATATATAGAAAACCTACTTTTACAGATACCGTTATACATAAACAATCACTAACATCATGGCACATAAAATTAAGCAGTTTTCATGCAATGGTTAATCGTCTCCTTATAGTTCCTTTATCCAAAGAAAATTTCAATAAAGAGGTAGATATTATAAAAGCCATAGCACAAAATAACAGTTATGATGAAAGAATAATTAACTCTTTAATTTAAAAAAAAAAAACAGAAGAAAATTACTTTAAAAGAATTGTATTCCATAGAGCCAGATCAGGGTAACAAAAAATTTCATTTAACAAATTACATTCCGTGTATAACAGATAAGATTAATAATAGGTTAAAAAACCATGGTCTTAACATGGTATCAGTAAACAAACGTAATCTTTTTTCACTACTAGTCAATAATAAACAAAAATCTAACACACTGGAGAAAAATGGAGTTTATGAAATACACTGTGCAGAATGCGATGCTATTTATATCGGACAATGTGGCCGTGCTCTGAAACATCGCATTTCTGAACATAAGAAGGCGATTTTAACCAATACATCTAATACAGGTTTTGCAGATCATTGCTTACAACACAGTCACTTCATAGACACAAAAAACATAACACTACTCCACAACATACAAAAAGGTAAAAAAATGGATTTGTTAGAAATTTTAGAAATTAAAAAAGCAATAAAAAATAACAAAAATTTAACCAATGAACAGATTGAATTTTGTGTATCCCCTTTATTAAAATCTGTTATTTAGTTTAGTTTATTTTATATTATTTTGAATGTTCATCATTATTTTAAAATTTGCATTCAGTTTATATTTAGTTCAGTTAATTTTATATTTTGCATTCATGATTGTATTTAGTTTTAAAGACACCTGACCTTCCCTTGTCTCATGCACCCCCCTCACCATCACAACACAGATGTTCCAGATACGCCCTAAACAGATGTTTACCACCTACACACCACTAACATCCTATGTTCAGTAATTTCATTCACTCGCTCTTTGACAATGGCTTAAGTTAGTCGAAACAGCTGTCAGAGTTAATTAAAAAAATTTGTGAAACTTACCAAGTGTTTTTATATATTTTACAAAACCTTTGTATTATATAGGTCTGTCTAATTTACATTCAACTACTTGTCTTATATTATTTCAAAATATTGTTGGATCAACGTCTGAACTTCCCATCATTATTAATATTAATATACCAAATGGGGTATAAAGGGGGTATGACGCAAACATATGCTTTCATAGAAGAGAAATGTGCCAGCCTCTCCACTCTCACCTACACATCGGTGGGCCGTTATGCCGAGCAATCCACTCCAAGGTTGTGGTAACCAAACCCTTCCGTGGAGTGGATCGGTAAGCAAACAAGAGATCGGGGTTCTGTCAGGACAGTCTGTAGTTATCCTGGGTCCTGGCCTGGCACGACTCTGCACATCGGCAGCAGGATGTGTAGAGTGTGGAGGCGAGGAGGGTATAGTAGCTCAATGGCTGCACACATGGGTTGAGTAGTTAGCCTACTGCGACCAGGCAGAGAGAGCTTGTCAGCTGAGGTGAAAGCAACTCTCTGGGGGAAGAGCACCCCGAAATCAAAGTTCCTGGTCCTCCAGGTTGGGGGTTGGATCGGAGAATTCACATATCCCATCTGTCAAACTTTTTTATGTGCAGAAACCTATTTCTAAAAGAGGCCTTGACTCAGTAATGGGCTGGCGCGCCGCTGAAGATTATACCAAGTAATTTTAATGGTTAAAAAATTTAATTTCAGTTTTGTTTTAATGAGGATTTATTTGATTCATTGTAGTTCTCATATTGCCCAGTGGAAAGCAGTACTAGGCAATCTTTTACGATTAGCTCTGCATGTTGTGAAACTTTGTGAATTGCTCATAACTGTCCACTAATGTGCATGTGCTCCTTAAGGTGTAGAATTTGCTCACTATTTTGAACAAAGTACATTTATTGTTACATAAATTTTGATGTAGTTCATTTTTCAATTATGGGAAAATTGCAAAGATTCTTATTACAATTTCTTTAGCAACATAACAGTTGTGGAGTACACAATAATACAATATACACTAAAAATTTCAAAAATTTTGGTTACAATTTCTTTAAGTCTTACACCCTGCTGGATTTACGCAAATGTTTTTTATATTTTAGATGTTTTTTTTTGGGCTGGGGTCCCAAAACTTCCAAACCCTAACACTATATTACGATGCTAATTAGAATTCTCTTTAATTTGACACCCCACATGAATTTTTGATTTAAAAAAAAAATTTACCCACATTTTAGGCCTCATATCCAAAAAATTTTTTAATGAACACTATATTCAGATTGCAGTTAATTCCCTTTAATTTGATACCCCACATGGGCTTTTGTGATTTTTCATCATTTTCACCTCCATACATTTTTGTCTGCCTATTTTTGGGGTGATCAACTAAAAAACAACATGGTTCTGTAGGGTAAAAGTATAGACAATCATGCAGCAGTTTTACAAAAAATTGGTTGATTGTTCAAGGTTTGTTATCATGAAACATACCGGAGACAGACTAATGCCTGACATTTAAGTTAAAGTTAAGAACTCATTTTGCTAGTTCAATAAGGTAAAGACATTTCAATGAACATTTTATTGTATTGTGATGTTATGAATTAATACATTTAAATTATAAAAATATTCCTCTCCCACTTACCTTTTACTCTTCCTCCACCCCAGGGTTCGTCACACGAACGGTGTAATGCAAGTGTGATTATCAGGTTACACAACAAACGTACGCTACACTCATGTGTTTGATGGAACTCAAAATTTTATTATATCATTATTTCATTTTAAATAAAATTTCAAATAAAACTCAACTTTTCTCTCCTTTGTACTACAGATACAACATGCACATTTATGTAAACATTTTCTTATTCTATTATACTTTTAATCAATTAAGGCGAACCCAGCTTGCCACACTCTCGCATTCAGACAATTTTAAAACCCCCACATTTACTTAATTTAGGCCTTTATAAAAATATTTGCATGAAATACTGTTACTTGTTGCCATAGAGTCCCTGCCGATCGCATGGCGCGTCCTGTATCATTCTCGCACTATGTCCAAACGGTTGTTAGTTCATTTTTCTACACACTCACTTGATTTTATGGCATTACATGTTAATCTCAACTTTTATTACTGCTTTACACACTCCGATATAAACTTGGTTGGTCGGTTATAATTTCGGGCCTGCCAGCCGGTTGTGTTTATCCGGCTGCGGCCATGGAGGTTAGTCGACTGGGAAGAGAATTATCAACGCAACTCCCTCCAAACGTTCGGACAGAGCGGAACTTTCAATGCCTTTGCTGTTAAAGTCTTCGTCACTGTTCATTCAACACGTGTTATTTGTGTGTCTTAGACGTCGACGAAATCTCACTGCCACTGGTTACGTCACTAAATAGGCGTATTCTTGTCAAGACTTCCGTCAGCATGGGACCACGTGCTGACAAAATTAGTTACCTCCGGGCCATATTGGTTTTGTGTCTCAGTGTCGTTTGTGCGCCCCGCTGGTGGTCGTGCGTTTGTGTGAGCCACACAGCATTACAGTTCTTAGAATTAAATTGCATTGTCGCATACATATACAATTGTCGCATTCCTTTGTATTGACTTCTTACACAACTTCATCTCACAGTTCCTTTGTTTGACGATACAGGGGACTGGCCACGCAGATGGAAAACAAAATTGTGATTTTTTAATAAAATAAAACCCTCTCCTTTTAGCCCCGTTACAGTATTCTGTTTTTAAATACTTTTATTTCATATTTTAATGTTATTTTGTGAATATAAATCGAAGTATATATCTCTCTTTAGATTGTTCCAAACAGGACGAATAAACTATTTAATAAATATGGCTTTGTTCTACATACTTTATAAAATACAAGGGGTGTTAAAAAAAAGACTGAACTTTCACAATAGCACGGCGGTATATGCAAAGAGCGTGCTCCAACAAGTGGCTCTGACTAGCGGCAACTTTCGGAAACATCATCCAGTATTCTGCTTCTTTCTACCACTGTTGTGTTTCTTGTTACAGCAGCTGAAATTAAGGGGACCAGGTCATGAAGGTCTGTCCCATGTTAATTAAATTGAAGTGTCGCTTATCAGTTAGGTACACATATTTCAAAAACCATTAAAGATATTTTTATGAAACTTTTTTCTGCTAAAAGATAAATGCATGGAGCATACCATAGACCTAATTAAAAACACGTACCGATGAAAGAATACTTGAGGTGATTTTTCAAATATAGTACATTAATAAAACTAAATTAATACTTCTTTTTGAAAACATATTAAATATTTATATAAGGACTCATTCAAAATTGTTGGTCTATTATAATAAGTGTTATGGAGCAAACAATAAAAAAATTCAAGTCTCTAGCACGTTCCAGTACAAAGTTATGCGTACCTAAACATGAAAAATATGGAGTTACAAAATATCTCGTTTAAAGTTTTATAATGTTTTATTCAAATTCACCTGCACTATACACTTCTTCTTCAATACTCTCATTTCCCTTCCTTTTTAGCTGCCTTTTTTTTACTCTGTTCTCCTTATTTCTTTCCAGAACACTCTTTATTTGCAACCAGAATCCCCATTTTATAGCTAATAATATTATTATAAAATATTGAAACGTTTGTTTGAAAGAGGTCAATGACATCGTGCTGGGTGACTTCACATGAAATAAACATGTAAGATGATACGAAAACAAATGTTTTGTATAACAATATATATATCATTTTAAACAGAAAGAAAAGATGATTTTTTTTTTAATGCTAAAAACTAAAAATTGATTTTTTTAAAACTTTTTCACGACCTGGTCCCCTTAATATGTGTTCTCACCTCTCAGCGGATTTTTCCCATAATGAAAATGAAAAAGCTTAAACGTGTTTGCATAAAATTTTGCTTCGAACTCGGTAAAACTTTTACAGAAATGCTTCAGCATGCATATGGGGATGAATGTATGAGGCACAGTGCTAGGGTTTACTCGTTTCAAAGCAGGAAGAACATCAACTGATGAAAATCCAAATCCTGGTTACTCTTCAACATCAATAAGTAACAATAAAATTGATGAAGTTCACACTGATATGTAAAGATCATCATTTAACTGTACGTGAGATTGCGAGGAATTGGGTATCAGTGTAGGTTCATGCCACGAAATTTTTATAGGAAAACTGAACATGCATCGCATCTCAGCAAATTTGTGTTGCGTTGTTGTGTGATGATCAGAAGAGAATCGTGTTAACATCAGTCAGGAACTGCTTGACCATGCCAGTGCCGATGAAAACATCATTAAAAACATTATAACAGGGGACAAGACATGAGTATATGGATATGATGTCGAAACGAAGGCAGTCTTTGTTGCAAAGGGTGGGAAAAGGATGGTACCTCGACCAAAAAAGCCTTGATGAGTTGGTCAAACAAGAAAGTGATGTTGGTGGTGTTTTTTGACTGGAAAGGGTTGGTTCATCATTAATTCGTTCTATGTGGTCAGACAGAAAATAAGTAGAAATAAGTATGTAAGAAGCGGCCAGACCTGTGGAAAGAACAGACTTTGGTGTTACAACATGATAATGCACCAGCTCACACGTCACTCCTTATCATCGATTTTATGGTGAAAAACAATATGACTGTTCTGCCCCACCCACCCTACTCTCCAGACTTAGCCCCAGCAGACTTTTTCTTGTTACCAACACTGAAGGCGACCTTGAAAGGACATCATTTTGAAAAATTGAGGAGATACAGAAAAATACGGAAGAACAGCTGTGCACCATTCTAAAAAGTGCGTTCCAGAATTTGAAGAGACATTGGGAGTGGTGCTTTGCCAGCAAGGGAGGGGGGAATACTTTGAAGGAGATAAGCATGCATAAAGTTGTAAGTACAATAATACATTTTTGTTGCTAAAATTCGGTCTTTTTTTTTTACACACCTCGTAATGCACATGGCAAGTGGTTAAAGATCTAATACATTTCCTCACTTAGTACATGCAGTGATGTGGTACATTTTTACAGTGGTGCCCATACACCCCCACCAGTTCCAATGACATGCTGCTCCAAAATTGCTCAATGTCCCTCTCTAAGTTTTTCCTTCAGTGTATGCTTCAAATATAATTCATAACAACTGTTGTAAATTGCTAAAATACTTATTTTATTTACAGAAATATATGTTATACTTATAAATTATAAAATTTATTAAGACTCACAGAATTTAATACGAGCTGTATGAAACAATTCAATAACAATTTTAATCTGTATGGCCAAGTTGCTTTAGCTCACAATACTAAATTTTATTTTTTCTTCTACAATCCTTAACATTTTATTTTAAAAACACATTGATTTTTAAAATATTTTATAAAAAAGCTTAAAATTATGTTTATAGGAAATAAAAATTGTAACGGTTATAACATAATTTACATATACACAAGAAGAGAATAATATACTTTACTTACCCCGTTGATTACGATCTTTTTACGAACTTCCTTATTAAAAGAAAACTTCAACACCCCTCGAGGTCGCCAATACATTTTGAGTACAAAATGTATAAACCCTTTACACTCTTCCCATTAAATAATTTAGATAATAATTAAATGCCTTAAATAAAAACTCTCTTCCAAGTTCGTTTAGGCGAGCCTTCGGCACAGAATAGGTTATGGTAATTCGGCGTAATAATTACACTTAACACATGGTTATTGTAGCACAGAAATCTGATTTTATTTTCTTTATATGCTAACCAAAAATTACTGAACAAAAATTATTATTCAACCATTTATAACACAAAAAATTATTCAAACAAAATTATAAGGTACTAACTACAATGCCGCAAACCAGTACTTTGTTTTAGGGTATTTTTCTTATATATTCTCCCTCTTTATACTCTCACACGATCTCTCACTCTTTCTCTTTATCCCCCTCTTTATTTGAGCTTATTTTATTATTGTTTTACTACACTCTTTAATCAACTTTTGGCCAAATAAATTTGTTTTTGCACTGTACTTATCTGCACATGGTCCCAGATGTTGCGCACTATGTCGGTACAGCCTTTTTCACTGAACTACCAAAATTCGCGTTTTAAAACTTGTAATTCCACCGTCACTGTTGTTACTTCACTGTTCCAGTATATTTTAAATACACTCTTTGGTAGCCCTATTGTAACATTTTCGGCCTACCAAAAACGCCCGAGGCCACTACTGTATTACGTCCTTATGATCTGCTGGGGAGTACAAGACTGGGCGTTTTTATTAAATATGCTTTTTAAAACTTCATTACCCGTTTTAAAACATAACTTTGGGGCAGGCCTACCGTACTTGCCCGCATAGGCATCCTAACACTATTACAATGCAACCATACTGTTTGATGGTGAACTGGCGACTGGGGCGAGATTAGCATTACCACACCAAACTTCCGTTGTATTTGCGCCTTTGGAAACTAGTTTCAAGCGGATTTTCACCCGTCTCCGGCCTTTAAGCATCAAAACTTCTCGTCGTTTTCAGTCACCGGAAGCTCGCTGCGCAGTTAGAAGCACGTGGAGCTCATGTGGCTTACAGGTCACGTGATGGTAATTAGCAAAATTCCTCGCCTTATAAGGCTGTCAAATTCCTTTACTCCATTGTTGTGTCGCTGTTGATATTGTGTCGACAGCCACGCGCCTTTTCTGTGACTCACCTACGCTTTGTTATAACTTCTAACACATCTCTAACAATAGGTTTTATAAAATTATTACATACATTTAGGTACACCAATTTTGTCCCGTTACAAAATATTTATTTCTACATCTTATTCTTTTCCTCAACCCAGAGGCTGGTGCATTTGTAATTTCTTTCTGTCTGTAGACAGCCACTTTATCATCGCATACCTTCTTTAACCCCATCCATGTACTCCTATCTGGTTCTTCCCATCCCACCACACCCCTCGATCAGGGTGGTGAACCAGTTTGAATGGTGCAGCAGGTGACCAATCATATTACTTCTCTTTTCCACAATGGATCCAATGAACACCCATTTTTTTTCACCCAGTCTCCTCAAAACGCTATCAATAGATAGTCTTTCTGTCCATAGTATTCTTAACGCTCTTCCCCAGCGCCACATCTCAAAAGCTACAAGATTATTAATAAGGTTATTTTTACATATGATTGTGTAAAACTGAACAGCTTTACTGGAAACAAATACAACTGGGCTGATTGAAAGAAGTTTACCAACTTGTGTTTAAATGTAAGCAAAACAAAACATTTATTTTATCAGCTACTAATCATCTGTACAATGAATGGACTAAAAATATAATAATTTTCTTTCTTTGTACATTGGAAAAAAAAGAATGTTAATTGTTACTGTTATTGTCATTAAATTTGGCAAAATTTTTAATGATTTCCTCATTTCGAACTTGCTTTGGGAAGTCATGTTCACATAAAGTCATGTTACCACATGTTTAAAAGTTAAATTGGTAACAGTCTGTTTAACAGAAATGTGGACTTGAAATATGATAAATACATTTTTATGTTTGTTACACAGACTTTTATTCACTTTAGACTGCTATTGTGCTCAAAAAAATTCTCTGCCAAAAGATCTGAAAGCACATCTTGTGCAATGATCCCCATGCTGGCACTCCATGCGTTTTTATTCCAAACAGTAGGGCATAAATCAACCAGCAATTCAGAAATTAATAATCCCTAATTTTAGTTTTTGTTTAACTGTGATTTATATTCCAAACCCATGGAGTGTGCCAAAACATTCTAATGGTGCTCTTTTTATGCCCTGACAGGATGAATGCTATGAGCCAATCAGCATGCTGCTGATCCCTGATTGGGTCATTGTAAACTCGTCAGGTTTCATGTGCCACGAGGTGTTCACGGCAACATCTCGGCTGGTACTGGGGAGCAGATGTTTATCTCGCTGCCTTCACATTCTGTTAAATACAGCTCATTAATGATGAGTGAGGATAATCATAGAGCAGCAAACATTACTGTAAGTACAGTGGAAACAACACAAACTGACAGGGAACAGTTTTTTTCATGTTAACCGAATTTTATATAAAATGAAGAAAATGTGATAATTCAACAAATACTGTATGCCATGACACATTATATAGTTGATTAAACCCTTTTTACACACACAACACCATTTTTTTTACCACTGTGGATTACTTTCTTGTGAGAAACTGCTTGTCTGGGTAAACGCCTTATTACACACATCACGTGTGTATGGCTTCCGATCACTATAAATTAATTTGTGTTTTAAGAATCTGTTTGCCCGGATAAACCCCTTATTACACACATCACATGTGTATGGTTTCCTATCACTGTGGATTAATGTATGCTGTATGAAATTGCCTCGCATATTAAACACCTTATTACACATACTGCACTGATAGTCTTTTTTACCACTGTGGATTACTTTATGTCGTAACAAAGTGCGTGCTTGGTTAAACGCCTTATTACACACATCACATGTGTATGGCTTCTTACCACTATGAATTAATTTGTGTTGTGAGAAATTGTTTGCCTGGGTAAACCCCTTATTACACACATCACATGTGTATAGCTTCTTACCACTGTGAATTAATTTTTGTGAGAAATTGCCTTGATGATTAAACACCTTATTACACACATCACATGTGTGTCTTCTTACCACTATGAATTAATTTGTGTTGTGACAAATTGCTTGCTTGGGTAAACGCCTTATTACACACATCACATGTGTATGGCTTCTTACCACTATGAATTACTTTATGTCGTGACAAATTGCTTGCTTGGGTAAACGCCTTATTACACACATCACATGTGTATGGCTTCTTACCACTATGAATAAATTTGTGTTTTGAGAAACTGCTTGCCTGGGTAAACACCTTATTACATACATCACATGTGTATAACTTCCTATCACTGTGGATTAATGTATGCTGTATGAAATTGCCTCGCCTATTAAACACCTTATTAAACATACTGCACTGATAGTCTTTTTTACCACTGTGGATTACTTTATGTCGTGACAAATTGCATGCTTGGGTAAACACCTTATTACACACATCACATGTGTATGTCTTCTTACCACTATGAATAAATTTGTGTTTTGAGAAACCGCCTGCCTGGGTAAACGCCTTATTACACACATCACATGTGTATGTCTTCTTACCACTATGAATTAATTTGTGTTGTGACAAATTGCTTGCTTGGGTAAACGCCTTATTACACACATCACATGTGTATGTCTTCTTACCACTATGAATTAATTTGTGTTGTGACAAATTGCTTGCTTGGGTAAACACCTTATTACACACATCACATGTGTATGTCTTCTTACCACTATGAATTAATTTGTGTTGTGACAAATTGCTTGCTTGGGTAAACGCCTTATTACACACATCACATGTGTATGGCTTCTTACCACTATGAATAAATTTGTGTTTTGAGAAACTGCTTGCCTGGGTAAACACCTTATTACACATACTGCACTGATAGTCTTTTTTACCACTGTGGATTACTTTATGTCGTGACAAATTGCTTGCTTGGGTAAACGCCTTATTACACACATCACATGTGTATAGCTTCTTACCACTGTGAATTAATTTGTGTTGTGATAAATTGCTTTTATGATTAAACGCCTTATTACACACATCACATGTGTATGGCTTCTTACCACTATGAATTAATTTGTGTTTTGAGAAACTGTTTGCCTGGGTAAACCCCTTATTACACACATCACATGTGTATAGCTTCTTACCACTGTGAATTAATTTGTGTTTTGACAAATTGTATGCTTGGGTAAACACCTTATTACACACATCACATGTGTGTGCCTTCTTACCACTATGGATAAATTTGTGTTTTGAGAAACCGCTTGCCTGGGTAAACGCCTTATTACATACATCACATGTGTATAGCTTCCTATCACTGTGGATTAATGTATGCTGTGAGAAATTGCTTCGCTGATTAAACACCTTATTACATACACTGCACTGATACTGCTTTTTACTACCATGGATCAACATATGTTGCGACAAAAGTAACCTGCAGGTGAATGTCTCATTACATACATTACACTGGTATGACAAAACATGTCTGTCTACTAATTTACTGGACACATCAGTACTAACAATTAACTTGTTTTGAGAGCCATTTGTATGCCCATGACTAGAAAATTTATCATGTACATTATTTTTATCATTATCACTTTTCTTAGTAACTGTATGTTGTAGTAATGTATCAGGAACCATATGAGTCATCCCATCTGAAGGTCTTCCATGTCTTTCTTCTGCAATTAAGTGCTTATTTGTCAAAGAATTCACATTCCATGTTACGTCCTAAAACATTTAATAGTTCTTATTAAACTGAGGTAACACTTGAGAATAATAAAGAACGATCTGGAATGCTTTCCAGAGAAATTGTATAATATAAAGTACAAATTATATTATTATGAGCAAGAAAGGAAAACATTAATATAGTAATCTAAGGTTCGCATCCAATACTAAGAAACACGAAATACTAACAGACTATTCAAAAAAAGCAAACTACAGAATCATCCATGGGCAACTGAGTACAAAGAATACATAAAATATGTGTAGAGCTAATAGAATAAATACTTGGAAAGGAAGGATTACATTAAGCCGTGTCCACACCGGCCGCGCCGCACTGCGCTATGCCAAATCAAATAGGCGCGGCCTGTTTGGACAGGAAGCCACTCCATACTGTGCAACTTCGAGCACCAGCGAACGCAATCCAGACAGTATCGGTATATCAAAGGCAACTGTTCATTCTTGCGCGTCCTGTGTGGCCAATGTTTCTCGTTTAGTGAATCTGTGCAGTACTGACTGATTTTAGTTGACTGTGATGTTAGTATATTCATCTTGATTTAAGTTGAAAACGAGTTTCGAGTGGAACCATTAAGAGATCAAAAAAGTGATTGATCTGTACTGAGAGAAACCAGAATTGCAGGATCCAAAAGACAATAATTAACACATACAAAATAAAAAACATGTTCATATAAATCATAAAAGCAGATGTTCAAAGTCTTTAGATGACATACGACAAAAATTGTCAATCTGTTCTTTATTGCCAATAAGCAATTCACTGAAAAATTTATTTTCACCATATAATTCCGACTTTTCAGTACTTGTCACCCAATGTGACCCAATGTTTTCTAGAAATTTTTCTTTCAAGAGATGATAAATAACTACGGAAATAGCACTTGCAAATTTAAAAATTTTGTGCTCCATATTCAACCATACATGCGCTCACAGTGGAACCTGCTGCTCTTCCACAAACATCTAGCTCCGTTCTGCACTATTCTGCAGTTTTGAGCGATTCTGCACCAAGCTGAGCTGAGAATTGTTGCACGACGCAAAGCTGCGCGGTCGGTGTGAAAAATTATCCCTTTGCCAAAATTAAATAGGTGTTTACTAAACGCAGTTACAAATCTAGACGGTACAAGGTAGAAATTTTGAAAGAAAAAGTAAAAAACAGGAGCCAGAAAATGAAATAAAAAGAAAAATAGAAGCTCAAGGAAGCCGAAATATGAAATCAGCAAGAATAAAACCTAAAGCCAAAAAGGGAGAATTTCTTATCTCTAATGAAACTACTGTCAGTATTAAGCGGAAGCTTTTTGTGGAGGACTCTGAGAAAGATGAAGATAATGACTCAGAGTGCTTTTATTGTAGGGTACTGTATTAAAAATGAAAGTCGCACCATGGATGGAAAAAATGCCTGGATGGCTTAAGCGGCACATGAAGAGTGCTGGCTGCGACGGAGATGATTTTTTTGTGTTAACACTGTCGTCAATACACTGGTTTTTGTAATTACTTGTGAAAAACTGTACAAAACATTTTTTTGTATTCACCTATTATTTTCTGAGATATAGTGAAAGTACAAGTTATAATTTGATATCTGTAACACATTTATGAAAAGTATATTCATAGAACAATTTGGCTTTGTATTTTGTTGTCCATTTACCCATGTTAGGTACGTTAAAGTGGCTATTATGTATGACATTTTGTAAAAATTTATTACAAAGTATTAAGTTGAGCTGGTGCAAAAATAATATTTTTACATGTTTTAGATTTGAATATAGTTTAATTAAAAATATTTAAATGATTTTTCCATATTATACACTAAGAGTAAAAAATAATTTTTGCTTAGGGTGGCCACACCTGCTCACCCCTATACTAAAATCACAGCCAACTAAAAAGAGTCAGTACCACTCAGATTCAGTAAATGAGAAACACTGTCCAAATAGAACATGCACGAACGAACACTATCTGGATCGCGTTCGTTGGTCCTTGATGATGCACGTCCTTGAAGGGACGGGATGGTTGAGAGATTCAATAGGACACTTGAGCAGCATCTTTCAAAGGTTGTTGACGAGAACCAAACAGACTGGGACCAATGTATACCACTATTCCTCATGGCGTATAGATCATCAGTACATGACACAACCAGCATGACTCCAGCAAAATTGGTGTTTGGACAGGAGATCTGTCTTCCTGAGGGCTTGATGTTCGGATCACCTGAGACTCAGTCCCAAGAGCCACAGAACTATTCGTCACAATTAGAAAACCAACTGCGACAAATGAATCGCTTGATAAGAGGACGGCTGAAGATTGTTAGTGATAAAATGAAAACTCGGTATGACATTCGCAGCAATAGTGTGGGTTTCCAAGAAGGAGATCAGGTCTGGTTGTTCAACCCAAAGCGCCGTGGTTGCTCACCTAAGCTTCAGACTAACTGGGAATGACCCTAAACGGTGAAAAAAAACCAACGATGTTGTTTATTGGATTCAACAGAAACTACAGCGAAAGTTCAAGGTCATCCACCTAGAGTGCCTGGCTAAGTATAACTTCACAGACGGTTTGCCAGTTCAGGATGAACAGACTTAAGGAGGGGGCAGTGTTATGACATTACAGAACAATCTACGTGTTTATTGAATGTTCCAGATGAATCCAGTGGAATACGGCTAAATGTTGCGGCATACGTGATTTAAATATGCACCCGCAAGACTTTTCTGGAAGCCGCCAGCCACGCAGGCTGTCAAGGCCGCAATTAATTATATCATAGTTTAGAGATAACTACGTAGTTTGAATGTTCTGGTCTGTGAGTGTTGTATAAATACAAGGCGTCAGCGGCCTTAGTTTTCAGTTATTATCAGGCGATATTACTGTGTGCGTTCAAGTGGTTATTAGTGAAGTGTTGTGTTTTATAATCGGATGGTATAATTGTAATACAATTGTGTTTTATATTAGTTGACATTTTATTGTGTGTGGGTAATCATAACTTTTTATTTGATTTGTTGTAAGAGACTATCTTGTTGATTACAAACTGTTTAATTGTGATAATTAAAGCTGGTGATTAGTGACTTAATTGGTGTCTTGTATTTTGTTTTTCACTGTACCATACGACGATCAGTAGATCATCATAACAATACAGTTATAAAGATTATATTCATAAGAGGAATATCTGGTCAATCGTTTGGTGTAACTAATTGGTTAGTTGTAACTTGTAGTAAATATTTATGAGAGTTTCAATACAATAGTTTTTGAAAAAAACAAAAAAAAATGATGGCCACAGAGGATGGTTGGGTACAAACACCATGGTACTATAGGTGTTCATGTACTGAATGTTCACATGTGTTAAAATTACCATATCTGACTGACTATCGAGTTACATTACAGGTGCACTACAAAAAAATAGACAGAAAAACTTCAAACTTCTGAAAAATTCCTGTTTCAAGATCATACGTAATATGGAAATTATTTGTATATTTATAATTAATTCACTACTGACTCAGAACACAAAGTTTTTTATGGGTAAAAACGTAAAAGTTTTACCTTATAGGCTGAACCAGTTTTCGCTTTTAAAAAACCTTCAGAGGCTGCTGTTGGGAGCATTGTTCATCTTGTTCTTGGCAACGGTATCGATTTTTGAAGGACCAATGTTTTGTGTGTGTGTGGGGTGTAATATGTGTGATTTGAATTGTGTCTGTTTGTTTAGGATGTCATTTTTATGTGTTTTCATGTGTTTGTATATTTCCAATTGTTCAAGAATGTCTAGTTTTCGGCCTTTTGTGTGTACATGTAGAATGTCCATGTTTTTGTATGTGTAGTTTGCTTCAATGAGGTGGTTTGCAAAGGTGGATTCTGTAGTGGAGTGTAATGCCTTTGTGTGTTCAATATATCTTTGTTTGAAGCTACGTCCTGTCTGTCTGGCCTATGTAGAATAAACTCATAAAACTGTTGAACGATTAAATTATATTATTTGCTTGTGTTACATTGTATACTTGAAGATTCATACTTAAACTGATACAACATTGATAAATGTTACAGCTGCATAATTCTCCATCATGGATTATTATTATTGAGGGTGAAACATCCAAATCAAAATATCTTTAAAGATGACACTATCCAAAAAACACATTACAAATTTTACTTGCCTTCAAGACCAACTACAGACTTTAAACAAACAATTAAGTAACAGTTTCTATTGTTCTCAGTACCTCTTCAACAGTATCGCTGTTCACATCATCTATATCCACTTCCTCTTTCCTCACTGTGTTGATATACAGTGATGAAGCAGGCTAAAACAGAAACTGTGTATTAATAAACAGTATAAGGTTACCAGTTTTTTTTACAATAATTTGAAGTTATGCTAACAATGAATAACAGTTTCAAAATAATAAGTTGCGAGAATGTGTGACGGTACAAACATCCGTCTTAAGGAATTATGGTACAAGGAAATATTTTATTGTATTTTCATATATAAAACATGGTTAGAACAACTCTCCCAATCATTAATAACACGATGCAGTTTCATCAGTGTAGATCAGTACAAGGTCATAGCCTACGTGCGTTCCGCCGCATCCGTTATATAAAACCAATGGAAAGACAATAATGAGACATAATAAAACAAGTGAAAACGTCATAAGAAAGACGCAAAACAAATGCGTCAGCCATATGAAACAAAAGACGGTGACAAAATGACACTACTACATACGCAGATTTTGCGTCTGACCCGGTCTCAGTCCATTACAGCACATCAGAGCGTACACACGTTCGATTATTAACTGGCTTAATTTTGCCAGTTTGAAGTGTTCTAAATTAATCAAAATGTAATCCAAAGCGTAAATCTAAATGATACAGGAACAGAATCTGTAATTATGAGTGGAGTCACTGCGAACTCAACACCTACCAGTAGTAAAGTGCCACTGGATGACTTATTCCAGTTAATGAAAATGCAAAGTAGCGAAGTAGATGCCAAATTTAATAAACTTGAGGCAAAGTTTGACGATAAATTTCATGAGCAAAATGCAAGATTTGATAATTTTAATGATAAGTTTAACCAATTTGATGAGACATTCAATGACATAAAAAAGGAAATTAAAAGACAAAATTGTATTAACTTAAGAATTTTTTACCTTGTATAATCCACTATGCGATCTCAGTTTTTTACATACAACATGTTTCAGGGACTAAATCCCCATCTTCAGGTACAGTAAAAAATTTATTATTCCCCTAATACATAGGGGAATAACTTATTTAAGTTAATCATAATAGCGATCTGGAGACTGGAAAAAAAATGTATCTTGAAGCCACACAAAATTGTAATTTCGATAAAAGAATAAGTGAAATAGAGACACGTTTAGATGAACTAGAGTTAGAAAATAAGAGAGAAATAGACAAATTAAACATAAATAAAGACAAGGTAAGTGGTGGTGAAAATTATGATAAAATAAATAAAGATATGGTATTAGAAAATAATGGGGAAAATATTGGTAGTCATAATGAAATTTTAGAGAGAGTAGAAGATGATAATGATGGAATGTTAGTGTGTGATGAGTTAAAGAGAAACTGAAGGGAGAGTATAATTGTAGAAGGGTTGCAGGGGGTAAATTTTTCCCTTAATGGTGTAGTAGGGGGTGAAGTAAAGACTTCACATGTGTTTAGGAAGGACAAGACTTCCTTCAGAGTATATTTGGAAGATGATAGGTCTGCAAATAAAGTTGTCCCTAGGTTTTTTAGTGCACTTCACAGGTGGTGCAGTAGTTGTGAGTTAGTGTCCCCTGCATATATTGAGAGAGAGAGAGAGAGAGTGTAGCGTGGTGTTGTTGTGAGAAACATTGTGAGAGAAAGACAGAAATAGAGATTTTTAAGATAAATAGAAAGTATGAAGAGTTTGTGGAAAGGTTAGGAGTAGGAGATGATGATGAAAATAATGACTTGGTAACTTACCTGATTATGACTAATTATATTGAAGGTGACAGGACCATACCCGATCGTGACAAGTTGTATGATAAATTGATATGGAATAACCCTATTAATTACGATAGTTTTGTAGAAGAAGAATTTAAATAAGTATTATATTAATGATGCTAATATAATGTTTTCATGGAAAAATAAGTTGTATAGACCTAAGACTCGACTGTTGTTCGATGATGGAGGATAAAGTGTTTGTTAATGAACATTTAAGTATGTGATAGTGTGGTTTCAAGATGGACTGTTTTTATGAACTGATTTATGGTAAATGATTAAATAATAATTTGGATTGTATATTTTTGTGTGTTGATGTCCAGGTATTGATGTACTTTTGATGTTGTGTATTTTATGTATTTTTTATGTAAACCATGTACTGTAGAATTTTAAATAATTGAAGAAAGTTTGATAATGAATTTAATTAATTATGAGATTTAGATTCTAATGAATAATAAATGAGTAAACATAAATATGTTCAGATATTAAGTTGTATTATGATTGTAAGATAAGTGATGAATTTTCTAGTGTTATATTAAGGTGAAATGTTGTAAAAGAGTTTGGGTAATAATGATCAATAAGGCATGTGAGTTAATCAGAGTTAATGGGAGTTAGAGAGAATAAGAAGCTGAGATACAGATAATACACAAAGAGGGCGTTAAGATATTTTAGGGACACAGTAGTTAGTGATTATATGTAAAGAAGGTGAGTAATGTAAATGGTAAATATAAATAGTTGATGGTTATATTTTGTAGTAAGGATGAGGTGGTAAGGTATGATCAACGTGCGGCGTTGTGGCAGTTCCCGTAATTAGAGAAGGGTAAGAGTGTTTGCCGATATTTGGTGGAGGGCAAAAGGTTATGAACGTGTATATTGCCAGGTAGGGTACACACATCCTAGTACAAAGAGGTAATAGAAATTTCACTTAAAGAAGTGAACGGTATAAATAGAATTAAGGTTGAAGGGGGTTGTTATTGTGGAGATATTAGTGTCATAATATGTAAATCTGGTTGTTAGTAATGGGTGTTAGTAGGAAAGAAAGGTGAGTAAGGTTAGATAGATAAATGCCAAAATAAGATATAGATAATAGTGAATAATAGAGAGTCACTCAAACTAGATAAGTATTGATGAAAAGGTTAGAAAAATAAAATTCATAGTAGAAAGGTGATGTAACAGAAAGGCTAATAATAAATTTGAAATTTTTTATAGAATCTAATGATACAATAAATGTTAACTAATTAAAAGTTGAATAGAGAGTTGATAATAATGATGTTATAAAGTTTTGATACAAGTTGTGTAAATGTGAATTATGTAATGTAAATGTAACAATGTTAATGTTTGATGTTCAATGTTTTATTATGTTTTATTGTTATTGGTAGCAATGGTAACAAATATTAAGTAAAGAAATAACGTTGATATTGGTGTTGGATATAAAAATTAATTACAATTCTGTTGCAAAGAAATATGAGTATCAGGAAAGCTGAGTAAAGAAAGTTTAGAATATTTGAAGTGTTTGCCATAATAGTATATTTTGATTTTATATAATAAAGATAAATAGTTGTTGTTGCGTTGAGGAATTAAAATTTTGTTTTATATGTTATGCTTAGTATAAGAATATGTTTTCTTGTGATGACGTAAGAAAGGTAATATTGACTGGGGTCAGAAAATTTTAATAAATGTAGGAATGTTGAAAAGGGAAATGGATTTTCTATTTTAAATCTTATTCGTTTTTATTATGAGAGAATTTTAGAGTTAAGCAAACCAATGCCTCAAAACACAAACCAATGCAGCTAAGGGGAGACATACCAGTTGTGGATACGGGAATAGATAAGGCCACTATTTAAAATTTTTGTATTTCATGTTTCAGAGTTTGATGGTGTTGTGACGGCGGTCCTGAGCTGGCCTGTGCGTCAGAGCATGAGCGTTAAGTGCGAAATGGCCTTATGGTGTTGGGATCTCTCCTGAGAAGTCCAGTAAGGTCAGATGGGTATGGTCACTATCACTGGACCAAGGGTGACTATATTTTTTTGTAAACACTACAGGGGGTTGTGGCGACATCCTGACTGATCCCTTTAGACAGTATGAATGTGTCAATGAGAGTTTTTATGCTTTGGCATAAAACCTCTCATTGAGGGGGTTTTGTGACGGTACAAACATCCGTCTTAAGGAATTATGGTACAAGGAAATATGTATTTTCATATATAAAATATGGTTAGAACAACTCTCCCAATCATTAATAACACGACGCAGTTTCATCAGTGTAGATTGAGTACAAGGTCATAGCCTACGTGCGTTCCGCTGCATCCGTTATATAAAACCAATGGAAAGACAATAATGAGATGTAATAAAACAAGTGAAAACGTCATAAGAATGACACAAAACAAAGGCGTCAGCCATATGAAACAAAAGACGGTGACAAAATGACACTACTTCATACGCAGATTTTGCGTCTGACCCGGTCTCAGTCCATTACAGCACATCAGAGTGTACACACGTTCGATTATTAACTGGCTTAATTTTGCCAGTTTGAAGTGTTCTAAATTAATCAAAATGTAATCCAAAGGTAGAATATACCTGTATTCAGTAAACAGTCAGTTACAATGTAAATTCAGTGCATGAAAAGACCGACAAAACAGGAAAAGTTCGCCGAACAACTGGTCGAGATGAACGCATGATCGGGAGACTACCTCTTCAAACCCAGGGAAGTGACAAAATCAATAATTATAAAGTAACTAAAGAATTGAGCTCAAAAAATCTTTGATTAATAAAATGTACCAGAGGTGAGAAAATGGGAGAATACAGAGTAAATGTGTGAGTGAAAGATACCGGCATTTCTATTAAAAAATGAGGCGTTGGTTTATGTTGAAACCATACAACTTTATGATAATACTAAAATCTAAATATACTGCAGTAGTAAAATGTTTTGGGGATTTACAACAAATATGAAACACATAATTGAAATTAATTAATAACTAACAAAGCGGAAGTAGAGGTCCGCCATGTTATACTGAGTCTTATAAGACACCATTTTGTTTGATGTAATAAGACACCATATTTTTGATAGTCGTAAATGTAAAGTATTTAGTGTCATTAAACAAAGTTTTTATGCCACCACTATTGTTGTTAAAAGCATTATGTCAAGACCCAGCTCAGTCTCTGATTTCGGTTTAAAAGAACTCTGGACCCTATAGAGAAAGTAATGTATGGCAGTGGACCATGTGCTTCAGCGCATAATTATGGTACTCACATGGTAAGTACGATAGAAATAAAGCGAAGAATAACTTTGTTAACAAATATAAGGTAACAAATGTCGCCCAGAACTAGTGACTTTATTTATATATTGTTAATACTTTAACAAATGTGTCACAATAAAGCTCAATAGTGACTGCTTTGATGAGACGACAGACTGCAGATACTGAATGTACAAGTAAGTCATTTATTACTGTTGTTCATACTATCTCTTAACACGTTGACTGCCAAGCCAAGTTTTAAAAATTTTCTCTACTATGGGCCAAAATGATTCTCCAGTCACTTGTAACACAAGAAACATTCCTGTCTCAGTTTAAATGAAAAACAGGTTTTATTTAAGTTCTATTAGAAAAACCTACAGCGGACACTGGTGTCCGCTTTGGCGCCAGCCGGAAATGAAGTCATCGTGTCACATTTATAAACGCATGCACTTCTTCTATGCTTCCTTCCCAAGTGAGGTAAATAATAAGGATAAAAACTTACAGGTCAAAGAAGAGATAAGAGGTAAGAAAATAAATTACTTAGATTTAAAAATAGAAATTAAAAATAATGAAAAACTGCAATTTGGGATATTTAGGAAAGAATTGTATTCTGATATAATTATACCGAGAGTCTTGCCACCCTTATAGATATAAGATGGCGGCAATCAATTCATTTTGTTATATAGCTCAGAAGTGTTTGAAAGAGAGAGAGAGAAATAAAAGATAGGGAGATAAAAAAAGATAAAGGGAATTGTAAGGAATAATAACTATGACACTAACATAGTGGATAAAGTTATGAAAAGTATTAACATGCAAAAAGCTAAAATAGAACCAGAAAAAAAGAATTATGCAGGGTCATTGACATACATAGGATCACATACCAGAAAAATTATAAAATGTTTTAATAAATACGGAGTAGATATAGCTATTAAAAAATGTGAAAAGGTATTTGATAAGACAAGGAACCAAAGTATAGAAAAACTCCCAGTATTACAGAGAAGCAGAATTTATAAATTAAAATGTAATGAATGCAACAAAGTGTACCTCGGTGAGGCAGGATGGAAATTCGTATCCAGGTTGTCTGACCACAAATGTGGAGAAGGTAATAGAACAACAAATTTGTTATATGCAAGACATTTCATAGAAGAGAACCATAAGTTTGTTAATCCTTTGGAAGACTATACAATTTTAAAAGTAGTAAATAACACAGTTGAAAGGAAGCTTAGGGAGGAGTTAGAAATATTGAAAGAAAGAGAAAAAGGGTTAGACAATTTAATTAATACTAAAACTAAATTTGATAATGAAGAAATATTTTATAATATAATTAAAAAGTAAAAGATAGAGGACGGATAGATAACAATAAGAATTAAATTGCATGTATGGATGTTTTTGAAATAAGGGTGAGTGACCGTGGCCAAAAGTGTGAATGAGAAAGGCTTTACGTTAGGTTTTAAAAAGAATGTACACACACACACAAGGAATGTGCTAGAAAAATAGTAACTGTACAGACAGGGGTGACAGGGCTCGGAGGTTGGGAAGGGACATTTGACTTATAGCTTGTTTGGGGGTGTGTGTGTGGACAGTGGGGTGAGTGGGGGTGTGAAGAGTTTGGTTTCATTCTCTTATTTCCAATCTGACGATGAGCTGAGAAGCTTGAAAGCGCTAATCGGAATAATTTTTTTATAGTGGTGTGCAACACTGATAATTCTGTTTGTGATTATAACCACTAACACAACTTTCTTAATTAAATAAATAACACTGTTAAAAATAATAAGTTCTATTGTTAAAGTAATGTGCAGAAAGCATGTTGACAAATAAAAATGCCACTGCTTATGAAATATTTAAAATGCCATTGGTTTGTGGTACACACAAAGTTTTACTTTCATAGCACCAAGGCCATTATACTGGTGTGCAACAAACGCTTAACTAACTGTCATACCTTGTCTTCTTTAATTGTCGTAGGAAAATTGCAGCAATAAAGGAATTTGACGTTTGACTATGTATTAGCTGCAAAAAACATAGAGAAATGTTTATCAGAGAAACACAGACTAGACGTATAACAATATGATAGTTTAATCAGCCGTAAACAACACAGAAGACGGTCAGACACCAGAAACCACTAATCGTCACCAGTACTAGTTTACATCAAAGTACAGGGCCTACAATATGTAGTAGCTCAGGCAATAAGGTGTACGTAGTGTTGCCAGCAGTCTATTCAGGACATGTCGAGACTCTGTGACAGTTTGTGTACATCGACAGCCATTACTCGACAGGCTCAGACCACAGACAATACACCAATAGTAGGGCACTGGACTGGCAGAAGAAGAACAATGAATCGATTACATAAATTCAAATTACAGAAAAACAAGTGTCTATTTTGTAAAATTATTATTGTTACGAAGGTATCACAGACCATTGTGTTGAACAGTGGAATGATCCCATTAATTATAAACATTAATTTGAAACAAACATCAGTTAGAAATAAAGGAAGACACTCGTATACAATAAGTCACGTTAAATTTGTCCAACACACAACAATAAATGTCACCTTATTACAGTCTCACACTAATTAACTCAATACTCTCTTCTTTCCACTAATAACTGTAAACTGCACTTGAAATTTTGCCTGCTGCAACTCAACTGGCCACTTCAAAATAGAGTATTTATACCTTTGCCACCTTGCACTGTAGTGACATAGCGAGCCTGGGTGTAGAATAGTCAACAAACATGTGGAAGGGGCAATTCAAATTATCCAGAGCCAGGAAGCTGTATATGTTCTTATGGAAAGAAAGGAATAAAAGAAGAGAACATGTCAAAATAATCGCCAACAGGAACAAAGTTCAGAGAAAAAAAAAACTGATCAGCTGTCACAGTATTGTGTACAAAATGTGTAGCCTTAATATAAAATACAAGTCAGTATTACCAAAGGTTTTGCATTGTTATGTATCGGCTCTTAAAACTCTGAGAACCAACATCAAAATATTGTACTTCGGGTGGGCTTTATATTTTGACAGACAGTGTAATATACGCTGCTCACATTCAAATATGTTGGAATATTTAATGCCCTTGTACCAAAGAAAGTTTTCTGAAGGTTTAGCTGCTATTCAGTCCTCAAATATGCATTTTTGCTTGCTTCATAATGACAGTTATTACTTGTGATATCAGACTTGAACGTTATACAAGTTATATTATGGGTAAGGGGGAAATAGAATAAGGCACATGAGAGGGAAGTTCTACTGCATTTGGAAATATTCGCCCACTCTCTGAAAAACTATCCGTGTATTGCTAAGTTTTCAAACCTACAGTTTTCAGAATGTTTGCACATATACCGTCATATATACACATATATATATGCACATAGTCCTTCCTTATGTGACCAGAAGTGGAATCCCTCCTAGTCAGTGAGAGGCCCTTGTCAGTAAGTATTCTCAAATAGCCTTCATGTTATCTATTTAGTATTTATAGCTATGATGTAATAATTTATTCTTACTTGAAGATGACCTGAGATTTTTAGTGAGCAAACCATTGTTTTGTTTCTGTTTTAGACACGATTGCTAATATCCATAATTTCATAGTGTGTAATAATATTTTATACTTCTTTTCACATAGAATTTTTCTAATAACTTGACAATTCTTTTTAATTAATTAATACACTGTGCCATTGAAATAAACAGCATGTGTCATGTTATCCAACATAATTTCACATATTTGTTGAGCATATTTATTGCAGTCCTAATGAATACTACTTAATAAATAAATGTGTGTGTGTGTAGTGTGAGTGCACATACGAATACATGGAAATATGAGGTCTACAAGAAAAGTATACACCCATTAATCACTAAAACCTAAATAAGGTGCATAATACAATTTTACATCAGCCCCTTCAAAGTAGTTCCCCCCCTGGACCTCACACACTTATCACTGCGTCTCTTACATTTATCAAACAATCTGCAATGTTCTATTTTCCCATCACCATCAGCTGCTTTATCACATTTTCCTTCATTTCAACTATCCCCTGAAATCAAATTCCGTTTAAAAGTGGTTTAGTTTCAGTAAAAACCAAAAGATACAGGAAACAAGTCTAGACTTTGGGGGAGGGGGTACCTTGTGACTTCTGTATGATGTGATGCTTCAGCAAAAATCTTGTACAAGACATGAAGAATGGGCTAGTGCACTGTCTTGACGAAGTAGCCAGTCACCACTTGCCTACAACTCCAGCCGCGTTCTTCATACTGCATCTCACAGCTAGTGAAGAATTGCAGTACAGTAATTGTTATTAAATGTCTGGTCTCAAGGAGCAAGGCTGATGGGCTTGAGCTCCACAATCAAAAACCACCATTAACATGGCCTTCACATTCCTCTAACTTCATATGTCTTTTCCACATGTGGTGGGAATAATTGGGCTTTTGTTTCAGAGTCATAGCCATAAACCTATGGCTACATTCAGTTATGGCCATTCTTAGCAATTACAAGCAAATCTTGTGCAATTGTCCAACTTCAGCCTGGCATTCATTTTGCTCTTCTGATAGCAGCCACGACACTGATTTTGCTGCACACATATCATTCCAATCCTCTTTTCACTATTGTTAACTGGACTAACTTCTCGAGTAGTCCCCACCTGGATGTTCGAACAGGGGACCGTATTACCACTGGAATATCTGATACTAGGGATATCTTAAACAGATCTTTAGTGCAGTGGTTTCCCCTTGCCTTCCGCATCCTATGCCGTTGACGTATAACCGTTCCTCCGCTTTTAGGGGCAATTTCTCACCCCTAGGACAATAGGGTGCACTGTCCTCTATCCGCTCATCTGCCCTCCAAGGAGGCCATTGGCACTTGATTAGAGGGGATCACCTTATCCCGTGTGATACTCAGTTCCTGTGTTCCAAGCATTTGAGACCTGATGCTACACAAGAAAGTTCATGATAAGCTGGAGGGATAAGATAACTAATGAGGAAGTCTTTAAAAGAGCTCAGGAGGAGACGAGCTTTCTGCAAAATTTAAAAGACAGAAGAGCTAAGTTTATAGGACATATACTACAACCAATGGGTTGGATAAGAGATTATAGAAGGAACAACTGAAGGGAAGAATCACAGAGGACGACCCCGTTTAGACTACATGAATCAGCTTATGGTCGGTATGAACGGCACATCATATTGTGAGCTGAAAAGAAAAGCAGAGAAGCATGAAGAATGGTGAGCTGCTGCCAACCAGCCTATGGACTGCTAACCTAGAAGAGATATCATTCCAAGATGTTCCATCAAAATCTCCAAACTAAAATCTATCGAATTCCCGCATCTTCTAATTCTGGTTTTGTCAGCTGTTAATTTTATTTTATTGCAGCCCCCATACATTCTACATTTATGTGTGTTATGCTTGTTAAAACACTTCCACAATGTGAATTAACTGTCAACAGATTCCCAGCCATCTTTAAAGAGTTTATACCACAATGTTATCACTGTATCTCCCATTGCGTCTTCTCTGAAACACTTTCTGTTATTGTCTGAGGATACATATAGTCGAATTGGTTTAATATAAGATTGCTTCGGGGGGGTTTTTTTTTTAGAAATTTTTACTCTAAAAAATCGAGTGAAACCAATATAACTATTGGTATAAGTATTTTTACTCTACGAAAATTCATGAAAACATAAAAATCTTAAATTTTATATACTGGTGTAACTGTTATATACACTGTTATATCGGTCAAAAAAGTATAACACAAATTTCAAATTTATTTTGTGTCGACGTTTCAACAATATTTATTGTTATCATCACGACTTGTGTTAGTGAGTTGCGTGAATGTGTTTGTGTGAATGAGCGCATATGTGTGAAGGAGTTGAAACAGTTTGTTTTACGTCATCAAAATAATTGCATCTGTTTTCCTAAAAGACATTGAAAAAATTATAATACCCCAGACCATAATTTATACACTACTACAATTTAAATGACTGATAATGTAATAGTTCCTTAATGGTATTTGTAATTAATTATAAAAGCAGTAATCAACAATTATATATTAGAATTGGTACAGAAAACATTTCTACAAATACATGACTACATATAACATAGTACAACATATTATAGCTGAATACAGATTGCAGGGATGTTCAATTACTGTATGTATATTATTAAGTTATTTTTATCATGTTTCACTCACTACTCATATTGAAAATACTGTCATTCATTTAGAGAACCCTGTACACAATAATTATAGAGAATTACAAACGTAAACCAGAGAATTTACAAAATGTTACAAACACATTAACCAACCTATCAAATGAAAATGGATATTACTTAATGATGTAAACTAACTGTTTCAACTCCTTCACACATACACAAACACATTCACTCAACTAATTTATCTGTTGTGTTTGATATTTTCTCTTGTTCCCTACACAGGTCCTGATGATGACCATAAATATTGTCAAAACGTCGACACAAATAATTTAAAATTTGTGTTGTACTTTTTTGACCGATCCTCACAAACCCTTCATCGTTAAATTTTATTGACTGACGGTCACTATAAAATTAAAATTTTAAAATATATTTAATTTTGTATTTATTTTTTTACATAAAATTCAACATTTTTCATCTAGTCATTCACACATTATGCATACCACGGTCACAGATTACATGTGTTTAGATAACATAGTCTTACAGCTGAGCCTCCAGGTGGTCTAGTGGCTAACATACACAATTCATGTGCACATGGTCCCCAGTTCAATTCTTAGCAGAGGCTTAGTAAGGCCTGTACTCAAGCATCGTGAGGCAAAACTGAGTATATGACTGAGATAACAGCGGTGCCTCCAGGCTGTGAATACCGCAACTAATCTGAATTCACTGTTTAGTTGATAGCATGGGCAGCCAATGGCCATGCTATTCAAACGGAGACCTTGTACTACTAGCCCGTATAAAAACATCGACTCACGCTGTCACATCGAAACTTCACTCGGCGCTTAAGGGTTATAAATTAGTATAATTGTAAACTATTGTCAGTGAGTGAAACAATCTTTATTTACTGTATTTAAGTTGATAAATATAAACGTTTCAAAAAAAAAATTGTAATTTGTACAAGATAATAATTGTTCATAATTCTGTTTGTGTCTCTTTACACATTAGGTTTTTTCCACATACTTGACCATTTCAATAATTTACAATTTTCGTACCAAAATAAAAAATAATTGTTTTGTTCCAATTTACTGTAATTTTAATGGTTTTTTTCTAATCAAAGAAAATTATTCAGTTTTGTACATTATTGATTGCAAGAATTACAGAAAAAAAATGTTTAATATGTAACGGTTAAATGATATTATATTAAGAGAAGATTTTCGGGAAAAGATGCTGTATATTGCTAATTTGGAACTAAAAGATTTTTTCCTTAAGTTATTTATATTGCTTATCTACAAAAACTAACCAATTTTACTCGACAGAAGTCACCCTGGACATGGCACTGCCGGTAGAGGACACCTCATCGTCACTTCCACTTGACGATCCCGTAAGTTGTATTATAAAAGGGTCGATATCGTCTTGAAGGTTGTCTGCCTCCCACATGTTTTCTTCCACTTTCTCTACATGTTTACAATAATTTTTCCATTGTTGTTCTGACACGGTATCAAAAGCGTTTTCAATTAATGGAGTCATGAGATTGTTCTTAAATTTAGTTTAGTATGCATCCCCACATGCCTCTTCACTTGACTCCAAACAAGTTCTATGGGGTTTAGTTCACACTGATACGGAGGGAGATGCAACACTGTGAACTCATGGTCTTTGGCTTTTTTGTCTACAACGTAGGACACATATAAGTGTTTAACTTTCGAAACTTCTTCTAATAGTTCCTTCTTCAGGCTGTCTTCCGGGAAATCTATATTTTTTTCTCGTAGCCAAATTTTTATATCGTCTTTTAACGACTTAGTGTTTGGGATTGTTTCCTTTTTTCTATTGTGATACGGGGCATTATCCATTACTATCACAGTTTCAGGTTCAAGGTTTGGCAATAGATTCTCTTCAAACCAATTTTCAAAACGGGCACTATCCATTTCATCGTGATAATCTTGTGTGCCTTTCTTTGCTAAAAATACCATTTTTCCATCTTTAACAAAACCTCTTTCACCTCCAGCATGGACAATAACGAAGCGCGGTCCCCTTTCAGTAGGTTCTTTTAACCCTGTAGTAAGTCCAGCCATAAAAGCATCCATTGGTGTATTTATAGTTGTATCCTGCCATACTTTACTTGTCGTTAGGCCAACGTTAACCCAAGTTTCATCAAGAAAAACTATTGGTTTCTTGTCTCTCCTAAACTTTCCCATTTTCCTTAGTATGAATGCCGCCACAAAATAATGTCGTTTCTTTCCAAAAGAAGGGCTTTTGTTTTTCTTTTTTCAAAGCAAAAATCCGTTTTCTGTGAGAATTTTCCAGTGTTGTCCTTTTCAAATCTGGAAGCGTCGGGTCCTCATTGATCTTGGCCAAAACCGCTGTCAGCGTTGGAGGGATATTTTCCAAAAAGAAGGAATGGACAATTCTTTTAATAGCAGTGATGACGAATCCGTCGTACTTCTGTCATCTACTGGTCTTGTATTCTATTTTTTTCGAATCTTTCGTGGTGTCTTAATGTTTCCAGTTAGTCCTTCTTTTCTTATCCTGTATATAGAACATTCACTTGTACCGGTGACCTCCTTAGTTTTGTTAACTAAAAATCGTCACTTTCGTTTGGGTAACACTTTTTAAAATATTCGTAAACTTTCAACACAGTTACCCTATCACCACTTTTAATAGGTTTGCCTTTCTTGCAAGAGTTCATAGTTTCAACTTAGAAAAACAATTAGAAAAACTTAGTTAACTGTGTACAATGTATACTTCAAACTAACACCAATAATACTTATATTTAATAATCATATTAAAGCTGTTAACACAAACACTGTGTACTTCAAAATATACTATGTAACTCAGTATGTCTTGTAACAAAGTATGTCTGTAACTCAAAACTTGAAATAACAAATAAATACTAAACTAAAACAATATACTAAACACTACGGTACTAAGTAATGAAATTCACATAAAACGCAACGAATACAACAGAAACGAATAGGTTGACTTTCCGCCAAAAACTGAGCAATGAGCATTAACAATGTTTTGTTATGGTATGAACGGTGAGGAAATACCGAAATAGCAAGGCACAGGTGGTGACTGGACGCGATGATTCAGCACCAACCAGGTCAAAAACCTTGACGTTTTATCACCCTCATACTGAGGTTGCAACTTTTAAAAATGTTTGCTATAAGAGAACTCTCCTATGCTTAAAGTAAAATCCAATTATTACATCAATTACAAAGGTTGTAACAATATGTTTTGACACGTGACATTATCACATAATAACCATAAGTGGTTCCAGCAAACTGGCACAAACCTTCTCCCATTACCATATTATTGAAACGAGACATGTGCAAAATTCCACCAAACACCTATTTCAAGACTTTTTTGGCCACCATATTGAAAAGGAAAAAGATAATTTAATTTTTCTTTCGGCAAACTATTTAGGGGTCAAGACTTGTAAAATGATACACAACATGACTTATTTTTACATTTGAATTTTTCCAAAATCGGTAATAGGACCCATGGTTTCTGGAACACCCCTGTATTTAAAAACCCATGAAAATACAGTTATGAGATTCTGCATGGTTGATATGTGGGAAATCATTTCAAATCAATGCTGTAGGTATAACAGTTGGTCCCTTATACCTACCGAAGTGTAGTCTAATATAACATGGTCTGGTTAAAAAAATAAGTCTATATGTTCTCATTTTTCTTGTAACACTTTTTTATGTAAATAAGCTTTATGCCATATCGTTTGGCACCATTTGGCCTCTAACGTATGCAATTTTAACCAAAATCGAAATCGGATTTTCAGCCTTTTTAATGGGTTTTGGGTACATAAGTGTTAAAAATCAAAATTTCAAACATTGCTCTATGGGCGTAACCACAGACACACATACACACACATATAGACAGACAGACAACTTGACGGGACCAGTACCATTGACTTGAATTTCAGTAAAAACATACCAATATAAATCAACGCAACTTTAGATAAAGGTTATTTTATTTTAGTTCATATGAGTTTTATTTTAATAATAAGGGTTTGCTACATATCATTTAGTAATATCAATGAAGCATTAGAGAGTGACGATGAACGTTAGTCAATGTAGTTAGGGCAGGTAGTAGCGCGACGACCCCTCATAAGACCCGTGCTATCAACTAAACAGTGAACGGAGAGTAGTGGCAGATGATGTGTTGTACTAAACACATCATGGAACCGTCCCACTAAACACAAAAGCTGTGCGGTATGACTTGGTCCTTTATGGACTGCTGAGCATAAGTTTACTTTTCTTATAGTCTTACAGGTAACTGTATGAATAGTCCAATATGTTAATGAATGTTCTCACATGTGTCAAAAGGTCTGCACAATTGAGTTACATTACAGGTGAACATCTGGTTCCTGTAATATTGTAATGTGATGTTTCCCTCAACATAAAGAATATCCCTTAATATAAAAAACTGTATTACTAAAATAATGAAGGTCAAAACAATAACTGAGTAATTAACTCATATAATGATATATTATGTTAAACCATAAATTTAAGATCATTGTAAAACAAAATAATGAAACCAAGATACCATATATAACTATCTGGAACTTTGTAACCAATAACTCCAGTAGAATGAATAAGAAAGATGGCACAAAATAGGTGGAAGCCTACTCAGCAGAACCTAACTGGATTGCCAATTAGGAAAGTGTTAATAAACTAAAAAAGAATTGAATTAAACCAAACAATATAGCTAGAGAATAATCCTACCTGAGTGTAAATAAAATCACAGACAATTCAGAGAATAATTATTATAAGATAAGTGTATAATAACAGTTTTAATTTGTATGAACATGTTACAATGTAGGTTAGGTTAAGAACCACTGTTATATGTTAAAGAAAGAGAAGCATATGAAGAAGATAGTAATGTAAAGAATGTCATAATAGAAAGTATAACTAATCAACTGAATAATAACTAAGACAATGATACATAACTATTGTGGGTTATGAACCAAATAATAATATAAATAGTAAGAAACTCATGTTACACCTAAGGCCTACACTGAATGGATAGGAAAAAAGAAAACAATTTGTATAAATAAAACATATTGAATAATACAATATAGATTCAAAGATAATGTATATTAGTAGAGTAAGTTATTAGTAATCAAAGGTGGTAATAAAGGACCATTCATAATGTAACTAATAACAAATCAACTTCGACAAATAAAATACAAACAATACTTCAATCAAAAACAACATCGAACTAGTCAAGAAAACCGAACACATCCACATCCCACACAATTCAACACTAGCATCTTTTGAAATAACCAATTTATAACCAATGTACCAATTCAAGAAACCATACAAACACTAGAACATTTACTCAGACAAAACAACACGCCCGAAACACACATACATGAGATCATCACACTCACCAAAATAATAACTGAGCAAAATTACTCTACATACAATAACAAGATATACACACAAACAGACGGTCTCCCGATGGGATCCCCCATATCAGGAATACTGGCAGAAATATATATACACAACACAGAACAGAACCACATAATAAACAACAACAAATACACCAACAAAATCATTTATTGGCACAGGTATGTATATGATATATTACTTTTATTCAATGGCAACACAAGACAGGTTGAAAACTTCCACAAATACATAAACACAATACACCACAAACTAAAATTTACACTAGAAATTGAACAAAACAATAGTATAAATTTTCTGGACCTAACAATTAACAAAACTAACAATACACACACATACAAAATATACAGAAAACCAACCACAACCGACATGGTTATACACAACACATCAAACCACCCAACACAACATAAACATGCGGCCTTCAACCATATGCTCCATAGACTAACTAAAATACCATTAAGTAAACAAGATTATACTGACGAACTCAATACAATCAAATACATAGCAATGAAAAACGGATACAACCCTAATTTAATAAACAAACTACACAAACACATCATAAACAAAAACAACAAAACACAAAATACCAACAACACACAACACAGTAAATACATCACACTCACATACCATTAACTCCAACACACACAAACTCGCCAACACATTCAGAAAACACAAGTACAAAATAGCATACACAACAAACAATACCATCAAAAAACACATCAATGATACAAACACGGACATAGACAAATACAATAAAACAGGTGTTTACAAATTAAATTGTAATGACTGCAATAGTTTCTACATAGGCCAGACGGGAAGATCTTTTTCATCTCGTTACTCTGAACACCTAAAAGATTTATCCAACAACAATATACATTCCGCGTTTGCCACACACATACACACAAAAAACCACAGCTACCCCAACATAGATACTAATCTTGAAATATTACACTACTTACCCAAAGGTCGAAAACTTAACACAGCAGAACAATATGAAATATACAAACACCACACAACACAACCGAACAACACACTTAACGACCAATTACAGTATAAATCACACACACTTTTTGACACAATTATACATAAAACTAACAATAATTTGGATCCCCGCGCCAATCCCCTTCCACCATACACCACCGCCACTATACCTTAAAATGTCTTTTATTAGCATAAGATAGAAGGTACAACCACAAAAAGTTTGGTATGTACAAATAGGACTAGTTTTAAACAAAAATGTTAGAATAGGCCATCAGTTTGACGCTTAGGTTGGCATCTGTTGATGAGCATCAAACCATAAAACGGAATGCTTGGTAAATTCCACCAATCAGAAGCCTTCACCTGTTAGGTGAATACACCCAGAATGCACCGCCAAAGAGTGAGTCTTTCGCCGGTCATCATACAGTAAAGAACATCTCCTCTGTGACGCGAAAAATGTAAATAGTCTCTAACCTGAGTGAGGTTAGGTGAAGTGTAAACAAAAGGCGTGCTAACCTACAAGCAGGAACATAACCGAACAGTGAACAAGTGCTGTGAAGTTTCTTTTATATTTAAAGGACATTATAGTGGATAAATAATAAAAGTGAATTATATTAATAAATGTATAAAGAAAAGAAACATATAGAGTGTATCTAAAAAATTTATATTTATTTATTACCAAAATACCGTTATACCATATTGGTGTCGGGTTACATCAATATATGTAACATCAATACCCTTATACCATATTGGTGTCGGGTTACATCAATATATGTAACATCAATACCCTTATACCATATTGGTGTCGGGTTACATCAATATATGTAACATCAATACCCTTATACCATATTGGTGTCGGGTTACATCAATATATGATAAGTACATCAATTACACTCTATACACAAATTTTTTCCATCTTACTCTATCCATTGACAATGTCTTCGCTTCCCTCCAGCCCAAGCCTCTTTCTCTCAAAATGTTTCCCATCATTCCATCCCAAGTCAGTCGCGGTCTTCCTCTCTTCTTTCTCCCCCCTGATTTTGCCTCCCAAACCTGTTTTACCATTCTATCACCATCCATTCTTTACAAGTGTCCCCACCAGCATACTTGTCTCTGTTCAATAAAATCCAGAATCGATATCACTTCGAGATCCTCTCTTTATTTGTGTATTCCTAACTCTGTTCTTCCTTGTTACTCCCACTACTCTCCTAAGATATTTCATTTCTGCCGCCTGGATTTTACTTTTTTGGCTTTTGGATAGCACCCACGTCTCACAGCCGTATGTTAAAACTGGTCTATATACTGTTTTATACACACTCATTTTCGTTTTTCTTGATATCTCCTTCTTATTTATAAATCTATTGTTTAATACATAGTATACTTTTATTACCTTTTCAATTCTTTCATTTAATGCGCCTTCTTGTTTCCCATTACTGTCTATTATAACCCCTAGATATTTGAATTGTTCGACTTGTTCTATCTTCACTCCTCCAATCTCTATATTTATTATTTTATCCCGAATTACCATTACCTTTGTTTTGGTCTTATTTATTTTCATCCCTTTTTCCTGGAGAACTTCATTCCATATATTCAAATTACCTTGTAATGCCCTTTCACTTGTAGCCATTAGCACTACATCATCCGCAAAAGCCCCTTCTGCTACTTCTATACTTCGTAAGTTCCTGTATCCAACATGCATTTTCTTAACCTTCAGTGAACACTTCTTAATAATGTCGTCCATATACAAGTTGAATAATGTCGGACTCAGTCCACCTCCTTGTCTTGATACATAGTTTGTTGTCAATCCTAACGACCTCATATTTTTACCAATTACATAATTAACATTATTTTTGTATAACCTCTGTACTACCTTAATTATTTTACTCCTTATTCCTCTATTTTTTAAACTTTCCCATATTTTTGTTCTAGGCACACTATCGAAAGCCTTCTCAAGATCAATAAAAGCCAAACATACCGATTTATCTTGTTGTATCGACTTCTCAGCTATCTGTTGCAGAGTAAAAATGTGATCCTGCACACTTCTCCCTGATCTAAAGCCACTCTGCGATTCCTCCAAACTATTTTCTAAAATTTGGATCAATTTATTATTAATTATCTGCTCATAAACCTTAACAATTGTATTTAACAGATTGATACCCTTATAATTATTACAATCTCTTGCGTTACCTTTCTTAAAAATAGGAACTATCAATGCTTCCTCCCATTCTCTTGGTATGTCTACACTTGTCCACGCTTTATTGATAATTTCTAAAAGTATTTGTTTCCCCTTTTTCCCCATATTCTTTATCATTTCTGCTGTAATTTTATCTGTTCCAGGTGATCTCCCACTTTTAAATCCTTTAATCACTACTTCTAATTCATGCATCGTTATTTTTTCTTCTGCAACTTCACCATCCTCTCTATCTTCTTCTTCTTCATTAATATTGACTTTATGATCATCTTTGTTGATTTCCTTACCACCTAGTAATCCTTGAAAGTATTCTTTCCATCTATTCATTATATCGTTTCTTTCTATCAGTATTTTCCCATTAGCATTATATATACATATATCATTCTCAGTTTTTCCTTTTCTAAAAGATTTCAATACTCTGAAAAAAAGCTTTTGATTTTCCCACCTATCTCTTTCCAATTTTTCTCCAAAATCTTTCCAATCACTCTCTTTCGCTTTTCCAACTAATTCTTTAACAATTTTTCTTTGTTGCTTATATATGCTTCATAGTTATCCACAGTTCTATTAGCTGTATACTTTTTCCATTCCCTTTTCTTCCTTTTAATCTGCTCCTTTATTTCATTAGTCCACCATACCGTCTGTTTTCCTTTATTATTCATTTTAGTAACACCACTGCTGTATCTATAATTATATCTTTCATTATTCTCCAGCCTTGGTGTATATTAGCATGCCTTATACTTTCACTTACCTTTTGTAATTTTTGCTCGATCACATCTTTAAACCTATTACTTACATCTCTAATTTTCAGCTTATACGATCTGATAGATTTATATGCTATTATTCCTTCTCTGTTGTATATCTGTTTTAGATTTATATTCTATTATTCCTTCTCTGTTGTATATCTGTTTTTTATCTAATTGTTCTTTACATTTGGTCATTACTAAATAATAGTCGCTATATATTTCTGCACCTCTCCAGATTCTAGTGTACATTATCATTTTCCTATTCGTCCTTTCAACTAGTATATAGTCAATTATCGACTTCTCTCCCCTATTTGGTTGTTCCCTTGTGAATTTATGTATATCTCTGTGCTGATAAAAAGTGTTTGTCACAATAAGATCATGTAGTAAGCAGAAATCCAACATTCTTCTACTGTTATTGTTTCTCATTTCTTCTCCATATATTCCTATTACTCTTTTACATATCTCACCTCTTTTACCCAAACGTCTCTTTTACCAGGTGAACATCTGGTTCCTGTAATATTGTAATGTGATGTTTCCCTCAACATAAAGAATATCCCTTAATATAAAAAACTGTATTACTAAAATAATGAAGGTCAAAACAATAACTGAGTAATTAACTCATATAATGATATATTATGTTAAACCATAAATTTAAGATCATTGTAAAACAAAATAATGAAACCAAGATACCATATATAACTATCTGGAACTTTGTAACCAATAACTCCAGTAGAATGAATAAGAAAGATGGCACAAAATAGGTGGAAGCCTATTCAGCAGAACCTAACTGGATTGCCAATTAGGAAAGTGTTAATAAACTAAAAAAGAATTGAATTAAACCAAACAATATAGCTAGAGAATAATCCTACCTGAGTGTAAATAAAATCACAGACAATTCAGAGAATAATTATTATAAGATAAGTGTATAATAACAGTTTTAATTTGTATGAACATGTTACAATGTAGGTTAGGTTAAGAACCACTGTTATATGTTAAAGAAAGAGAAGCATATGAAGAAGATAGTAATGTAAATAATGTCATAATAGAAAGTATAACTAAGCAACTGAATAATAACTAAGACAATGATACATAACTATTGTGGGTTATGAACCAAATAATAATATAAATAGTAAGAAACTCATGTTACACCTAAGGCCTACACTGAATGGATAGGAAAAAATAAAACCAATTGTATAAATAAAACATATTGAATAATACAATATAGATTCAAAGATAATGTATATTAGTAGAGTAAGTTATTAGTAATCAAAGGTGGTAATAATGGACCGTTCATAATGTAACAAATCAACGGTGACAAATAAAAAATACATCTACTTTGTAAGTTAGTACGGTAATGAACATTACAAGGAATAAAGATTGTATTGGATTATAAGAGATATAGTAAAAGTTCATGTGATTAATAATGAACAATTAATAACAATTGAATTATATTAGAGTTAAGTAATTTTGTTTAAAGAAAAGAATTATAGTCCATGGAACAAGGGACATTATGAGGCCTAGAAGGCAATTCACTGTTTTGTTAAAAAAGTTAATGTTAATAGTTATCAGTACTAATATTAAAATGTCTTTTATTAGCACAAGATAGAAGGTACAACCACAAAAAGTTTGGTATGTACAAATAGGACTAGTTTTAAACAAAAATGTTAGAATAGGCCATCAGTTAAAAATGTTAGTTTTGTTATTACTGAACAGAAATATGGCTTACGAGATCTCAAAACGATCAGCACAAAAAATGCAGTTTAATGGAGGTAATATCTTTGTTATATTCAGTAGCATAAGGAAGATATGTCAGTTGTAAGATTTTTTGATAAATTTGGTCGATGAAGTGACGCTTAGGTTGGCGTCTGTTGATGAGCATCAAACCATAAAACGGAATTTGTGTGATTAAAAACGGAATGCTTGGTAAATTCCACCAATCAGAAGCCTTTCTAGAAGAAAATTCCTGTAATAGAGTTATGATTTATGTTTATGCAAAGGAAATATGGGTTAGGAAAAAATTGGCCCACTGGACCTAAAGGAAACTCAAAGAAATAAGGAAAAACTAAAGCGAAAAATGCAATATATTCCACAAATCGAGTCCTCAGCGTCAAACGAACAACAGGAAGTCACCTTAAACATGGAAGATTCAGATTTGAAGCATTCAAATCATCCACCTAATATTTCTGAGGATGACGATTCTGATTCTGAATTTGAACCAGAACCTAGTACATCATCTGCGAAACCACAGTGGCAAATGCGAATCACATTACAAGCCACAGCTTTAAATAGTGATCGCTAATGTCTGTCTGATCGTGCAACTGCTGCCATCGCTTCGAGTGTACTACAAGACATAGGTTTAATTACAGAATCAGATACTTCACACGTAGTGGACAAATGTAAAATTCGAAGGGAGAAAAGCTTAGTTAGAACTGGTTTGCGAAGTATAGAGACAACAGAAATCTATGGCGTTTATTTTGATGGCAAAAAGGATGATACATTATTTGTAGAAAAATTTAACACAAAGCACTTTCGTAGGAGCAAAAAAGAAGAACAATATTCATTAATTAGTGAACCGGGATCAAATTACATAGGTCATGTTTCTCCCAGTACCAGTTCAGCTTCTGACATAGCTCTCAGTATAATATCTTATATTTCACAGATTGGATTATCTCTTGACAAACTAGAAGTGATCGGATGTGACGGCACTGCAACCAACACTGGATGGAAAAATGGCGTAATTCGTCAAATTGAATTACATGTGGGAAGACCTCTACAATGGAGTGTGTGCCTTCTACATTTTAATGAATTACCGTTCCGCCATTTGTTCCAACATCTTGATGGAGAAGAGCTGCACATCAAAAGTTGAAAAAACCGATATTTTGTCCGTTTTTCAATAGATTGCACGAACGGTTAATACTAAAATATCAACTATTTCTTTGCTGAAGTATACTATTGGGACCCTCAACTAAACAAAACGCGCTATAGCATTTTTAAAATAATTATGGTAATTGTAAAAAAAGTTTTTGAAAAATATCTGATTTTGTCAATTTTAAACACTTCAGCGGTGATGCGCGAACGGAGGATATCAACCGATATTTTTTTCTTTGTCATTTTCTTTCTACATACCACAGGACACTTTTAAGCACTATAGCGTTTGAAAAAAAATAATTATTTTTTTTCGACCCACCCTACTACAAGGTGTTCACAATGTCAAACGTTTGTGATCCAAACATTGTTCAGCTTGAGTTGCTACTACTTTTTACAATTATTAAAGAATAAAATAAATCCCAATCATTTGTCCCGTTACAATACCCCCCGAAACAGAAAAACTCTCATTGCCTCCAAACCCAAGAGGACCAGCGAGGATATGGCGCCAACAACCCCCCTTAAATCCTTAATAAATCATGGGTAATCTACCCCCCTAGTTCAGCGACCATGGCTGCATCTGACCGACTCTACTGGACTTCTCTGTCCGAGATCCCAACACCGCAAAGTCAGACAGGCAGCCACCACAGTATCACCAAACTCTGTAACATTCAATAAAAAATATCAATTACTGGCTTTTCAACGTGCCACATCCTTAACTGGCTTGTTTCCTCTTAGACGTACTGGTTTGCCTTCAGCAAAGTACTGGTTGCATATATATGTACCTTCTTAACACAAACTTGTTATTTATTACTAATCAAGTAAACATTTATATTTCACAAAAAACCTATATTCAAAATAAACATTGCTAACCTTTCAATTTTTTAATAATTAAACATTTTAACAATTTTTCTTGCATTATCATTTCAATTTTGAATTTTTCTCAAATAATTTACTCTTTTAAATTTAATTGTCTACTATTTATTATCCATTTCAAGTCAAAAATAAACTATTCCAATCCATTACACATATTTCCAACTTTTAAATTAGTTTACCCATCTCTTTCAATTAATTACTTCAATCGCATGACTTGAAACCTTTTACATTAATTAAATCCTCTCACATAAATTTTAATTATCTCATCACAACAATTATAATTCATTTAATTTCATCTTGTCTTTATTTGCTTCGTAATAAAATTCATCTATCATTTTTATAAACTGCACATCAAAACTTTTAAATTTACTACCAAATTCCTATCTTTTAACTGAATTTAATTTTCATTATACACACATTCATAATTATATACTGACAATTATTAAAAAACAAAAAACTTATTATTATCATAAAATCGATTCCAACTATTAATTGATTACAAAAATATAATATACACAGAACACTATGAATCAGCTGATATCTTATCAAAGTGGCATAACCTCATATAGAGAACATGAAAGTATAATACAAAAAAATTTTTTTTTTTCCATTTCCATTAAGATTTACAGTTATTATCTCCATTATAAGGCATACTACTTCGGTTATTTTTAATACAATACCAAATGTGATCATACACAACACAGAAAATCATTCAATACAATAGGTACATAAGTTATCACAACAATCTCCTCCCATACTTCTTCACTATCGGCACAATTACAATAATCATCAACTCTATCTTCTCTTTATTCAATCAGAGCTTATTTGTTAACAATTTAAAAACTCCTTCCACACACACTATGCCCCCCCCCCAGACTGTAGCGCCCAGTTGCCTCCACAAGAACTGAATTTTTTTTAGGGTGTAGATGCTGCCTACACCATTCTTGTTTCAGCGTTATAAAAAATTCGGCATTACTGATGTCCGAGGACACCAGTAATCCTACTAAATATTACTTATAAGCCCTTAACACGGCACTACCACCCCCTTCGATGATAGCCGCTGTTCCATAGTGGTGGTGATTCCCCTGATTTACCCCCCTGTTAATTTCTAAATTCACCAATTTTGAAAATAATAACAAGTATGGTTAGGATACAATCTGCCTAACCACACTTGCCACCAATAATCCAAATCCACGGTCAGGGTTCGGTGACGCCGTGACCGCCCGAAAGTGGGGAATCACATGTTATTAATATATGTTACACATTTAAAACTCCTATCCACTAACATAGTAAACACAATACAACATAAACATTCATAAAGAACATGAACCTCATTTAATTAAAATAAACCTGTCATTTGCATCTGAATACAATTTACAAACATTTCAACTTTAAGTTTAGTTTCAAATTCTATTAACTTGTTACATTTCAATTATGAATTTCTATTAAGTATTTTTATCATCAATGTGTTTGGGTGACTCCCAGTCATTCATAATGATTTGATTTATTGAATGGGCATTCAAATATAACCTTACTCACCTTCTTCCTTCTAACGTCCATTAACAGATTTGCATAGGGTGACACCGATCTCTCAATAATATTTACCTCCACTAATTTCTCTAACTCCACTTAAATTATTCTCCTCTTAGAACAAAATACCTGATACCCTTTTTGTACCTAGGATGTGTATTCCCTTCCCTTATTAGATCCTGGCCTCCCCCAGGTAACACTGCCAAACCTCATTTAAAACTATTCACCTCCCACCACAACGCCTTGCGTTGAGGACTCCTTACCACACCACTACAAAATATATGTACCCTGCTCTCACCTATTTACTCTCCACTTTCTGTGCATACTTTCTCTCTACCCACATTCACTCTTGCTACTGTGTCCCTACTACTGACCCGTTCCGTATAATTTTTATTCAAAAAATTCTTATTTTGTCTAATACCCATTTAAGATTAACCTTGACTGACTCAAATGCCTTATTGAAATAATTATCACCCAAACTCCATTTTTTACAACATTTTATATTAATATTATCATTGAAAATTACACTAGAAAATTCATAAATGCCTCAAATTAATTAAATCAACTAATTTAAAACCTTTTACACCCATTTAATTTCATTGTTAAAACATTTTACTTTACTTCAATTCATTTTATAATTCCTACCTACATATGGTCAATCATTCAATCAAATAAACACATGATTACTGTCATAAACTCAAAAAAATATAAACATTTATCACCACAAATATAACTTACATAACCATATGTACTTCCTGATACATCATAATAATCATATGACTCCACAACTAAACACATTCTACGTTTACTCATTTGTTATTTATTATAAAGTATAATTCTCAGAAAATCATTTAAATTCATTACCAAAATTCCTCTATACAACATTTTAAATTAATTAATTTCAACTCCAATTTATTTAACTCCATCAGTTTCTAAAACACAAAGTTACTTTAATCGCCTTATTCCAAAACAATTACAATTAATTTGTATTATAACTTCATAATTACTCTCGTTATTTATTTAGTCTGGTAATATATTATTATTATTATAAAATACATTCCTCTTGCATACATACATTGTTTACCTAAAATACAACATAATCTATTACACAATTACATTTAACATCAATACAAAAGTATATACACTCCACATTGTTATGTTATTATTTACCACAAATCATTTCCTACTTCAGTCCATTTTAAAACCACAACACTCACATATTTAAATGTTCCTTAACAATACTCTTTACCCCCCCCTTCATCAAACAGCAATCTTATGTTTTTATAACACAGTTCACTCTTAATTACTTTCACTTTGTTATCATTATTATAATAACTATTTACTATTTCACATTGTTCCGTTATACCCCCATAATCTATTGGATTACCCCACATTATTATTAAATCATATAACCTGTCTACATCATTAATTCTGGTCTTGTTGTAACGGTACAGAAATGGGAATTTTATTTTATATAAATCAGTATTTAATTCAGTAATTCAGTAGTTAACTTTCACCTGTGGGGAGCCCCAACCAGCAACATACATACAGTTAGCCTAAACAATTGCCAGACGTATTGCGTAACCGCCCAGCAGCAGGCTTTTTGTGAATTACAGTCTGCAGTTTGTCATCAGAGAGTGAACAATACATAGACAGCAGCAGGAAGCAGTATACAGTTCGTAAATCAGTGGCCTCGGAGGTGCAATATAGGCCGTAAAATTAATTCGGCTTATTTTGTAAAGTATAACAAATATTAAAATCGCATAAACAGTATAACGTGCGACCAGTTCCAGTTGTAACTCATGGCCGCGCGGCCAGCCTAAAAAACTTCAAGTGACTTTCTAAGTGCGAAAAGTTACGTCGGCCGACTAAATAAATAATATACGTATAATTTGAACAGTGGTGACTGATGGTCATAGCATTGATGTGAATTAACCAGTGTACCAAAGGAAAAACAACTAAACGTGGAGTGAACCGTAAGGTCGAACAAACAAGCGATTGTACAACTCCCAGAGAGACACATGGAACGGTTAAGTACCATCAGTAACTAATTGGCCAAAACTTTTAAATTTCACAGATATAATGGGGAGAATACTAACAAAATTAACGGTATACCAAATTAACTAAATGAAATAGAAGTGTGAGGGTGAGACAGAGAGAGTGAGTGAGAGCGTAAGTTTGGGGTACGTACCTACAAAGTAAAATACTGGTTCATAGATTGAGTAAATTAATTAATTGAAAAGTTTTTTGCATAATCTTAATGTTGTAAGGGGATGACGCAAAGACAATTGTCGTAACTTTTTAATACCACTTTCATGTAATAAGTAATTAAGCGATTTTTGTGTAAACTGTTGTCCTACATAGGGTAAAGAGGGAAATTAATTAAAGAAAAATAAATAAGCGCCATTCATTGCATAATATGTGTTAGCGTAATTATTCGTAACTCAAACCCAAATAATCATTTCTGTAGCTGGTTTCGTCTGACGACCCTGGATCCGAACCCAAAAGGTAAGAGTAAGATAAATTATAATATTTCAATTAATTAATACTGTCTCACTGGCGCCCGAACAGGGACTCGAGTATTAATATTTGGCGTAAATCAATACAGTTACATTGGCTCCCGTACAGTGACGCGAGTGTAGGTTACAACTTACATTCGCCAGACCTAACCAAGCTGCAGAACGGGTTGTCTGGGAGTGAGGGCGATTGTCAGTATAAGTATATAAATTGTGTATAAGTAAATACTTGAAAACATGGAAAACACTATTAATTTAACTAGCACTAGTGCTGAAAATCAAATAAAAACAATAGTAACCGAAACGGTAGTAAATGAAAATATGTCACCTGAGTCGGCCAATAAAGGCGATTCAGGTATTCAGACAGAGTCACTGTCAATCAGTGACAGTAATGTAAACGAATCTGTATTAATTAATGAGGGGGAGCAACTTCCACCCCTATTACAATTAAAACAAATATAAAAGAAAAAGAAATGTCAATGAATGACCTATTTAACCTTCTCAGTAAACGATTTGATAGTAATGACGCTAAATTTGATGAACAGAAAAACGAAATCAAAAGTAGTGTCAATGAGTTAACGGGTGACATAAATAATATTGATATAAAATTTGATAAGCGTTTATGTGAAATGAATACACAAAATGTTAAGTTCGAAATCAGTATGAATAAACGTCTAAATGAGACGAATGAATGTTTCAATACATTTAGAGAACAAGTGATAGGATCAGTAAATGAACAATTCAATAATCATATCATTAATGTAAACACACAAGTGTCAGAGACAGTTAAAATACAAGTCCATGAGCAAATTCAAGAGATGAAAGATAATTTTGAAAGTAAAATAAATAGGTGTAACATTGATAATGAAGTGTTGTTAGTAAATGCCAATGAGAATGAGAGAGAGTGAAGACAGTTTAAATGTAGAGCATAAAAAGAGGGCAAAATTTTCTAGTGATACAGGTGAAGAAAAAGTTTCACCAGCAGTGTTGGAGGACAAAGGTTCCTCCTTAGTTTTTGTAAAAGACAAAAGGTCTTTGAATTATTTTGGTGTATCTGGTAAAGCCAGATGTTGTAATAATGTTGTGTTGCCCTCTGTATGGAATGAGAATGCGAAATGTTGTGATAAATATTGTAATGAGAGAATTAGAGAAAGAAAAACTGAAATATTTAAGTTGAATAGAAATTATGAAATATTAGTACAGAATTTATGCATGGAGAGAGAGGAGCAAATTGATTTACCTGTTAACATAGAGTTTGATAATTATTTTGATGAATATGGTAATAATAATGTAATGTTAATAACAAAAAACACTGACGGAGACTTTACAAATAATACTGATGTTGACTTGGTATATGATTATTATGGTAAAATGAATAAACTCAAATTTTATGGTTACTATACACAAGATAACCGCATGTGGAATGCAAATAAAATTGAAAATTGTTATTTGAAACCCAGACTAATTTTTGACGATGGGGGCTGAAATTCACAAATGAACAATTGTAAATATTTTGTTTTATGGTTTTGACCTCGCAACCTTGGACAATGAAGTGTGATATAACTGAATAATTAATGATGAAGAATTGTAAATAAGCGTAGTGAATTTAATTGTAAGTATTATAAAATGTTAGATAAACAATGTATGTATGTAGTAGAAATTGTTGTGATAGTAATGATAATATTTTTGCAATCTAAATAAATAACAATAATTTTGAAGAAAATAATAAAGGAATTATAGTTATTGTAATTGGGGAGAGTAATTAAAAATGTTGTTTTCAATAATTGATCTAATTCAAATAATTTGAAATGTTTAAATATTTTGTTTGATTTAAAACAATTTTTCTAATGAGTTTAAATTGTTTTATGAGATTTGATATTAATAAATAAAGGTTAAATTGTTTGTATGAAATAACATTGTTGTTAAATGTTTCAGAGGTTACGTGGAGATATTGGTGTGTGGGTATGGTGTGTATTTTGTGTTTGTGTTAGTAGAGGAATAATGTACTGTAAGTATAAAGTTCATAATACCAGTCCGATATAATAAAACGTTTATAGGTGTGAAAAGAGTTTAATTCAATAATAAAAATGAATTGAGATAATGGTATTAAACAGTAATTAGAACTGTAATTAAAAAGTAATAATAACTGAAAGGTGAATTAAAATTAACTTTGATAAATATGTTATCTAAAAGATTTATAAAAATTGAAAAGTGAAGTACAGGTGTTAGTATGATGTAACCATGAATGCTGAAACTGAGAATGTTTATAACTGTGCTTACAAAACAGTCTGGCATACAACTGTTTATGTAAACAGGTGTGTTGTAGCTGTATGTTGTGACTAATGCCTACAGACATACTTGGTGACAATAACAAAAATGTTGTAGTCTGCTGAATCATGGCCAGTAGGAAAATCCTATTATGAAATCAAAAGAAACATCCGATGTGATGGAATGTAGGTAATATTTTTGTAGGGTCTTTTGTAAAATGTAATTAAAACAAATGAAATTGTTTCGAACAAATAAGATTGAATTAATGAACTTAGAGTTTGAGAAATTAAATATAATTAAATTAATTTGGTAATTAAATTAATTGGAAAGATGATTTTAATAATAAATTTAAATTTATTCTGATTTAAATTTCAAATGTAATTGCTAAATAAATGAAAGATGTACTTTATTTAAAAGCGAAAACTGAAGGAAATTTTGTGTAAATGTAATTTTGTATAATTAAGGTGTCATTTTGGCTGGGCAATATTGTACGGGGAATATTATTCAATTTAACTGGAATTTATGTGTACTACTGTAAACCTATATTGTTTTATCAACACTATTTTTTAGGGTCCATAATATAAAATGAGCCGGTACGTTGTCAATGAACCAGTACGGCTAAGAGGAAACAAATCAGTTGTGGGATATGGAGTGATGGAAGGCCGTTTGTCGATTTTTAATTGAATGTTACAAAGTCAGGCGATACTGGGGCGGGTATCTGTCCGAGCTTATGGTGGTGGGATCTCGAGTAGAGAAGTCCCGTAAGATCGGATGGGTGCTGTCGCAGTCGCCAGACTAGGGGGGTAAGAACCCATGATTTTAGTAGAGTGTTCAGGGGGGTTGCGGCGCCATATCCTCACTGATCCTCTCAGTTTTAGGCAATAAGAGTTTGAACGCTTCGGCTTTCAACCTCTTATTGGGGGGGGGGGTATTGTAACGGTACAGAAATGGGAATTTTATTTTATATAAATCAGTATTTAATTCAGTAATTCAGTAGTTAACTTTCACCTGTGGGGAGCCCCAACCAGCAATGCACATACAGTTAGCCTAAACAATTGCCCAGACGTATTGCGTAACCGCCCAGCAGCAGGCTCTTTGTGAATTACAGTCTGCAGTTTGTCATCAGAGAGTGAACAATACATAGACAGCAGCAGGAAGCAGTATACAGTTCGTAAATCAGTGGCCTCGGGGGTGCAATATAGGCCGTAAAATTAATTCGGCTTATTTTGTAAAGTATAACAAATATTAAGATCGCATAAACAGTATAACGTGCGGCCAGTTCCAGTTGTAACTCATGGCCGCGCGGCCAGCCTAAAAAACTTCAAGTGACTTTCTAAGTGCGAAAAGTTACGTCGGCCGACTAAATAAATAATATACGTATAATTTGAACAGTGGTGACTGACGGTCATAGCATTGACATGAATTAACCAGTGTACCAAAGGAAAAACAACTAAACGCGGAGTGAACCGTAAGGTCGAACAAACAAGCGATTGTACAACTCCCAGAGAGACACATGGAACGGTTAAGTACCATCAGTAACTAATTGGCCAAAACTTTTAAATTTCACAGATATAATGGAGAGAATACTAACAAAATTAACGGTATACCAAATTAACTAAATGAAATAGAAGTGTGAGGGTGAGAGAGAGAGAGAGTGAGTGAGAGCGTAAGTTTGGGGTACGTACCTACAAAGTAAAATACTGGTTTATAGATGGAGTAAATTAATTAATTGAAAAGTTTTTTGCATAATCTTAATGTTGTAAGGGGATGACGCAAAGACAATTGTAGTAACTTTTTAATACCACTTTCATGTAATAAGTAATTAAGCGATTTTTGTGTAAACCATTGTCTTACAGAGAGTAAAGAGGGAAATTAATTAAAGAAAAATAAATAAGCGCCATTCATTGCATAACATGTGTTAGCGTAATTATTCGTAACTCAAACCCAAATAATCATTTCTGTAGCTGGTTTCGTCTGAACGACTTTGGACCCCGAAATTCTAAGGTAAGAGTAAGTTTATAGTATTTCAATTAATTAATAATGTCACATTGTCCCCGTCTTATTATTGTCTGTCCCCCTTAAGCATTTTAACCTCTCCTTATTTTCAGAATCATCTACTATTAATATCCCCATCCTACGTACAGGTAAGTATTCAATATAATTATCTACGTTATCATCATTTATTGCTGCATCGTTCTCACAATAAGGTAAGTCTACACTATTATTAATTTTCTCCATATTCATCCTCTCTAATAGTTCTTCGTAACTTCTAATAACATCAAATAATATTATCTCTCTCTCTCTCAATGTGAATAATTCTACCACTCTCTCACAATAACTCTCATCATAACACCATCTCACTTTTTCTCTCTCAATCCATACAAAAGGCAACATAACGTTATCATAACACATCCTGGCTTTTCCAGGGAACTTATGATACACTGGGGACCTACTTAAGAGACACCTTGTCTCTCACATAATTACTGGAGGAAACCTTGTCCTCATAACTCACTATTGGAGTCTTTACTCCACTTAAATCACGGGGAAAATTTGCCCTTTGTTAATATACGAGGTGCTATCAGAAAGTTCCTGGAGTGTACTTGGCACGGCTGTTGGACGTGACTGTACAACCTGGCGTCCCAGTGTCCGATTCCGTAATACATAATGAGTCAGTCTGCTGAGTTTCGTTGCATTGTGAGGTTGTGTTCGGTCTACACGTTGTGTTTTGTAATCGTGTGTTAACGTTCATTTGCGAATTTTATGATGGCTGATAAATTCGAGCAACGCGCGTGCATTAAGTTTTGTTTTAAACTTGGTAAATCGCCTACTGAAACTTTTACAATGCTTCGAGAAGCTTTTGAAGAACATTCCCTACACAGAACACAGGTTTTTGAGTGGTACGCTCGTTTCAAGGCCGGCAGAATGTCACTTGAAGATGATCACCATTCAGGACGACCTTCCACGAGCAAAACGGATGAAAATGTTGAAAAAATTCGACAACTCATTCACAAAGACCGTCGTCAAACAATCCATGAGTTGTGTACAAGTGCCGGAATAAGCTATGGAAGATGTCAAGAAATTCTAACTGAAAATTTAGGCATGCGTCGTGTTGCTGCGAAATTTGTCCCTCGGCTTTTGTCTGTGGATCAGAAACAGCGCCGTGTTGATGTGTGCAGTGAACTCAGAGAAACGTCTGAAAATGACCCTACCTTCATCTCCAGGGTCATAACCGGTGATGAAAGCTGGTTTTATGGTTATGATCCAGAAACAAAACAGCAGTCGTCACAGTGGAAAAGTCCACAATCACCGAGACCGAAAAAAGCACGGCAGGTCAGAAGTGCAACAAAAACCATGCTCATTGTGTTTTTCGACATCAAAGGCATTGTCCATCGCGAGTTCGTGCCAGCTGGTGTTACAGTGAACTCAGATTTTTATTGTGATGTTTTGAGGTGACTGAGACAAAATGTGCGACGAAAAAGGCCCAAATTGTGGGAAGACCAAAACTGGCTATTGCATCACGACAATGCACCTGCTCACGCTTCACTGAAAACAACAGTTTTCTTGACTAAAAACAATATGGCCGCCGTCCCATACCCTCCATATTCACCAGATTTAGCCCCCTGTGATTTTTCTCTGTTCCCGAAAATAAAAATTCACATGAAAGGTCACCGTTTTCACACTGTAGAAGACATTAAGAAAAAAACGCAGGAGGTGCTTGACAGCCTTCAGCAAAAGACTTTTTTTGACACTTTCCAAGCATGGAAACAACGCTGGATTCGTTGTATCAATTCGCAGGGAGACTACTTTGAAGGAGATGGGAGCCATTAATGGCCTAGGTAAGCAAAAAGAATTTATTAGACCTAGACCGGGAACTTTCTGATAGCACCTCGTATATGTTAAACCTAACCTCTCAATTTAATCCACACTCGCTAACACTTCATTATTAAATTCTACTTCACCAAAAACTTCATCACCACTATTTGTTTTCCCTGTATCACTCTTAAATAGCTAGTTTTACACTATCTTATCACTATTACTTATTAATTCCTCTTTATAACTATCACTTACCTTGTTAATTATTTCTTCACTATTTTTTGTCATCATATCACTACCACTGTCACTTACCTTCTTATTTACTATCTGAGTTACTTTACTTTTAATCTGTTCCTCTACTGATTCTATTACTTGTTCCTTAAATGTCATTAAACATTCATCAATTTCATCAGACATTTATTCAAAGTACTTTCACTTTTGATATTTTGTTGTTCCATCTCCCCCTTTAATTCATTAAATTTAGCATCAAACTTATTATTCTGTTCATTTAATTTACTGTCATTAATATCAAAACGATTATTGATGTTGCTACTTATTTCATTAAATTTAGTGTCAAAACGATTATTTAATGCATCAAATTTCTTATTATTATCACTAGACACTTGTTTAATCTCATCTTTTAAACTAATATTTTGATTAGACATCAGTTTAATCTCCCCCATTATCTCACGAAACCAATTTCTCGTTTCGTTATCAGTTTTATTGTAACGGGACAGATTTGAGGGTTTTGTCATTATTCCAATTGTGAGTGAGACGCAGTGTAGTCACCTACACAAGGCCTCAATTGTAACCGTAGAAATTCCTTGTAGGGGCACCAAGTCGCACTTTTGTCAGTATGCCCTGCAATAAGCACTGTTTCCTGATGCGTTGGAATGTGAACATGTGCGCGGATGATTGCGCTTCCGTTGGTAAAAAGTACGAATTTTTTTAGCAAACCTTTGGACTATGATACATCAGCCAGCTTACAGGAGAATCGCTCCCAGAAAGTAAGATGAAGTTTAACTAATGATCATGTCACGTGATTTTAGCAGCGAATCCCGAACCAAGTTGCCGTGGATCAAGAAGGCGTGGCTTTATGTAGACGCTGAGACAACAGCTTCTGTCGTCTAACACCCATGGCCGCGGCCGGCTGAATAATAGGCTATTATCGAGCCGAAAGAAAAATCTTTTTATTGTAAAAATGTGAATTAAAAAACTGTAAAACAGTGTAACATGGAACTTTTAAAACAGTGAACTCAGTTAAACAAAATAAACTTTTAAAATTCAAACAGTGAAAACTCAATTCGGACGAACAAGTGACTTAAATGGACTGATTTCAACACGCGCTCTGCAGGACTACAACAGGAAAGTAAACCTACCATTTCAATTAAAATAAAAGATAAAATTCGAAACTAGAATGGATAAAGAGATCTCTTGTTTTTAAATCAATGGGGTAAAAGTGTGAAAGAAGTGTGTGAGCAAATGCTGGGTTGCTTTATAGAATCTAAGTAACTATTTACTTTAATGATAAGAAAAAGAATGTCAACTTTTGAGTGTCTTTGTAAATGGGGTGTAGGCCTCAATATTAAAATCTGTCAGATCCCATTCCGAAAATTATATAAAAAAAAAAAGTTATATCATTATGTTATCCATAAAAGGAGAATATTAAACAGAATGTTCAATAAAAGTTGAGTTAGTTAACAAGAAATGAGAGTTGAATTTCTTAGTAACATGAACCCTAAAACACGTTTATTCTTCACGAGTTCGTGCGAAGAACCTGGGACCCGATAGAAGGTAAGAAGTGTGGAATATGAGTATTTTTATTAATTATTACTTTGTAAATTGATTTGAACATTACAATTGGCGCCCGAACAGGGACAAGGTTTGTAAATTAAATTTTGTACAAAAACCACACCTTACAAGTGAATATAAACGTGATTTGGGAGTGCGTAAAAAAAAAAAAATACAAAAAAGATGTCATGTAAGTAGGTTATACGTAAGTAATACTTAATGAATGTAAGATGAGGATTGTTAAAACATAATATAATAAAATAAATTTTGGCGGAGCAGAATTTAGTAACGAAGTGTTAGCAAGTGTTAAAGAAAGTGAGAGAGAGTGTGATGAAAGGTTAGGTGGGAGAAGGGCAGATTTTCCCCAAGTATGTGGTGAAACAGAGGTTTCACAGGTGTTTTATGAGGACAGAGTTTCCTCCAGAAGTTATGTGGAAGACGAGATGTCTTCAAATAGTCCCTTAATTTTTTGTGGTGGTCTTGGAAGTGCCAAGAAATATAGTAAGTTTGTGGTGCCCTTTGCGTGGTATGAAATATGTCAGCGGGGTTATGACAGGTGTTATGATGATGAGAGATATTTAGAGAGAGAGAGAGAGTTGTTTATAGATAGGGAGATAGAGATATTCACGTTAAGTAGAAGCTATAAGGAGTTAAAAGAGAAGTTAAAATTGGAAAAAATAGATGATATGAAAGACTTACCTTGTTGTGAAGATAGTACAGAAATAAATGATGATAACGTTGATAATTGTATGGGAAGCTTACCTGGGTTTAGACGTGGAGTATTAGTAGTAAATGATTTTGAAATTGAGAGGTTAGAATACGTAAGGGTGATAGATAATAATACAGACGGTGACCAGACCAAAACTAATGATGTAGACAGGCTATATGATTTAATAATAATGTGGGATAATCCAGTAGATTATTATGTGGGTTTTACGGAACAATTTGAAATATTAACAGGTTATTATATAAATAACGATAATATGAGGAGTGTAATTAAAGACAATAGTTGTTATGTAAAAGTAAGACTAGTGTATGATGATGGGGGTGAAATAAAAAATCAGTGAATGGACATTTTAATTATTTTAGTTTATGGTAATGACCTGGCTAAATTAGGAAATGAGCTGTGGTAAACAGAAAAATAATGACAAGAAATTGTAAATAAACTTAGTGAAATTAATTGTGTTTGTGTTGCTATGTATTTTATGTAAACAATGTGTGTGTGTAGTAGAAATTGATCTTAATAATAATAATATTTTATCAGAGTAAATAAACAATGAGAGTTTGTAACAAATGAATTGTAATTGTTTTGGAGTAAGATAATTAAAGTAATGTTGTGTTTTAAATAATTGATTGAATTAAAGAATTTGAAATTAATTAATTAATTAATTAATGTTATATGAATAAATTTTGATAATGAATCTAAATGATGTTTCTGAGATTTGAACTTGAAAATAAATAGTAAACGAATAAATGTAAAATGTGTTTAGTTGTGGAGTCATATGATTGTTATGTTTCAGAAGATACATGGAGTTATGTACATTGTTTGATGGTGATAATGTTTATGTTTTTTGTGTCTATGACAGTAATCATGTTGTATTCGAGTATATGAGTGATGTAATGTAAGTATGAATTTTATAATGCAATTTAAATAAAGTAAAATGTTTAATGTTTGAATAATACATTTTAAACGAGTTTTAAAGGTTTAAATTAAATGATTAAATTAATTTGAGATAGTTATGAGTTTTCTAATGTAGCTTTCAATGGTTAAATTAATGTAAAATGTTGTAAAAGTTAGAGTTTGGGTGATAAATATTTCAATAAGGCATCTGAATCAGTCAGAGTTAACTTTAAACATTCATTGCATAATATGTGTTAGCGTAATTATTCGTAACTCAAACCCAAATAATCATTTCTGTAGCTGGTTTCGTCTGACGACCCTGGATCCGAACCTGAAAGGTAAGAGTAAGATAAATTATAATATTTCAATTAATTAATAATGTCTCACTGGTGCCCGAACAGGGACTCGAGTATTAATATTTGGCGTAAATCAATACAGTTACATTGGCTCCCGTACAGTGACGCGAGTGTAGGTTACAACTTACATTCGCCAGACCTAACCAAGCTGCAGAACGGGTTGTTTGGGAGTGAGGGCGATTGTCAGTATAAGTATATAAATTGTGTATAAGTAAATACTTGAAAACATGGAAAACACTATTAATTTAACTAGCACTACTGCTGAAAATCAAATAAAAACAATAGTAACCGAAACGGTAGTAAATGAAAATATGTCAACTGAGTTGGCAATAAAGGCGATTCAGGTATTCAGACAGAGTCACTGTCAATCAGTGACAGTAATGTAAACGAATCTGTATTAATTAATGAGGGGGGAGCAACTTCCACCCCTATTACAATTAAAACAAATATAAAAGAAAAAGAAATGTCAATGAATGACCTATTTAACCTTCTCAGTAAACGATTTGATTGTAATGACGCTAAATTTGATGAACAGAAAAACGAAATCAAAAGTAGTGTCAATGAGTTAACGGGTGACATAAATAATATTGATATAAAATTTGATAAGCGTTTATGTGAAATGAATACACAAAATGTTAAGTTCGAAATCAGTATGAATAAACGTCTAAATGAGACGAATGAATGTTTCAATACATTTAGAGAACAAGTGATAGGATCAGTAAATGAACAATTCAATAATCATATCATTAATGTAAACACACAAGTGTCAGAGACAGTTAAAATACAAGTCCATGAGCAAATTCAAGAGATGAAAGATAATTTTGAAAGTAAAATAAATAGGTGTAACATTGATAATGAAGTGTTGTTAGTAAATGCCAATGAGAATGAGAGAGAGTGAAGACAGTTTAAATGTAGAGCATAAAAAGAGGGCAAAATTTTCTAGTGATACAGGTGAAGAAAAAGTTTCACCAGCAGTGTTGGAGGACAAAGGTTCCTCCTTAGTTCTTGTAAAAGACAAAAGGTCTTTGAATTATTTTGGTGTATCTGGTAAAGCCAGATGTTGTAATAATGTTGTGTTGCCCTCTGTATGGAATGAGAATGCGAAATGTTGTGATAAATATTGTAATGAGAGAATTAGAGAAAGAAAAACCGAAATATTTAAGTTGAATAGAAATTATGAAATATTAGTACAGAATTTATACATGGAGAGAGAGGAGCTAATTGATTTACCTGTTAACATAGAGTTTGATAATTATTTTGATGAATATGGTAATACTAATGTAATGGTAATAACAAAAAACACTGACGGAGACTTTACAAATAATACTGATGTTGACTTGGTATATGATTATTATGGTAAAATGAATAAACTCAAATTTTATGGTTACTATACACAAGATAACCGCATGTGGAATGCAAATAAAATTGAAAATTGTTATTTGAAACCCAGACTAATTTTTGACGATGGGGGCTAAAATTCACAAATGAACAATTGTAAATATTTTGTTTTATGGTTTTGACCTCGCAACCTTGGACAATGAAGTGTGATATAACTGAATAATTAATGATGAAGAATTGTAAATACGTGTAGTGAATTTAATTGTAAGTATTATAAAATGTTAGATAAACAATGTATGTATGTAGTAGAAATTGTTGTGATAGTAATGATAATATTTTTGCAATCTAAATAAATAACAATAATTTTGAAGAAAATAATAAAGGAATTATAGTTATTGTAATTGGGGAGAGTAATTAAAAATGTTGTTTTCAATAATTGATCTAATTCAAATAATTTGAAATGTTTAAATATTTTGTTTGATTTAAAACAATTTTTCTAATGAGTTTAAATTGTTTTATGAGATTTGATATTAATAAATAAAGGTTAAATTGTTTGTATGAAATAACATTGTTGTTAAATGTTTCAGAGGTTACGTGGAGATATTGGTGTGTGGGTATGGTGTGTATTTTGTGCTTGTGTTAGTAGAGGAATAATGTACTGTAAGTATAAAGTTCATAATACCAGTCCGATATAATAAAACGTTTGTAGGTGTGAAAAAGAGTTTAATTCAATAATAAAAATGAATTGAGATAATGGTATTAAACAGTAATTAGAAACTGTAATTAAAAAGTAATAATAACTGAAAGGTGAATTAAAATTAACTTTGATAAATATGTTATCTAAAAGATTTATAAAAATTGAAAAGTGAAGTACAGGTGTTAGTATGATGTAACCATGAATTCTGAAACTGAGAATGTTTATAACTGTGCTTACAAAACAGTCTGGCATACAACTGTTTATGTAAACAGTTGTGTTGTAGCTGTATGTTGTGACTAATGCCTACAGACATACTTGGTGACAATAACAAAAATGTTGTAGTCTGCTGAATCATGGCCAGTAGGAAAATCCTATTATGAAATCAAAAGAAACATCCGATGTGATGGAATGTAGGTAATATTTTTGTAGGGTCCTTTTGTAAAATGTAATTAAAACAAATGAAATTGTTTCGAACAAATAAGATTGAATTAATGAACTCAGAGTTTGAGAAATTAAATATAATTAAATTAATTTGGTAATTAAATTAATTGGAAAGATGATTTTAATAATAAATTTAAATTTATTCTGATTTAAATTTCAAATGTAATTGCTAAATAAATGAAAGATGTACTTTATTTAAATGTGAAAACTGAAGGAAATTTTGTGTAAATGTAATTTTGTATAATTAAGGTGTCATTTTGGCTGGGCAATATTGTACGGGGAATATTATTCAATTTAACTGGAATTTATGTGTACTACTGTAAACCTATATTGTTTTATCAACACTATTTTTTAGGGTCCATAATATAAAATGAGCCGGTACGTTGTCAATGAACCAGTACGGCTAAGAGGAAACAAATCAGTTGTGGGATATGGAGTGATGGAAGGCCGTTTGTCGATTTTTAATTGAATGTTACAAAGTCAGGCGATACTGGGGTGGGTATCTGTCCGAGCTTATGGTGGTGGGATCTCGAGTAGAGAAGTCCCGTAAGATCGGATGGGTGCTGCCGCAGTCGCCAGACTAGGGGGGTAAGAACCCATGATTTTAGTAGAGTGTTCAGGGGGGTTGCGGCGCCATATCCTCACTGATCCTCTCAGTTTTAGGCAATAAGAGTTTGAACGCTTCGGCTTTCAACCTCTTATTGGGGGGGGGGTATTGTAACGGTACAGAAATGGGAATTTTATTTTATATAAATCAGTATTTAATTCAGTAATTCAGTAGTTAACTTTCACCTGTGGGGAGCCCCAACCAGCAATGCACATACAGTTAGCCTAAACAATTGCCCAGACGTATTGCGTAACCGCCCAGCAGCAGGCTCTTTGTGAATTACAGTCTGCAGTTTGTCATCAGAGAGTGAACAATACATAGACAGCAGCAGGAAGCAGTATACAGTTCGTAAATCAGTGGCCTCGGGAGTGCAATATAGGCCGTAAAATTAATTCGGCTTATTTTGTAAAGTATAACAAATATTAAAATCGCATAAACAGTATAACGTGCGGCCAGTTCCAGTTGTAACTCATGGCCGCGCGGCCAGCCTAAAAAACTTCAAGTGACTTTCTAAGTGCGAAAAGTTACGTCGGCCGACTAAATAAATAATATACGTATAATTTGAACAGTGGTGACTGACGGTCATAGCATTGACGTGAATTAACCAGTGCACCAAAGGAAAAACAACTAAACACGGAGTGAACCGTAAGGTCGAACAAACAAGCGATTGTACAACTCCCAGAGAGACACATGGAACGGTTAAGTACCATCAGTAACTAATTGGCCAAAACTTTTAAATTTCACAGATATAATGGAGAGAATACTAACAAAATTAACGGTATACCAAATTAACTAAATGAAATAGAAGTGTGAGGGTGAGAGAGAGAGAGAGTGAGTGAGAGCGTAAGTTTGGGGTACGTACCTACAAAGTAAAATACTGGTTCATAGATGGAGTAAATTAATTAATTGAAAAGTTTTTTGCATAATCTTAATGTTGTAAGGGGATGACGCAAAGACAATTGTAGTAACTTTTTAATACCACTTTCATGTAATAAGTAATTAAGCGATTTTTGTGTAAACCGTTGTCTTACAGAGAGTAAAGAGGGAAATTAATTAAAGAAAAATAAATAAGCGCCATTCATTGCATAACATGTGTTAGCGTAATTATTCGTAACTCAAACCCAAATAATCATTTCTGTAGCTGGTTTCGTCTGAACGACTTTGGACCCCGAAATTCTAAGGTAAGAGTAAGTTTATAGTATTTCAATTAATTAATAATGTCACATTGTCCCCGTCTTATTATTGTCTGTCCCCCTTAAGCATTTTAACCTCTCCTTATTTTCAGAATCATCTACTATTAATATCCCCATCCTACGTACAGGTAAGTATTCAATATAATTATCTACGTTATCATCATTTATTGCTGCATCGTTCTCACAATAAGGTAAGTCTACACTATTATTAATTTTCTCCATATTCATCCTCTCTAATAGTTCTTCGTAACTTCTAATAACATCAAATAATATTATCTCTCTCTCTCTCAATGTGAATAATTCTACCACTCTCTCACAATAACTCTCATCATAACACCATATCACTTTTTCTCTCTCAATCCATACAAAAGGCAACATAACGTTATCATAACACATCCTGGCTTTTCCAGGGAACTTATGATACACTGGGGACCTACTTAAGAGACACCTTGTCTCTCACATAATTACTGGAGGAAACCTTGTCCTCATAACTCACTATTGGAGTCTTTACTCCACTTAAATCACGGGGAAAATTTGCCCTTTGTTAATATACGAGGTGCTATCAGAAAGTTCCCGGAGTGTACTTGGCACGGCTGTTGGACGTGACTGTACAACCTGGCGTCCCAGTGTCCGATTTCGTAATACATAATGAGTCAGTCTGCCGAGTTTCGTTGCATTGTGAGGTTGTGTTCGGTCTACACGTTGTGTTTTGTAATCGTGTGTTAACGTTCATTTGCGAATTTTATGATGGCTGATAAATTCGAGCAACGCGCGTGCATTAAGTTTTGTTTTAAACTTGGTAAATCGCCTACTGAAACTTTTACAATGCTTCGAGAAGCTTTTGAAGAACATTCCCTACACAGAACACAGGTTTTTGAGTGGTACGCTCGTTTCAAGGCCGGCAGAATGTCACTTGAAGATGATCACCGTTCAGGACGACCTTCCACGAGCAAAACGGATGAAAATGTTGAAAAAATTCGACAACTCATTCACGAAGACCGTCGTCAAACAATCCATGAGTTGTGTACAAGTGCCGGAATAAGCTATGGAAGCTGTCAAGAAATTCTAACTGAAAATTTAGGCATGCGTCGTGTTGCTGCGAAATTTGTCCCTCGGCTTTTGTCTGTGGATCAGAAACAGCGCCGTGTTGATGTGTGCAGTGAACTCAGAGAAACGTCTGAAAATGACCCTACCTTCATCTCCAGGGTCATAACCGGTGATGAAAGCTGGTTTTATGGTTATGATCCAGAAACAAAACAGCAGTCGTCACAGTGGAAAAGTCTACAATCACCGAGACCGAAAAAAGCATGGCAGGTCAGAAGTGCAACAAAAACCATGCTCATTGTGTTTTTCGACATCAAAGGCATTGTCCATCGCGAGTTCGTGCCAGCTGGTGTTACAGTGAACTCAGATTTTTATTGTGATGTTTTGAGGTGACTGAGACAAAATGTGCGACGAAAAAGGCCCAAATTGTGGGAAGACCAAAACTGGCTATTGCATCACGACAATGCACCTGCTCACGCTTCACTGAAAACAACAGTTTTCTTGACTAAAAACAATATGGCCGCCGTCCCATACCCTCCATATTCACCAGATTTAGCCCCCTGTGATTTTTCTCTGTTCCCGAAAATAAAAATTCACATGAAAGGTCACCGTTTTCACACTGTAGAAGACATTAAGAAAAAAACGCAGGAGGTGCTTGACAGCCTTCAGCAAAAGACTTTTTTTGACACTTTCCAAGCATGGAAACAACGCTGGATTCGTTGTATCAATTCGCAGGGAGACTACTTTGAAGGAGATGGGAGCCATTAATGGCCTAGGTAAGCAAAAAGAATTTATTAGACCTAGACCGGGAACTTTCTGATAGCACCTCGTATATGTTAAACCTAACCTCTCAATTTAATCCACACTCGCTAACACTTCATTATTAAATTCTACTTCACCAAAAACTTCATCACCACTACTTGTTTTCCCTGTATCACTCTTAAATAGCTAGTTTTACACTATCTTATCACTATTACTTATTAATTCCTCTTTATAACTATCACTTACCTTGTTAATTATTTCTTCACTATTTTTTGTCATCATATCACTACCACTGTCACTTACCTTCTTATTTACTATCTGAGTTACTTTACTTTTAATCTGTTCCTCTACTGATTCTATTACTTGTTCCTTAAATGTCATTAAACATTCATCAATTTCATCAGACATTTATTCAAAGTACTTTCACTTTTGATATTTTGTTGTTCCATCTCCCCCTTTAATTCATTAAATTTAGCATCAAACTTATTATTCTGTTCATTTAATTTACTGTCATTAATATCAAAACGATTATTGATGTTCTACTTATTTCATTAAATTTAGTGTCAAAACGATTATTTAATGCATCAAATTTCTTATTATTATCACTAGACACTTGTTTAATCTCATCTTTTAAACTAATATTTTGATTAGACATCAGTTTAATCTCCCCCATTATCTCACGAAACCAATTTCTCGTTTCGTTATCAGTTTTATTGTAACGGGACAGATTTGAGGGTTTTGTCATTATTCCAATTGTGAGTGAGACGCAGTGTAGTCACCTACACAAGGCCTCAATTGTAACCGTAGAAATTCCTTGTAGGGGCACCAAGTCGCACTTTTGTCAGTATGCCCTGCAATAAGCACTGTTTCCTGATGCGTTGGAATGTGAACATGTGCGCGGATGATTGCGCTTCCGTTGGTAAAAAGTACGAATTTTTTTAGCAAACCTTTGGACTATGATACATCAGCCAGCTTACAGGAGAATCGCTCCCAGAAAGTAAGATGAAGTTTAACTAATGATCATGTCACGTGATTTTAGCAGCGAATCCCGAACCAAGTTGCCGTGGATCAAGAAGGCGTGGCTTTATGTAGACGCTGAGACAACAGCTTCTGTCGTCTAACACCCATGGCCGCGGCCGGCTGAATAATAGGCTATTATCGAGCCGAAAGAAAAATCTTTTTATTGTAAAAATGTGAATTAAAAAACTGTAAAACAGTGTAACATGGAACTTTTAAAACAGTGAACTTAGTTAAACAAAATAAACTTTTAAAATTCAAACGGTGAAAACTCAATTCGGACGAACAAGTGACTTAAATGGACTGATTTCAACACGCGCTCTGCAGGACTACAACAGGAAAGTAAACCTACCATTTCAATTAAAATAAAAGATAAAATTCGAAACTAGAATGGATAAAGAGATCTCTTGTTTTTAAATCAATGGGGTAAAAGTGTGAAAGAAGTGTGTGAGCAAATGCTGGGTTGCTTTATAGAATCTAAGTAACTATTTACTTTAATGATAAGAAAAAGAATGTCAACTTTTGAGTGTCTTTGTAAATGGGGTGTAGGCCTCAATATTAAAATCTGTCAGATCCCATTCCGAAAATTATATAAAAAAAAAAAGTTATATCATTATGTTATCCATAAAAGGAGAATATTAAACAGAATTTTCAATAAAAGTTGAGTTAGTTAACAAGAAATGAGAGTTGAATTTCTTAGTAACATGAACCCTAAAACACGTTTATTCTTCACGAGTTCGTGCGAAGAACCTGGGACCCGATAGAAGGTAAGAAGTGTGGAATATGAGTATTTTTATTAATTATTACTTTGTAAATTGATTTGAACATTACAATTGGCGCCCGAACAGGGACAAGGTTTGTAAATTAAATTTTGTACAAAAACCACACCTTACAAGTGAATATAAACGTGATTTGGGAGTGCGTAAAAAAAAAAAATACAAAAAAGATGTCATGTAAGTAGGTTATACGTAAGTAATACTTAATGAATGTAAGATGAGGATTGTTAAAACATAATATAATAAAATAAATTTTGGCGGAGCAGAATTTAGTAACGAAGTGTTAGCAAGTGTTAAAGAAAGTGAGAGAGAGTGTGATGAAAGGTTAGGTGGGAGAAGGGCAGATTTTCCCCAAGTATGTGGTGAAACAGAGGTTTCACAGGTGTTTTATGAGGACAGAGTTTCCTCCAGAAGTTATGTGGAAGACGAGATGTCTTCAAATAGTCCCTTAATTTTTTGTGGTGGTCTTGGAAGTGCCAAGAAATATAGTAAGTTTGTGGTGCCCTTTGCGTGGTATGAAATATGTCAGCGGGGTTATGACAGGTGTTATGATGATGAGAGATATTTAGAGAGAGAGAGTTGTTTATAGATAGGGAGATAGAGATATTCACGTTAAGTAGAAGCTATAAGGAGTTAAAAGAGAAGTTAAAATTGGAAAAAATAGATGATATGAAAGACTTACCTTGTTGTGAAGATAGTACAGAAATAAATGATGATAACGTTGATAATTGTATGGGAAGCTTACCTGGGTTTAGATGTGGAGTATTAGTAGAAATAATTAACATTTCTAATAGACAAATCCTAACCAAAATTTTTACTAAGTCTCACTGGTAATTACTTACTTGAATGTGTTAAGATATTAATTTGTTTGTGTAACTAGTATTAAGGATTGTTATAAATTTGTGTGTTTTAGCCGTAGTTAAATATTTCTGTAGCCAAAAGGACTTATTAACACCCCTGAGTAAAAACATTTTAATTGTAAACTAACGTTAAGACGGCTTGTGTACAAGCATTGGAACTGACTACCAACTGAACAAGTGTAATAGCCGGTGCTAAAAATAAATTTAATGTATCACAGAGTAATTGAAATCTACTAAAGAGCCATTCCACATCAAATCAACGCAGGGTATAAACCTGACCATCTCAGAATTTGATGAAATTTGGTATGTAGGTAGTCCTCATGGAGATTAATAAAAATACAAATTTTTTTTCAAATATCTCAAACGGTTTAGAAATTACGGCTATGTAAAGTTTTCAAAAAACGGCCAAAAACGCACGTCTGACATATTTTGAAATCACCACAGCTGCTCTCCTAATTGAGCTAGAGAGATGGGAGTGGTGTTATTTTACTCAGTTTTTCATGCAGTTTTCAATGATATACAGCACAACATACCTTTTCATAAAACGTTTTTTTGTAAACACAAAATCAAAATTTAAATTTAATTTTCTCAAAAAGTGCATTTTTGAAAATTTTTTAAAAATTCCTACAAATAGTTTAGACCTTTGGTAAGTGATTCTCGAAATTTCAAAGTGGGAGGCTAGTGGGTTCATAGTTAAATAATAATTTAAAAAAAGAGTGTTTATAAAACTGATAGCAGGCCTAGATATTAAAACATATTTCATTACTATATTAAATTATTTATACACTTTACATTAAATCTTTAACACTTACATCTTTAGCAAAATTTTATGTAGAACTTGATGATAGAGCTTGTGAAGTTGTTGTGGCTTCTTCAGGTGTTATTACATAAATCCTTCCAGTAGGAGTTGTAGGATCAACTTTGCTAAGTACGTCTGTCAGTGATATCCACAATACGTCCGGCTTCCTTGGATATGAAAATGATGATGAAGGGCCAGCAGGATGTAGAAATGTCACTTTTAGTTCATCCTCTTCTTCATTCTTCTCCAACACATATGCCAGCCACCACTTTTGGTCATATACGGCCGTTATATAACCGCTTACTTCTGACATTTGTAGTTTTTCTGAGGATTTTTGGATGATCACTGTTCCTTCTGTTGTATCTTCAGAGAATATTTTTACACAAATCTTTGATACGCTTGAATGAACAGGTATATAAGCATGATACTGTTGAGTTCCCTTAATAGTTACTGCTTGGCTGAAACGGTCATTCAGAAATGTTTCGGACTCAGCATACTCATCTTGTGTGGAGAAGGTGAAATTAATTCCAGATAAATTTTCAACTTCCCATTCATAAAGTTGGATAGGTGTTAAAATTTGGTTGTCATATGGACGTTGCAGGCTTGCTCTTGCAGCAAGTCTCTTGACTGAGCCCCCAACCCCATCACATGGTCCTTTCCCATGTGCAGTTGCGGAAAAATGCCATTCAGCCTCTACACCAAAGTCTTGCTTGTGATAACATAAATTGATCAAATTTTTCTTATTTTTATATTGTGCAGCACACCCATCTGAGTAATAAAAAATCTTTTTTGGCACTGTTTGAAACTTTGTTGTCATGAACTCGACAAGTTTTTTTTGGAATGTATACACAGAAACAGTGTTATGCTCTAAACAAGGTGAAATTACAACAAAACTTGAGTGTTTAATTTTATCATCTTCTCTGTAATAAATCACAAAAGGGTGTATTGACACTTGTTCGCTTGCCCAGTGATAACTTTGAGCTTCGTCCTGAACGACAATGTTATAGTTTTCAGAGAAATCTAAGTTTACTACAAACTCTGACTCTTTTAAATTTTCTTTTTTGTCATTAACGAATGAAGACTGCTGCTTTGCAATAAAATCATGTTTGATTAAGAGAGTCAGTTTGTCACAAAAAACATTTATAAAATCTTCATTAGATTTCTGTAAAGTTTCAAGGTTGCAACGATCAACAGACACCCACTGACGATAGGTGACATTTTCTATAAGATTTTCTTCAAAAGCCTCTTCAATGATTTTGCGAATTGGGGCAACACCAGGGCATTCTCTACATTCACTCATATAGCAATTAATGTTTGGTGAATTACACAGCATTTTTGCCAAACAGTGTTTATATGTATTTAGTTGTCTATTTGTCAAAGCTCCTAATTTTGTATTTTCTATCATTAACTTTACGTTCTGGTGAATTGTGCATACACAAACTGCATGTGTGCCACTTTGGCCTGCCAATATGCAATGCTTTGGTCGATGAATAATCTACAACAGACCACTGCTGATTGTTATTTTAGTGACTTTATCCTTTGCATCCTGACACAAAATGCATAAAGTAAATTATAAAAACTATTTCTCATTTAATTTTGAAAAACTTACTGAGTAAATAATAAGACTAAAATGACTAAATTGAGGACATAATTTGTCTTAAAGACAGCCCCCCTTGGCACAGAATTATGGTAATAATCACCATTGTAATACATTATGTAAAGGTACATAGTATTAAAATTACGCATCAGTTTTATAAAACGCTCTTTTTTTAAATTATTATTTAACTATGAACCCATTAGCCTCCCACTTTGAAATTTCGAGAATCACTTACCAAAGGTTTAAACTATTTATAGGAATGTTTAAAAAATTTTCAAAAATGCACTTTTTGAGAAAATTAAATTTAAAATTTTGATTTTGTGTTTACAAAAAAACTTTTTATGAAAAGGTATGTTGTGCTGTATATCAATGAAAACTGCATGAAAAACTGAGTAAAATAACACCACTCCCATCTCTCTAGCTCAATTAGGAGAGCAGCTGTAGTGATTTCAAAATATGTCGGACGTGCGTTTTTGGCCGTTTTTTGAAAACTTTACATAGCCGTAATTTCTAAACCGTTTGAGATATTTGAAAAAAAATTTGTATTTTTATTAATCTCCATGAGGACTACCTACATATGTAGCGGGGCATTTTGGGCCTATTTTGGGGCAATGTAAAGAAGTTTGTATTTTTCTTTTTAATAAATAACATTTTCGAATATTAGGGATAAAATTTTATAAAGAACGGTAAATTTATTATTTGCGACGGAAGTGAACGTGGCAGCACTGCTGTGTTAAAATTACTTATGAATATGTTCTCAAAACGAGAAACAACTGACAAACTGTACCAAGGTCAACAAATGACGAACACGAAACCAGTAAACACATTATGTAACAGCGTAAACAAGTTATATAACCAGCGTCAGGCGATCTGACGTCAGAGACGATCTTTGTTATGAAATGCCGTTACATAACGGTGACAGGCAGCTGGCGGAGTGATACAAACGCTAAGACAATAAGAATTGAACATCCAACAGCAGCCGCTTCACAAATTAGCGCCTGTAGTTCTGCCCAGTCAAAATTCAACGCTCACGCGAGCACCACCTATATAAAGTTTCGAAACGTAAAAGTGCGGGCCCGCATACCATAAGAATGTGATTTTAATTCAAATTAATAAGTATACAGTTTTACAGTTATGAAGTGAAATGAAGGACAGTTACTAGTGACCCGGCGAAAATTACAGAAAAGAACGAAATGTGCTGTGTGGTAAAAGAAATGGGGAGCGGACGGAGGCTGGACTGAATTTTAGGGACGAAATGGCAGATAAGAGAATCAATTACCTTATTCTATTATATTCATACATTAAGAAAGAAAAAATTTAAAGTCAAATTTTATAACCATTCAAAATTGAAACCTTTTAAAAAATAAAAATTGAAATGAGCTCATAAAGGGAAAATCTAAACTGGTCAGTATGTGAGTGTGTGTGGGGTTTAGTTTAATTATATATATAGATGTAAGGAAGTGCTGGTTTCCGTTTCAAACTAATCCTAGGTGTATACAGATCATTTCTATTTTAATATCTTGATTCCTTTTTACACTAAAGTCTTTTATATTCAATGTTTATACTATATTTTAATTTTATTTTCATGTGAGTTTTTTAGAATGAGAATCGGGAATTGTTAATAAAACGTAATTATGGGCAACAATATAATGTTTTCTTTATTTTTGAACAACCAATTCTGATCTCCTGATCGCCTAAAAAGAACCTCAAAATGATAAGTACACATATTTTGTTATACGTAGTTGGCAGTACAAGATGGCTACAGGAAAAATTAGATGTTCTGAATTTACTTTAACCATGTTTTTATCAATCATAATTTAATATCAATATTATCAAACGTATCACATACCAAATTTCATCAAATTCTGAGATGGTCAGGTAAAATTTTTAATTTTAGCGCGTTGATTTGATACGGAATGACCCCCAAGTGTTAATAAATATTCTCATTCTGCAACACTGTATGTTTGATTCAAATAATTTACGATAATAAATAAGAGTTTATTGAAGTGAAAATCTTAAAACAACTATTGGGGCAATTCGTCTCTGTTAGAAGGACGATACTACGAAGAAAAATACAAAGCTAAAAATATACCCCACATAAACATTTTCTTACAAAGTGGCGCGCCAACTAGTAGGGCTAGAATAACCAAAAAAAAAAATTATACCTTTAAACCTTACAAATTCTAGCGGCGACTACAGAAATGGAACCGGCAAAAATTGGCACAAGACGGACCAAGCTACACGAAAAGGAGGCAGAAGAGGAAGCAAGGAGATTAGAAAAGGAGATCGAGAAAGACGTCAGAATGGAAGAAAAGGAGATAACTTCGGTAGAAGATGTAGAAGAGTTATTAACTCCTATGGAAATAGATAAACCCACACAGGAAGAGGAAGCTAGGGGAAAACCTGATTGGAAACAGTTCATGGAATTAATGAGTAGTATGAAGAAGAGTACGGAAAAAATAATGAGGAAATGAAGGAGCATAGAAAAGAAATGAAGGAAATTATGGACAAGGGATTTGAGTCAATTGATAACCATTTTAAAAGGATGAATGAAAAATTGGACAGATTTAACGAGGAATTAAGACAACCAAGGGAAGAGAATTCCAAGAAATTGAGTGAAACACTAGACAGGGATTCCAAAAGTGTTGAGGAACCGGTAATTAAGAAAACAGAAGATAGTAAGAAGGAAACAGAATTAAAAGAAGACAAAAGCAATACTGTTATCTACAAATAAAAATAGCAACCACAAGGAGGACATCCAAACTATGAAAATGAAGAAAGTAAGACAGATACATCCAAGGAAACTAATAAATACCAGAGAAGAATTGGAGATGATGAAGAATGGACTACTTGAGATGTTTAATGTACCAATTGACGACCAGAATGAAATAATGAATTTTAAAAATAACAGAAGAAACTTACTAGAACCTTTAGAAGGGAATCACTACAAAATAGTGTGTAACAGAATAAGGAGGAGAAGACACTTTGTAACGGTACAGAATTGTATGCAGCCCTAGTTTTAATTTTACTTTATATTAATTCAGTTCAAGTATCAAATAATTAACTTTCACCTGTGAGGAGCCCCAGTACCAGCAATGCACATTGTTAGCCTAAACAATTGCCAGACGTATTGCGTAACCGCCCAGCAGCAGGCTCTTTGTGAATCACAGTCTGCAGTCTATTACCAGTTGTTGCATCAGCCAGTAGCAGATAGCAGTCTTCAACCCGAGCGGTCGTAAGTTAAATAGTGGCCTCGGGTGCAAGATAGGCCGAAAGTACTATAATCGGCCTATCTAGTAAAGTGCGCAATACAACAGTAAACTAACTACAGTACCGGTTATACGAAAAGCTTTAAAACAAACTTTGTTGTTGGAGTAAAAAGACGTAATTGCAGTACGTGACCAAGTGTAGATAAGCAGCAGTGAAAACAGTCCATCAAATAATAATCCATCATTTGTTTTTTTTATAAAGTGTACACAAATAAATAATGAATCTCAAACAGTGGGGTTTAAAAACAAAGTGTAAAAAGAATGAGAGAGTGAGTGAGGTAATAAAGGGGGAGAAAGAAAACGTTAACGAGAGTACTGGTTCGTATAGTAGATATATAATTTACATATTTTGATATTGCAACCTTATTGATAAAAATTATACGTAAAGAAAAAAAAAGGAAAAGAAAGAAGTAAATTTTTATGTTAAAAGGGTAAAAGGCGAGGACCTTTATAACTTAATAGACATGAATAATCCAATATCAACGATAGCATTGACCTATTCGTTGTATAAACAAAATACTGAAATGATTGAAATAGCAATGGAAACAAGTGAAAATGTTATGATAGAAACATTTAAACACAAGATAGTAGCAAGAAAGTGGAGAAGAACAGAAATCATACTGAAGACGACAGCAACCCGAACAGGAGCAACTCATATAATCATGGACCATGGCTAAACCAAGTGTGGAGGGACACTGAGAAATGGGACTGATTTTAGGTAGAACGACCATGCAAACCAATTAATGAATAAATGAGAAGATTAACTTACAAGAAAAAAGGGGATATATATAACAGGGTCCATTGTACAGTACCATAAATACCCTACCTCATAGTAAAAGACAACCAAAATAATACCTATGTCATAAGTGAGATCACAACTAAGAGAATAAAGGGGACTTACAACCAGTCTTCTTTGAAAAAATATTATGAACCAGTGTCAGAAAGTTAAAGAGAATTTTGAAAGTAACAATTATCAAAATTCAAAAATAAATGTAAGCACAACTTACAGTAAGTATTTGATTGAACTATTATATGAATGAAAGGGAATTTAGAAGAAAGATAAGCTAAATTCAAAACAAAGTAAGGCCAAACTTACGACCAAGTGTGAAACAAAATGTGTAAACCCATGTAATTTTGAAAATATGTATAATGAAATATCATAAAAAAAAAATTAATATAAAATAATAAAATGTTACACAAATAATGATGACGCTACATAACATCATTAACTAACCCTATCACAAAAGGGAATAATAATAAAAATTAATGTTTCAAAAAAGAAAAGACAAGACAATCAAATAAAAAATAACACTGACATATTAACCGAGCAATCAATGAAAAAATATAAGTGAGCCAGAAACCAGCTACGATGTTAATTTTAAATATAAATGAGCAATAAAGTGATGACAAATAAAATCACTACCATATAAAATAAGCTAATGAAACAATACAAAATGCCTATTAAATATCGCCATAAGCTTAAACGAAGGAATCCAAATAAGTCACTGAAATGAAAAAGTCATGAGATGTATAAAAGAGAGAATAATTAATCCCCAAAAGTGTTTTATTGTATTAATATTATGTGAGTCGGAAATGAACGACTATTATTATAATTATTATGAATACGATTATGTGATGATTTTATGTTGAGATACGTCCAACAATTAGTTATGTTATTGAGCAGATAGGCAAGGCCTCTGAACTCAAAATGTGTATAAATGGATAGCAGAGTAATAGAGCCACACGTGCCCTCTGGCTAGTACCAATTTATATGAAGGAGAGAGAAGAAAAATTTTAGGGAAATAGAACATAAAAGGGAATAATAAAGAAAGAAAATAATACCAAATACTATATTATGAACCATGACTTAATAAAAATGAATAAAGAAGAAAGTAGCGATTGATGAATTCTGGAATTATAACAACTTAATAAAATGAACTATATTGATGATTTCAGAAAAAATATAATAATCTTTGTTTCGAAATAATCAATTTTGGTGGCGATGCATTATGTAACATGACATAAGGTAGTGAAGATCCAATGATATTTAACTATAAAAATAAAAAGCTGAAGACAAGAATAAGAGGCAAAAACTTACAAGCTCAGAGATCAATAACCCAATAACCCAAATGACAAATGACTGTTAAACTGACAATGACCTGACACAATAGATCGGATAAATACCAAAGGAACCACGGAACAATGAAGAAGAAGCTAAGACCTAAATGTAATCAAGACATCAAGAATGAACATTGTAAAACCCAAATAATGACCATTATTCTGTAGTTTAACAAATGAACTGATGTAATTATAGTGTAGATGAGATTTACCTAGGGTAATAATGTTAATGAAAAATAATAATGTCATGTATATTTTATTGATAAAGGAATGTGTTTATAAATATAAGTTAGGAAATTAATAATCCACACACCCTAATAAATAGTGATGAATATAACCAAAATTAGTAAACATACCCTAAGGCAAATCAAGGCCACAATTAATTACCCAAACAGTGATCATTTGTGAAGGGAAATAAAATTAACCATTGTAATCAGTAAACCCCATGATGATACTAATATCAAAAGCAACCCAGTGAATAATTAAGTGAGTGAAAGAAGGAGTATATTTAAATTAAAGTGGTAACATGTAGTGAGAGCATGTTACACTTAGCAAGTGAAAGTGTAAAAGTCAAAAACCTTCTAGGAAGGAAAAAGTGCAATTGGTGAACTTCAAAAGTGTTCTAATTAGTGAACTATGTTAGAATAGCAGGAAGACCAATGACAAACCTTGTATTAGTAAGTAAGAAGAACTTATTATGATGTAATTAGAGTAAGCTATAGATAATAAGAATTATGGGATAAGATAGAGTTTAAGGCATTGGAATGAAAGACAGACCAGAACGATAGACACTTTTGCTAGTGAAGGAATGGAGGAATAGTATATATTGTGTAAAGTATAAATTGATGTTAGTATAATAAGGATGTTGTTACTGTTTTAAAGAAACCAATATAATGTAATAAATTGTTAACTGAACCAGATAGTAGAAGGGAGCAGGAAGGTAGTTAGAATTATTTCAGGCTTGAACCTGTAAAAAATGTTTATTACTATAATAAGAGGTGGAGTTAGGAACACCGATGTTAATTGCTTGTTTTGTTTAAAAAATTGTGTTAGAACTACCAAATGTAAAGGTAATATGTTACTAAGAAGTGTTAGATAGTAGTAGAGCAAAATCTAGGCTCTACTTATCTAACTGTTAAATAAGAATTTAGTAGATTTGAGAACACATAATAGTCCAATATTGAAGCAGAGTATACCAAATCGTTAAACAAATTAAGTGAGTATTCCTAATACCAAAAGATATGAATAACAACCAATTTTGAATAAAATATATGTAAAATATAAATATGAAAAATAATAAAAATGTAATTAGCGATTCAAAAGTGACCATGAGGGATATCAAAATGACCATCATGAAAAATTATGAACAATGGTACTCATGTAATAACCCTAGCTATTAATATAAGATAGAAATCTTCATTTGAAGATATTTTGGTAAAATTAGACTAAAAAAGATGTTAAAACATAACAATGACTTAAATTAATGACCAATGAGAATTAGCATAATTTATTAGGTAACCATAGCAACCAGAAATTTATTGCCAAAAAACTGTTAGATTTTCTATAGTTCATTATTGACTGACGCCGAGAGCGGATTGAGTAGCTCTCACACCAAAATTTTATTACTAATAAGTGAATTTTAACTTAAATCAAACCGAAGGAAGATCAGGATAACAGCCCAGGGAATCCTGGATAAGATTTTGTTTATTAAATTTACTCACAAACCGTAATTATCCAAGGAAGCCAAGAAGACGCCGCGAAGAAGAGATGACGACGGATCCCGAAGGAAGATCATAAGGACCTATATCAACTCAAGAAGACGGACGATCACAGAAGGAGTACGAGGCCGAAGTCTACGAGAAAAACCGTCTGGACGAGATAAATAAAATTCTGAAGAATAGAAGAAGACGGCATCGCAGGATCTATCTGGAAGAAGAAGACGGCATCGCAGGATCTTCAGCGGAAAATTGATGAGTATAAACAATAATCCCATTAAACGAATTCCAAAGTTTTTGATCAAATTAATAAATAACTATTTCACTTCACTGATCACTATTCTGATTTAGAACTGAATGCATTGGTAATATCACTATTTGAACCTTAATCAGTTGATAATTATTAAAATCAAAATAAAATAAATAATTAACATTTCTAATAGACAAATCCTAACCAAAATTTTTACTAAGTCTCACTGGTAATTACTTACTTGAATGTGTTAAGATATTAATTTGTTTGTGTAACTAGTATTACGGATTGTTATAAATTTGTGTGTTTTAGCCGTAGTTAAATATTTCTGTAGCCAAAAGGACTTATTAACACCCCTGAGTAAAAACATTTTAATTGTAAACTAACGTTAAGACGGCTTGTGTACAAGCATTGGAACTGACTACCAACTGAACAAGTGTAATAGCCGGTGCTAAAAATAAATTTAATGTATCACAGAGTAATTGAAATCTACTAAAGTGTTAATAAATATTCTCATTCTGCAACACTGTATGTTTGATTCAAATAATTTATGATAATAAATAAGAGTTTATTGAAGTGAAAACCTTAAAACAAGACGTTAGCCAAGTCGACACTGCAGAAAGGCGTGCGCCAATCAGGTGGCGAGGCGGCAACATTCAAATCAAACGGAGAGAGATACGGTTTACCCGTAATTGGTAAGAGAAGGTACAATTCGACTTGCTACACACAAATAACACTAACTATTAATTATTACAACCCACATAAACATTTTCGTTACAAAGTGACGCTCACAACAGTGGGGCTTTTCGTTTCTGTCAGAAGGACGATACTAAGGGGAACGTTTTACCAATCTAAATACCCCTACAAACAGTTATTTTACAATATACATAAATATATACAGTAACTACATTCACACAACACAAATATATAAATTCAATCGGAATTACAGTCCAAATTTGGCTCTCTGTCATTGATAAAACTATTTTAAACTCCAAATTTATACCAGCGAACTCAAGGTTAGGCCCACCCATTTTATAACCTAGAGCTACGCTAGAGCCGCCACTGCTACAAAGTGTACTGAACAGCTCTTGGACCATGTAAGCTAACACACTTACCGAAATAATTAAGTTCTGATTAGTATAACCAGTACTGAAAATGTTCATTTTAAATTAAATGCTAACTATAAAAAAAGAATTATTAGTTCTTCCCACACTTGTTAAATAATTTTAGTAGGCCTATTATATTTCACATTCCAGGTCTTGAAGCAGGTTTTGAAGTCCAAAAAAGTGACTAAAACTTACGAAAAAATACGATATATGCAGAAATTTACATGTGGGAATTTGTCTTATACACTTAGTTTTCTTAAAAAAAATTAATTTTACTAATTTGCATGGGAAGTCATTCAAATTATAAATCGGTAATTGTTCACTATTTCACCGTCACCTCTAATGTTTCATAGATGAAACATTTTTAAAGGTCGGAAAAGTAAAAACAACAATAAAAGTAACTTTAAAAGTCGAACGAGGCCGGTAACAAAACACAAAAAAAGCTAGGTTATGTTTGGTTAGAAACAGTTTGAAAAGCCCGATTTGGTACTATAAAATTATAGATAAAGCATTTTTAAAGGTCGGAAAATTAAATATAATAAAACTAATTACTAAAACTATAAATCTACCAATATGATAATTAATTATTTTTATTTACATCTAAAACTTAAAATAAATTATTTTGTCACATGGTTTCGTTAATAATTATGAAAAGAACTCATTTAAAATAAACAACGGTGTTTGAATTGAACGACTGACTACGCAGCTTAGATACCATAGTTTTATGTGAGAAAAACACCGTTCCGTTCACTGGCTCTGTTAGACTAGGGATTGGATACAATATTTTGTACGTATGTATCGCATTAATGATTTTTAATTAATATATTTCTAACACTCAGCCTCAGAAATATTGTTAGGCTTGTCAAAAGCCACTGCCTATTTTAAAATTTATAAAAGCAGCTGAGTGGAAAAGTGCGCGTACTGCTCATGCCCGAATCGGATTCTTTACTGACATCTCTGGTTCAAATGGGGTGTTACAACGCTGGCGGTGTTCACATCTCCTACTGAAATACAAGTTTATAAAGGATTTCAGTGTGGTTTTCGTTTCTCGAACATAAAAAAGTAGTCAGCAGTTGGTAAAAAACATATTAATAATGCCGTACTCATAATTTTATTTCTTTTTTTTTTTAATTCCAGGATTCCCTGAAAATTCACGCGTAATTCACGTAGTTTTTCACATAGTCAATGAAATTCACACATTATTCCTGGTCAGTGGCCGCCCTGTATTATAGAAGCTGCATGTGAAACCTAGACAATAGGGAAAAGTGAGACACAACCACAGCATTTGAAAACTGCTGCTGCAGGAGAATATTAAAAATATACTGGATGGACAAAGTAATTAGAAAACAAAAATGAACAGGTTCTGGAAACAGAAACAATGGGTGAATGGAGAGGTTTGTGAAGATGAGACAGTGTGGTGGGTCACTATTGGTTGAGACCCAGTAATGACTTTGCTAATGGGTGCCCAGTGAGTGGGAAGTACTGCAGAGGAAGGCAAAGACTAGAGTACCCAGGTTGACTGTTCGGTTATGGGATGCTGTAAGCTCTCACAGATAAAGAAGGTGGTTCAGGAAGAGTCAAAGAAGAAGAAGATACAAAGAGTCTGAGAAACATGTCAGACACATCAGGTGACACCACATTTGCCTCATGAACAGCTGTAAAACAACATGTTGGTCTGCAGTATAGTTAATTACAGTCATGTAAACAAAAAAAAGGAAAGTCAATTTTGTCTGTTGAAAAGGTATTACTTGATTTTCTGAGTGGCTAAGAGAATGTTGTTAAGAGATTATCATGGATGTGCCATGATACAACAATGCTGTTCATTATAACAATAAATGCTTGTTACTATAAACAAATTTATAACTATGTATAATACCTGATCAACAAACTGTTCATTCTCTTCTTTGATGATTTCTTCTTTGACATCCAGTTCTCCTTTTAGGACAGAATTTATAACTGGGAATACATCCTGCAAATTGAACAATTATAAAATTTACTTTGTCTTCTCAGTGATTTATAGGGTACTATATAAAGAGGTGATCAATACTAAATATGAAATATATAGAATCACCTATCAATTTTTGCAATAAATATCCCTCTGTACCTACATGGTGTGTGCGCGCACGCGCTCGCACGAGTGTGCGATTTTACTTACTTAATCTCATGTAGTTTATATGTATACAACACTATGATACAGTTTGTGTATTCTGTTGATTTTTAATGACATATCTACAAACGAATGTGATCCAAATCTCTAGTGGTACATGACACGGAACAACCTAACACATTAGCTATGGGTTAAATAATGGTTATGCACATTACCTGTTCAGTCTCAGCCTCTTCTGGATCTGCTTCTTTCTTTACACTGACCGTTAAAGCATCCTAAAAATAACAAGGAATTAAAATTTACTTTTATACAAATTCAATACCATTATACGAGAATGGTTTATAAGAGGCTGTAAAGGAAACCTTAAAGATGTTCAAGACCGTAATAACATTTCATGGAGAGTATAAGAGTTAAAAGTTACTGATGTTAAGAGTTAAGAGTTACTGATGGTATGGTTTCTACTTACAGAAAACAAGGTAAATTGAGAACACTAGGCCTATTGAAATTATAAAAAATTATTATGGGGGAAGAGGAGAATCACGAACAAAAATAGGTAAATATTAAAACTGGTAAAGATAACTGAGAGGAATCAGTGTCAGACCACAGGCCAAATGGAAAACAAATTTGGTACTGTCAAATACTGGATTTTAAATTAAGAAGAAATTCCTCAAATTTTTATGTTTGCAGCATGCTATTATAGAAGCTGCATGTGAAACCTAGACAATAGGGAAAAGTGAAAGACATAACCACAGCATTTGAAAACTGCTGCTGTAGGAGAATATTAAAAATATACTGGATGGAAAAAGTAATTAGAAAACAAAAATGAACAGGTTCTGGAAACAGAAACAATGGGTGAATGGAGAGGTTTGTGAAGATGAGACAGTGTGGTGGGTCACTATTGGTTGAGACCCAGTAATGACTTTGCTGATGGGCGCCCAGTGAGTGGGAAGTACTGCAGAGGAAGGCAGAGACTAGAGTACCCAGGTTGACTGTTCGGTTGTGGGATGCTGTAAGCTCTCACAGATAAAGAAGGTGGTTCAGGAAGAGTCAAAGAAGAAGAAGATACGAAGAGTCTGAGAAACATGTCAGACACATCAGGTGACACCACATTGCCTCATGAACAGCTGTAAAGCAACATGTTGGTCTGCAGTATTGTTAATTACAGTATGTAAACAAAAAAAAGGAAAGTCAATTTTGTCTGTTGGAAAGGTATGACTTGATTTTCTGAGTGGCTAAGAGAATGTTGTTAAGAGATTATCATGGATGTGCCAAAAAATAAAGAGTGATATTCTAACCTTTTAGACCAAATAAATGAAAATACTTGTAAAAAAGGGCCAGGTTTAGTATATAAACAGATAATTTTGTAGTAGGATAATGGTAGACCTCAGACAAGCATTGTTTTTAAGGCAAAAAAAAGCTGAGCTGAAATACAATCTGTTGCAACATCACACTCACTCGCCTGATTTAACTCTATTTAATTTTAATTATTCCCAAAACTCAGAAATTCCCTGGTGAGGGAGGGATTTTTCTGGAGATGACTGAAAGCGGCAGTAAACGGTTATCAGAGGACCTAGAACAATCAAACTTCTCAATGGGATAAAAGCACTGGAGCATCACTAAACCAAATGTGTTCAACTACATGGAGACTATGCTGAAATATGAAAAGTGATTTCAAAACGAAAAAATACTGGTAAGTCTTTTATTATTAGGCCATGAACTTTTCAAATTGCCCTAGTATATACCTGTAAGGTATATGAAAGGATAAATGATCTTATCTACAAAAAGCCATGTTTCAAACAGATTTCCATCATATATTGTTGCATTAAAGATTATTAGTTATGATGGGTGATATGAATTTTAATGATGTTAAAGTAAGATAACAATTTAATTAAGTCAAATGTAATTAATTATCTACTGTCTACTGTAGTGTAAACTTATTAACACACTTTCTACATTAATAGTTTGTTAATTATACAGTTAAAAGCAGCATGCCTACCGTGTCCTTGACTGACTTGTTTATAACTAATCTTGAGAGCAGTGGCTTAGTAAGAAGGGTTAACCTCACTCCCCACGAACGGGTAGGTCGTGTACATAAAATCTGAAGGAAGCAATTTTATAGCTAACGGTTACAACATTAAAAGTGGGCAATAAATGGTGAATTTTGGACTTCCCCCACTTGGCATAGGAGCGGGTGGTCAGATAAAAAATTCAAATGCAAGTCATGATCACTCATAGAATAGTCAGTTGTGTGCCTGGCTCTTACTATCTGGCTAACAAATATTTGAGACAAAACACAAAGTTTTGAATATGTACATCAATTACATGTCTAATATTGACTTTTAGACATATAATACTAATAATACATACAAGGTATAACATAAGACATATAATACATCTAATACTGATGTATTCTGCAGAAACTGGGAGTGAGACAATGCAAGTCAAAATAGCGAAATGAGATGTCACAAGTATGGAGTTCAGGAGAATACCAGGAAGACTTGCAGAGGACAGGACTACCAGAGCGGACAACGCAAGAGAATGGGTGATGATAGAATAGTATGAGTATGTTGACATAATTGGTCAACACAAAGACTGAGGACTGGCAGATCAAAAAAAAAGTTTTAAAGCTAATTTGCAACTAACAAACAGACTACAAGTCTAAATTGGACGAGGGAGAAAGAGAATTGCTTGAAAGTTAGGAGGTTATGGAAAATGCATATTGTCAATACGAACCCTACACAAAAGAATACATGTTTAAATCATATTCTGTACAGCAATTAATTACAAATCAATATGATGATAAATAAACAGTTTATTAATATAAGAAATGAATGTGTGTATACGATACGTGTATATAACACATGTATCAATTTAATACATACATTAAACAGCAAAAAATATATTTTTATTTTTAAACTTTATACCTTGTCCTCAAATTTGATCTCTTCCATTTGTCAGATTATCGATAAATTGATCTTGTTAACACCTGAAACAAATGAAAACAAGTTGGCAGTCAATGAAGACTAAATCTACATCACCCACAAGTGAGCACAAGAACAACATCTGATTAAGGACACTTTTAGATTAAATGCACATGTCTTTATTAATAAATAATGTCTTCCCATTGTCAGACCTCAGTTTAACCAATGAGGATGCCTTATCTTAGTGTGGGCAAGGTACTTCATTTAATACAATAAAGTGTTCTTGACTGAAAGGAGATACCGAGACCACTTATGTAGAGGAAAAGTCACATTACTTCTGCACATGTAATTAGAATGAGCTAAAGTACAGAAGAGCATTCAACCTACAGTGCTAACTATACTGATGATTCCTGGAAAATGTTTTCCCCATAAAGGTACACTTTTCTTTGAAGCCATACAAACATGTGTCCACAAATGGTTTATCAGTTTGTCACACCATGTTACTTATTTTGACACAGACTTTGTTTTTAAATTCCTATTTATCAGAAATTATAAGACTTTTGACATAATTTTAGAATTATTTTGAGAAGGAAACAACAATTGCTTATCAACTGGATGCTAACATTTTTATGAAACCTCAGTCAAAATGTTTGCAGAAGTTATACAGTATACTCTGTTTCACATAACTTCCAAATTGACAGCTGTGGGAATACACTATAATACTACTAGCAAACTGTTGTTTACAATGGAAGTTTGAAGCGTTTGACAGATTTAAAGAGTTGAAATATTTGTTCTGCTTTATCTAGTCTGAAGACGCATTTCATCTTATTTATAGCTTTCAGGGTGCAGTAAATTTAATCTGGTCTTAAACAGAAAATCTTTGACAAATAATATTAGAAATTGTGTAGAATTTATAATTTTTAATTACTTGAAATACCATAATGGACAATGGAACAATATTTCATAGTTTGTAAACTGCATATAAAAAGGAGAACTGGGCCTGATTGAATGCATGATCCGCTGAAACCACTTTCAAGAGTTTTCCAGTAACATGAAGGGTAACAATGATATTCATGTCACTGATATAATTTCTGATTCATGTCACTGATATAATTTCTGACAGCTTAATAACACATTACTAAAACAAACGACATACAAAAACAGCTAACAGATCCAAAACGTGACGTGTTATATCACTGAAAAGAGACATTTGTGTAAGCTGATAAGAATTGGCAACATTTATTTGTTGGTATGGGAAGGACATCTTAACATCAGCTATGAATGGCAAAGTGAAAGAGTACCAAATCTGAATTTCGTGTGCATTCCCAAGTGTCAATACTGATATTGTAGGATTAAAAACAAAATTATATTTTATATTTTATTTCTTTGAAAAATGGATCTCAATTTTCAGAATTTAATATAGTGAAGATAGGGATATCCACCTTGCAATCATATTATGTTTATGTTGAACTGTTTGTTTATAATAAATGGCTGTGCATGGCCAAATAATAATATTCAGTAAATAGTTGGTTAACATACACATTTATGTAATAGATTTTTAGTTTACTTTGTGTATTTTCATAATATCTAATGTCATGGCTTAATACAATAATACAGTACTGACCAAACCAGAAATATAATATACAATCTGTTTTGAAAATAAATTTCTTACAAGAAACTATAAAACTACTTTATGCCGCCTCCGCCACAAAGCTATTTCATGCACAACATAACATGGGTCCATTACTGTTACTGTTCAATAATCTGAATAATACTAATCGGAATAATTTTTATATAGTGGTGTGCAACAGTGATAATTCTGCTTGTGATTTTAACCACTAACACAACTTTCTTCATTAAATTTCAGAATTTAACATAGTGAAAATAGGGATATCCACCTTGCAATCATATTATGTTTATGTTGAACTGTTTGTTTATAATAAATGGCTGTGCATGGCCAAATAATAATATTCATGGATTTCGTTGTCCATGACGTGTCCGTTACTTAACTAAATACAACTATTATATTAACGACTCGGAACACAACCTTTTTTATAAGTAAAAACTTAAAGTTTTACATTACAACATGAACCGGTTTTCACATTTAAAAGGCTTCTTCAACCTCTGAAGAAGCCTTTTAAAGTTGAAAACCGGTTCAGGTTGTAAGGTAAAACTTTGTTTTTACTTATAAAAAACGTTGTGTTCCGAGTCGTTAATATAATAGTTGTATTTAATAATATTCAGTAGTTGGTTAACATACACATTTATGTAATAGATTTTTAGTTTACTTTGTGTATTTTAATAATATCGAATGTCATGTATTGGCTTAATACAATACAGTACTGACCAAACCAGAAATATTATATATAATCCGTTTTGAAAATAAATTTCTTACAAGAAACTATAAAACTACTTTTATGCCGCCTCCGCCACAAATCTATTTCATGCACAACATAACATGGCTCCGTTACTGTTACTGTTCAAGCTGAACTGCACTGCCTTTACATTAAACACATTGACTTAAGTAAAAATGGGTATTTATTACATACCGGTACATAAAACATACTGACAATAATATCTAAACAAAAAGTGTTCAGAATCGGAAAGTTTTATTTTGTTTTGGAAGTCTACAAAACGTTTTATTTGCTTTAGTTCAGTTCAATACAAATTACATAATAAATCGTTTCAATAATAATATAGTGAGCATCATAATTTTCTTGTTTTCATTTGTAAGAACTGTAATAAATTCATGTCATTTCAAATTGTCGTTAACCTGAGTAACTACAATTCATTTTTTAATGAATCGTTGTGAAAACATTATCACAAAAGCATAGTTTTGAGAAATCATCACATATTTACTTATATTCACATGCCTAAAAATATATTCATCTACTGATACTTTCCATAAATGCCACTAACAGCAATTTTCCGTATTCTGTTGAATATCTGTATGTTTCATGATTTTTTCATATTTATAGTTATTAGTCACCTTATGGTAATAGTCAGTTATGCAGGCAAGGTGAGGTTATGTTTGCCCAGGTGTGGGTTATGCAAGCTATAGTAATATTACATTTAGTCTTGAACTTGTCCTGTACGTTGTACAACAATATTTGACTATGCCATTACTTTCAGTACATATATAACGCACTCTTATACTGGTTAAATCCACATACATTAAATTAGTGGTACCTTTAGAGCTACCAACCTCCAACCTGTCTAGACATTGTGTTGTGTTTACAGCATATGCAGGCCTGAAAAAAGTCTTACATTTATATATGCTGACGTTAAAGTTGGAATTATGACTGGAATTATTAATTCAAACATTTAAACGGAAATAAAAAGAAAACAGGAAACCTTGGTAACTTTTTACTGTAACAGAAGATATTTTAACGTACAATCGAGTAATTCTTCTAGCTTGTGGATAATGTCATCAACACACAACAAAGAACCACATCCAAATTGAAATTAATTTTTGATAATGAATTTTGCATTATATTACAAGTGAAATTATCCGTAATTATACTTCATACCCATCAATGACTATTATCGTTACTTCCACCATAGCGAATAGAAGAGATTCTTCTCTCTTCGACTCGCTGTTTCCACCTTAAACCAACGTCCAGTTGTCTTTAAATAAGTAAATTACCTTAGACCTTCGTAAGTATATTACGGCTGCTATAATTTAGTTTCACTAACAAAAACTATTCAAGTACCTACCCTATTCAATACACCGCTGCAGGTAATAAACTTTTCGAAAGCACGGTAACAATAATTACTAATTAATGAATATGTAAATACAAACTTTGATATTCGCCATATTAACACATTATTCAAATTCAGTGCCATACAAATCACATAATAGGAAACTAACATACAAAATACATATCTTCCAACATAGAAACTAAAAGTCGTCATTATTATTAGTCTCATTAATTACTGTTGAAAATTTAAAAGAAAAAACTACTATCTAGTCAGAATAGCTTCTTAGGACCTCAAAACGGCAACATCTGTTGACAACTCGATTTTCGAAAATCGAACTGAAAAATTAATAGGCCTAATAACTTCCCTATTTTTTGAAAATTTTCAATTTTCTTAGCGGGAAGTTGAAAAAAAAAATTAATGGCAGCGGGACGCGAACATCTAACTCATGACAAATCTCTCACTTTAAAACACGGCCAGCACACGCAATTGCTTGAAAATGAATATGAATTAAATAACTTGAGGGTTTACGAACAACTATTATTGTAAACAGTAAATAATAACCTTAATCGACGCTAAAGTTTTTAATTATAACAATTACTGAAATTCCATTTTTGAAAATAAAAAAATAAAATTAATTTATGCTCGATGTCAGAAAGTTTGTATTTTGCGTACCAGTACAATATTATTTGGTACATGGTAAAAGTATATAATACGGGACCCTAAAAAATGGTACGTATACCAAGAAATTGGTACGTCTAAAATCACTGAAACCAGTGCGTTTGCACGTATCGCCACATGCATAAAAAATTCAAAAATCTTATAAACTACCACAAAATAAGCGTTTTACCATACCGAGTAGAAGAGAGTGCCATGCTTTTTCTTGGCCTGTTTGTACTTGCTGTATTTGCCTTCTTGCAGGTGACTTTCGGAGATTTCGAGGCTTTGTCAAATATTAGGCAAATTCTGAAAGATATTAGGTACCGCGCCAGGCTTTAAGGTCCATCCATCTCAATCTTGCAATTTCGACATTTTTATTATTTACAACAAACGAATCTACTTTCAAAATCAAATCATCAGAAAAATGTACTTGACAGACATAAGATTTATGTGTAAGACATTTGTCCTTCCTAGAAATTGCCCTCTCCCACTTTGCAAACTGATCTTCGTCCATGGGAGGTCTAAAGAAATGATTTCCTTTATAGGAATCTTTACCACATCCATTACCGTAAAACGGGGTGAATAGAAACAAATTTGAACTTTGGATTAAAAATTTACTTATTGTTTGTTAAGTTAAAACAAAAAAATACTACCCAAAACTCATGTCTGTATTGCCCCTATCAGCTTATGATATTATTATTAAATTATTTTATTTCAATAAAATTTAAAAAAATAAAAACATGGTGTTTCTAATCACCCCGCAAATAGGGGTGAATAGAAACAGTGTTATAAAACCATGTTTGTTTCTTTTAAAACCAAAGAGAGGTGAATAGAAACTATGAAATATATATTTTTCTATTAGGAAATACATAGATAAACATTTATTTCACAAGATAATGGTTTATTAATGTAAAAAGAAAGTAATACAAAAATGTTTGTCATAGGGTTAATGTATTCAAACTTAAGGTGAACAAACAGAACACAACTCTTTACCATGACCCTGTGTGCCGGTGTAAATCCGGCTGTCGAAGGTTTTAGAAAAGTTTTTTTTAATTGTCAAATAAAGTGAATGCAGGGGTCGGCTGAAGCGACCTTTGTTCGGCTCGGTTACGGTTGCGCGCGCAACTTGTGGTGAGGGGTCGCTTCTCTCTGCTGCTGACGGCAGACTACTCACCGCCTCGCTGCGAGATTCATCGCTCTGTCTCTCTCTTCGAACAATTACGGCGTAGTTTTCTGTATCTACATGGCTGGCTGAAGCGAAACGACTCCCGGTAAGAATTGCATTATTTTATGTGTTTATAAGTAATTTATATTAAATGGATAATTAATAACCAGGTGTATGCAACCGTATAAAAGACGTAATTATGTGTGTGCGACCCGACAGTTTTTATATTAAGAGAAAACTCATTGTTCAGTAATTTACTTAATGTTCAGTATATAGCCCATGTTCCGTTTATTATTACTAGAATAGTGTGAGAGGGATTGCAATTGTCATTGTCATGATAAAGGTGTACAACATTAAAAATTAATGGCTAAATGTTAGTGCGTAGTCAGTTAGTCAACTATGTCCATTCATGCAGCAGACTGTCGGGGAGCTATTTAATTAACTGTACAGTAGAGAGTTTCTTTGTGTGAACTTCCTTAGATGAAATTTTATTAATGTTAAAACATTCTTAATGCTGTGAGTGCCTTGCAGTTGAATTTTTGGTCAAATAATGATTATTGCTCACCACGTGGCGCATAACCTGTTAATTTATGTTGAAGCATGTAGATCTGGTACTGGTGACTTTTACATTACGCCACTTTTGATATAGTCTTGTCTTTATTAAAATTTATTTATTCCATGGCTGATTTTCCACCCTTTAAACTGGTTGCAAAGTTTTTAATTATGAAAATTGTGCATTTATTGAGAGTTAGTTGAAGGCCCGTTCTGAGGTTAATTACCTGAACTTGGGTGTACATTTTTGGTGAACATTTCTCTAATTTATATGAATTAACAGGGTTCTTGATTAAGCCGGAGATTTGGCTTTGCTGCCGTACACCTGCATCAGTCATGGACCATTGAACAAGATCCTGTCCGAAGAGGGAGCTGGTGACTCGTTCTCGATGTAGCACTTGCCAGCAGTACTAATGTGATATGCACGCTTTTATTTTCCTTTTTGGGGCCGGGCCGGCAGTGCGCCTGTTTTACATTAAATATCTTTGAATCCATGTGACCACGGGTGCAGACTGCCTGCTATAAAGGGGATCATGACTCTGAACATTATAAGTTAAATTCAAGAACTTTTTTTTTATAACTGAATTACATAACACTAAGTGCACTACTTGTAATTGTGTGCTGCACTGGGGGAGCGTGCCAGAGATATTTTACACTTGGGGCATTTTACAGTTTGCATCTCATTACCATATTACTCTTTACAAAATTTATAGAACTGGTTAGTAGCTTTGTTCCGGCTGGAACAGAAATGAGTAAATATTAACTTCACCTTTGGTTTAACATTTAAGGGCTGGGGGTTTTTCTTTGTTTTTTTTTTGGGCCGTTTTCTGGGGTTTAAAAGGGGACTTAGTTTTTGTCTGACACATGTTGGTGCAGCCTGATGCAGGTTGGATTCCTGTCAAACTTTGTCAACCGCATGCTGGCGCGCTCTCACAGCTGCTAGGGCACAGCCGCCTTATTGTACTTTCATTTTAATTATATTTATATAGCCATTCAGGATTAATAGAGAATAATTTGTTTTTTTTTTTTTTGGCATATATTAGTGGATTTTGTACCTTACAAAGCACTATACTGATTGTTGTTCTTAACTTGCAAAACACATTGATTAACTTTCACTTGTAGTATCTGCTGTTTAATTCTCTTTTAACCATAAAACATATACTCATTATTTTTTTTGTAAAACATATATTATCTAAATTTTTCTGAAATTGTAAAGCCTTTAACATTAAATTTATATGTTTATTCTCTTTATCTCAGGGTTAAAAATAATAAATGCTCATTTCTACTGATAACTCTTAAATTTATTCACATTAGTTTGCTATTACTTGTAAATATTAAGATAGCACAAAATTCTACGTACTCATTAGTACTTGTAAATATATAAAATTAACACATTACCAAAATTTAATACTCATGGCTGAATCGTAAATATCAAACAATAATACATTAATAAAATTGAATACTCATTAAATTGTAACTATCAAATACTCATTAAATTGTAAATATCAAAATAATACATTAATAAAATTAGTTATCCAAACTCAATCTAATGGTTGCATATTAATGATCATTCATCAATTGCGTTTAGTACTTAAGTAACTTATAATGTTTAGCTTCATCTTATAAATTCTTAATATGAATATCTCTTAAGTTGTTACTATATTTTGTAATTACGGATTCATTTAGAACTTGGAAATAAACATTACTCCAAACTGATAAACAATGATAATTTTACTTCTACACAAACTTTAGAATCGATTTCTTTAATTCCTTTGCGATTACTTTATTGAATTTTATTGTGTGTGGATTCTTTGAGATGACAGACAGTGGATCTAAATTAATTAAGACATGTTTTACTATACTTGGTATTCGAATATCCAATCACTCGGTGGTTGCGGTGATGTTGATGATGGTCTCATGTCGCTCGTTCCAGAATCGTGCAGATAACTCCTCCAGATGATAGATGGCACTGGATGAATTCCACGATGTCACTCACAGACACTTCACTCACCAACTCCACGCATTCGGATTATAATTTATGAATAAAAGTTAGCATTCTTTGTTGTACATCGACATCGTAAATTATTTCAAATCTGAATTAATATCACGCACCTTTGTTGCGGTATGTCTGGTTATTAAGTGTTCATGAATGTAGTTTGTGTTGTTAATCGTTCTTAAAAGTTATTGTTGTAAGTGTTCTTATACAATGAAATTACATTATTGTCTGGTTACTATCTGTTTCAGTTAATGTTCACTGGTAGGCTAATAGTGTGACTCTACTTCATAGTTCGTTCGCTTGTAATGACTGTATTAATTTTTGTTATAAGTTCGAAAACTACCTTCTCACACTGTGTATCAAATTCTTCTAAGTTCGATAAAATGCTAATTTCTCTCGTCACGGACTTCACTCCGATCGCGTCCGAAATTTTGTTAGAACTCCTTGAGCGCGTTCCTGTCTCCTTCCTATATTTTCCTTACCAAATCTCCCACCAGACTCCTGATTCCAACGACGCCGTGTCCTTATTGGTTTCATATTTTTCCCTCCAAGTCCAAATACCACCTATTTTTTCAAAGGCGTTCTCTGATAGGGCTTCTGGTTCCCCACCAGATTCTTCCCTTGCTTCATATTTTGAGGTCGTTGTCATTTCCAGACAACGCAGCAATAAATTGTATCTGTCGTTTTTTCTAAAGTCTTCAGTGACAACTCTGAGTTTCTCTTCCATTTCATTGTTTCTCAACTTCGTCGCTCTGCCGTTATTATCTATTGTTGTTCAAGGGCCTCGCCTACCCTTCTTTGAAAGTTGGTTTTTTCTTTTAGTTGCCAGGCAACACCCCATCCTTGAGTTTGGACGTACTCTCTGCGCTTTCGTTTCCAAGTAAGGTCAAAACCCTGTCATCGACCGCTGGAGTCCTTCAAATCAATCCACCCTTCGTCGCTTTCTCCTGACAGCTGGCGTACACATGTATGCTTGACCATTGTTAAGCCTTTTCTCCTTTAATGGCTCTGTACACATTGTATGTAGTTTTCTATGGAATCAATGTGTTTTCACAAAAAACTGGTGTTCTACGTACCGGGAGCAGTGAACTCTGTTCACAGGGTAGGCGTTGCAGCTGCCTACAAAATTTATGACCTGTCCGTCACTACAGCGTGCTTGCTCGTTCCCCTTTTGTCCCTTACAAAATATGTTTTCCACACATACACCCTTCGTTATTGCTTTCAGCGACATTCCTTACTGCTGATTATAAAATAAAACTTTTCGAAATTTTTGGTGTTATAAGCCTCGAGTGATTAATTTTCTGATTGTTAAAGTACATACTGATTTATTATATCCTTCGGAATTTGTGAAGCAAAGTAACCGTTTAGAATTGTATAACAACTGTTTAAAATCAGGTGATGTAGTTTCCGCTATTTTTATTTAATGCTGTGGAAGGAACTTAAGGTTCATACATTCATGATGGGTCATTGATCAGTGGAATGCTATACATATGGGCGGTCCGGTCTTATTTATGCGTTATGAGTAATTATCATCCTTCTGGGGTTTTGGCTTTTATGTAATTCTACAGAAACGGGTTGTTGATGGGCGTACATTTTATCACTGCTGGGTTCTGAGTATTGTAGTTACACTGCCTGCAAGACGGGTGCATTCCAGGGGCATTCGTGTTAGAATTAATGTAATTGTGAGTCTATGTGCCTTATGTTTCTGTGTGTGTTGTTATGTTTGTCTGTGTCTAGCTGGTCACAAGATGGGGGAGAACTTTATATATATATATATATATATATATATATATATATATATATATTTACTGAATTTATACACACTTGTTATGATGTACACATGTTGTTTTTCTTTAATACTGTTAAAGCAGGGTTTAAATTATTCGTGATATTTATGATTCATGGGGGGGAATAACTATGTCATAGAGTTGGCCTGCATGTATTAATTCTCGGCATAAAATAAAATTGTTATTGTTATATTACAGCTCAGTTTCATTGCAAGTCCCGTCATACTGGACCCGGCACAATTTTTGCTTCTCTAGGTTCCAGCCTAGTCCTAATTGACTTGTGGCTTCTCTTTCAAAAAAAAAAATTAAAATTAAAGAAGTTGTTTTATACTAAAAAAAAAAAAAAACATAAAAGGAAAGAGGGGTTACACCTGGTACTGTATCATTAATAAACTGTTAAATCAGACAGATCATCCTCAAAACATAGCATGTCTTTGAAACGAGCACTTGAACTGAGAACTGGCGACGACAGTTTTCGGACGATATCGTTACTTGAGACAAAAGAATCTTCTTCAGTCATTGTGAACTTTTTGGTTTGAGGAACTCTTTTTAAAAATGTTCCAACAAAATCATCGTCATTAAGGTAACTAACTTTGCAAACATAACATCTAAAAGATGTTTTTGTTTTTCCATATACTTTGACCACCATATATGACCTTGGCTTATGGAGATACCAGTATTTTCATCTTGATCAGAATAATCTGAAGAGGACAAAATCAGGTCTTCATCGCTGTCCTGCACTGAGTAGGCACCATCATCCTCTGATGATGAATCAAGACGTTTTCTGTTTTTCTTGGCATTTTTTTTCGTTGGCTTGGCCTGTTTAGATGTACAAGGGCTTGGGTCACTGTAAAGTGAAGTATGGGGGGTTACATCCTCCCCATCCACGTCCTCAAAGTCATCAACACTAACACTTCTGCCGGGTTGGACATTTACTTTTGTCCTTTTTTTCCTTGGTTTAGGAGTCTGGTCTTGCCTAAGACTTTGAAGGAGTTCTTTAAAGCTATTGTCAACAGCATTAGTGGATTCTTCAAGGTTGTTCATACTGTAATTGCACGATATCCGTCTAATTGTAAGCGTGTAATAGTGTAATTGGTATAATGTGTACTCTTGTGTCTTACCAATCCTTCTTGTCGCTCTGGAACGGGACTCACGCAGATTGCGTCCGTTGCGAGCGTACAAATAACCAGTATCGAAGTCTTTACCTGTTCTGTGTTGTATTTTGTAACTCCCGAAAGGCGCCAAATTGTTTTTTATAAAACAATTAAAATTTTCGCAGTTAGATTGTCTCCTGGAAACTGTAAATAATAATTTGAATTGGCTCGCTAACTGGCGGGAATTCGACTTTCGCTCGTTGTTGTGATGTGTTGCCAATATAAAATTTCCGTAACGAAATCTACTCTCCGCTAAAGCACATAACATACATAATAACATTCAAATAAATACACGACAGTTAATAAAGGTTCGTACTGATTTAATTGTTTCAAGAATTCATTAATTTTTTAAATAATAATCGTACAATAAATGTAATTATCACAAAGCTTATGCCTCGGCTGTAAATTAGTTCACTCAGCGGATCGTCGCTAAGGTGGCAGCGCCTCAAACTTAGGAAACTAATGTTTATCGTCTCTTATTTATACAATTTATTCTGCCATGTGAATTCTTTTGAATACGAAAAAGGTTTATAACAAGATGTTTAAATAAAATACACCACTTTATAATCGTGGCACTTATATACTAACAAGATTTACATGAAAATTCAACTGTGTTGTGTTAAATGGTGTGTGTTGGTTTAATCAGTTTGACATAGGTTATAATTATTTTACACACAGTGTTATTTGACTTGAATCATAAATCCTTGAAAGAAATTAGTGTTTAACTTTTAGAGTGAGAGTCATTTATTAGGAATATGGTTAATAAATTTGGTTCGTAATTAGTTATGATTTATTTTGTACTTAACAACATCACGTTGTTCGTGTCAAAGGTCGTCAAGTGTCTTCGCCAATGAATTGTTTCTGAAATTTATCGCCAACGATAGGGATGCCGTCTGATTCTAGCGTCTGTTTCTTATTTCATCCAGTTTTTATTTAATTGTAGTTTAATAGTTGATTATTGTCCCTTCAAGTGTTACTGGACTATGGTTGACATCAGTTCATCAATTGGGTTTCGTCACAGTTCGATTTTATTCGTTATTTTTCCTCCAAAAGGTCAGCATCAGTATAGCGTCTGTTTCTCGGCGTCGTTAATAATGGAACTAGAGGTGGGCCCGCGCCTACACGTAATACCACGAAAAATAATGTTAAAAAACATCAGAAACGTATAATAAAAACATAACAGTAAGCCACAAGAGTGAATGAAAATAAACAAAATTTTACAAATAAAAATAAAAAACAAATTGTAATAAAATAAATACAAATACATAAATAAAAACTTATAAATAATAAGCACCAACAAAAGTAAATTAAATGCATTACAGATATTTAAGGAACAGAACTAGATAAAGTGCATAAATGTCCATTACAACAATCTCATCATTTAAGTGAGATGTGTAGTGAAGTTAAAATCACATTAATAAAAAGTATAATATAGCTTATCAACATCAACCACTCTATAGGTTATAACTCAATATAATTAAATTCAACTATTTCACTAACGATCGGAACATAAAGTTTTTTTTGAGTAAAAACATAAAGTTTTACCAGTCGATTTTAGTTACAAGTTGGTGACTAGTATAATATATAATTATTAGCATATCATCTGTATTATATATCTGCATATCACACGAGAATAAATGTAACAGCAGGATGAATTATTTCCTTTATTAAAAACAGCTCCGTCTCTTTGCGCAGAATGAAGTATACAGGACGAAAAAGTGGCTCATACTATATGTCCTACTCGAAATATGCTTGATACTACCTGTTCCTGAAATACTAGGTGTTCCTAAAATATTAGGTGTTACTAAAATATTAGGTGTTACTAAAATACTACTGTTACTCTGGAACGCGTTGTTCCTTGTGTATCGGTGATACCACTAGTATTTGAAATACCTAGTATTTTAAATACGCGTTACTGGCTGTTCCTTGCGTTCCAGTGATATTTTTGTACGCCTAGTATTTGGCCTTGGTTTACGTGATCTTGCGTACTTTGTGTGTGTGTGTGTGTGTGTGTGTGTGCTGTGTAGGTGCGTAGGGGGTGTGCCTCGACTCGGAACAGCGAGGGCGGCGTGTCTCGACTCGGAACAGCGTCGCCGCGAATAACAGGTATTTCAACTTTTCAGTCACTGTTACATCCGTTCCACAAAAATATCGTTCCAAAATACCTATTACAGGTATATCGGCCCACCTCTAACCTTAACGTCTAGGTTAAAAACTTTGTTGTTCGTTGCTATTCGTGTCATTGTTTTTATTTTGTGTTTTGTTTTGTCGTGTATTTGTACAGTATATATATAAGATGGAAACATTTATTAGTAATTTAAATAGTGGTGCACGAAAAAAAGGTAGACCAAAAACATCATTATCTTTAAAGAAAAAATTTGAGAAATATTGTGAGAGTAATCCTAATCTCCAGTTCCTCAAGAAAAAACAAAGACCATGTAATCACGCAGTTAAAACGTTTCAATATAATTTAGTAGAGTACCCAGATATTGCTAACAATCGTTTACAGTTTTATTCATTTTACTTTATAGAATATTGATACTTTCAACTTGTGAAACTTACTTGTCTTTTCTTCTCGTACGCGTTTCGGCGTGGTGTTCGCCTTCGTCAGCTTTGAGACAGACTGCCATTAACTTGTAACGGTATTTATTTTGAAAGGTATAGGGGGGAAGGTGATTGGCGCGGGGATCCAAATTATTGTTAGTTTTTTGTATAATTGTGTCAAAAAGTGTGTGTGAGTTATACTGTAATTGGTCGTTAAGTATGTTGTTTGGTTGTGTTGTGTGGTGTTTGTATATTTCATATTGTTCTGCTGTGTTAAGTTTTCGACCTTTGGGTAAGTAGTGTAATATTTCCAAGATTAGTATCTATGTTGGTGTAGCTGTGGTTTTTTGTGTGTATGTGTGTGGCAAACGCGGAATGTATATTGTTGTTGGACAAAGCTTTTAGGTGTTCAGAGTAACGAGATGAAAAAGATCTTCCCGTCTGGCCTATGTAGAAACTATTGCAATCATTACAATTTTATTTGTAAACACCTGTTTTGTTGTATTTGTCTATGTCCGTGTTTGTATCATTGATGTGTTTTTTGATGGTATTGTTTGTTCTGTATGTTATTTTGTACTTGTGTTTTCTGAATGTGTTGGCGAGTTTGTGTGTGTTGGAGTTATGGTATGTGAGTGTGATGTATTTAGTTTGTAGTGTGTTGTTGGTATTTTGTGTTTTGTTGTTTTTGTTTATGATGTGTTTGTGTAGTTTGTTTATTAAATTAGGGTTTTATTTTTATAGTTTTATTCAGCTGGAGGCAAAGTTAACCAAATTAATGGTTAATTAACCAAGTTATTAACATTAATTTCATCAAATGAACCTAATCGAAATCGTATGAAAGATGGAACAAAACCCAAAACAGTCAGCTTAAAACTTTTCATGAACACTAAATCTAAAGCAATGATTCAAGTTTCCAAATCGTTTTTCTGTTTCGCTATGAATTTACCAAAATCGAGAGTCCTTAGAGTAGGGATGATTATTCAAGAAGGTCGTGTTCCTACAGAGAAATTTGGAGGGGACAGGAAATCGAAAAAATTTACAATTAAAAGAGAAAATGTTAAAAAAGATTTGAGTATTTTAGAGTGTCGTGAATCACATTATGGACGCAACAAACTATTGCGGTTTTCAAGTGTGTGTAGAAAGTTAAATGAATAATCGAAGGTGTGTTCCACATCACTAATATATTCCCTTCTTCAGCCAAACGCTTTGGTTTTTTCCACTTTATATACGATTTTGTTGATTAACATATTTCAGAAACTTTTTTTTAAACATCAGTTAGTGATCCAAATATGAACAATGACTGAATCCATGCGGTAATAGACTGAATCTTATTAATTCTCGAATATTTTCTAATGATTTATAAATAAATTGTTTAATCTTATATTTATGTAGTTTTAAACTGTACTGTAAAATCATATTTCAATTGTGATATGGTAAATCACTCTTACTTAAGATGCCTCTTACTTAGGCCTACTCTTACTATGAATCTCAGACATCAACTTTTTTTTATAATTTCTATAAACTATAAGATATTTTAAAGAAGAAGACGATGTAAGGTCTTCTATATTAATTTTATTAATATATAGAGTTTGTGAGGGAGTTATAGGACAAGGAGTTGTGTTTACTATTATAGTCGTGTTCATGAACCACTCCCCACCACACCACACACTGTAGCCGTTGATCGGCCGGCCTGCGCAAGAGGGAGTTATAGGACAAGGAGTTGTGTTTACCATTATAGTCGTGTTCATGAACCACTCCCCACCACACCACACACTGTAGCCGTTGATCGGCCGGCCTGCGCAAGAGGGAGTTATAGGACAAGGAGTTGTGTTTACTATTATAGTCGTGTTCATGAACCACACACTGTAGCCGTTGATCGGCCGGCCTGCGCAAGAGGGAGTTATAGGACAAGGAGTTGTGTTTACTATTATAGTCGTGTTCATGAACCACACACTGTAGCCGTTGATCGGCCGGCCTGCGCAAGAGGGAGTTATAGGACAAGGAGTTGTGTTTACTATTATAGTCGTGTTCATGAACCACACACTGTAGCCGTTGATCGGCCGGCCTGCGCAAGAGGGAGTTATAGGACAAGGAGTTGTGTTTACTATTATAGTCCTGTTCATGAACCACACACTGTAGCCGTTGATCGGCCGGCCTGCGCAAGAGGGAGTTATAGGACAAGGAGTTGTGTTTACCATTATAGTCCTGTTCATGAACCACACACTGTAGCCGTTGATCGGGCGGCCTGCGCAAGAGGGAGTTATAGGACAAGGAGTTGTGTTTACCATTATAGTCCTGTTCATGAACCACACACTGTAGCCGTTGATCGGCCGGCCTGCGCAAGAGGGAGTTATAGGACAAGGAGTTGTGTTTACCATTATAGTCCTGTTCATGAACCACACACTGTAGCCGTTGATCGGCCGGCCTGCGCAAGAGGGAGTTATAGGACAAGGAGTTGTGTTTACTATTATAGTCGTGTTCATGAACCACACACTGTAGCCGTTGATCGGCCGGCCTGCGCAAGAGGGAGTTTCTGTAGACGCTAGTTAATAAGTTCAGTAACAGCTGATCTGATTTTTAAAATTCTTTCACCACCGTGTTTCTTGAAGTTTGAGGATGGTTTTAGGCATAAATTTTAACCGATAGTTTTAATAATTTTCAAAAACAGAGTCTTCAGACGGTTCCACGTCATGAAGTTTCTTTTTTAATTTTCATGTAGTGAAATTTTCGGCATGCGACAAACTTTCGTTTTATGAGAGATAGCTATATGGTGTCAGCGAGTGAAAATTGTAGAAAATTACAAATTTTATTTTGGTTTTGTTTCAATAAAATCGGCTTTTTCGTTTTCGAGATATTGGCGTTTTTGTAAGAAATTTAGTTGGCGGTTTTATAAGAAATTTAGTTGGTTGGCACATGCAGCGATTTTTCTTGTAACGATTTTTCTTAATAATAAATATTACCTTAACGTAATCATATTTTAACATTTATTATATTATTCTATTTAATAATAAAAATTTCAATTTTCATGTAGTACCTTAATGTAATTTGATTTCCTGGATTTTGTTGTCCACTGATTATAAATACTGTATATCACTACTGACTAGGAACACTAATTTTTTATAAATGCTCCATGAAGTTTTAAGAAGACTGTTTAATGATGAAGAAACACATTCATTTTATAAAACAATATATTAATAAGAAACAATACAGATCATGAGCCTACTGTTATTGGATTCATTTAGGTATAAACACTAACATGTCAATAGAAAATTTTAATAAAATATTAAAATATTGTTATCTAAAAGGAAAACGGATTAAACGACTGGATAAAACAATCTGTGCCATATTATATTTGTTAAACGTATTAAACACTGCACATCATGTCATTTACAGTGCATACACTGTAACTCTTGCTTTCATGAGTTTGTGTGTTCGTGTATGGACAGTTGCCATACGAAACAATATGTGCAAACATATTCACCAACACTTAACAATAGGATCCCTGAGGAAAGGGAGAATGAAGATACACTCGTTGTAGATATTCCGAATGACGGAGTCATATTAGAAGAAATTTTAAACGAAATAAGTACAACTAAAGAAACAGAAAAGAGCGTATCTTCAAAAAAAGAAAAAATGAATTTTGACCTGTCTGCAGAATTTACAGAAATTCAGGAAAACATAGGAACTGTAGAAAAGTTTTACTACGCAAAAAACAGATCAGACATCTTTTAATAACACTGACAGCAATGAAGTCAGCTGCTGAACTCACAAGTATGTATAATTTTATAAAAATTAGTGTTCCAAGTCCTGATATATTTATAATTAATTTTGATTGTTAAGAAGCAAATCCAAAGCAGTTGCCTGAATTTGCTCCTTGGAGTTAGTGTCCTGTACCCGTTTAGGTTTTGTTTTGAATTGTCTCTGTTTGGCAGTGTTTCTTGCTTAAATGTCATGTGGGCGGGCGAGCGCACGCATGCGTGCACGCACGCACACACACACACACACACACACACACACACACACACACACACACACACACACACACACACACACACACACACACACACACAGTACACTGTTCTGCCAGTTGTGAACAGCGGCATTTGCACCAATTTCACTTGCAGACACTTAGATAAATAAGATAATTTATTGTTGACTAGATGACCCGACAGACGTTGTCATGTCCAAATTTCAATAAATTTGTTTGTGATCGTTTTGTGAATTTGTGAAAAGCTATTGGAAATGTGTAAACAAAGTAAAAATGAGAATAAAACGTATTTCTGAGTGTTCATTGTATCTATTAACGATTGTGGCCATGGATATTCAATTTGAGGAGGAGTACATTCAGAAGTACGCTAATGGGAAATTTTACATGCGAGATGAATTCTATCGGCAGTACACCGCTGAAATGCTGGAAATGTGTGATGTGCCTGGAACGTGATCGACTTGGAACCATGCGGTTTTGTTCCAAAATTTAAGACACAATTGAATTAAGTCAGAATTTCATGTCAACCAAATGATTTATTTTCTTCCATTAAATTTGAAATCATAATGAATCTCAAGGTGTTTTATTTACATTTCGATTTCGATTGCAAGATCGATGTTCAAGTAAACAATCAAAACAAAGAAATGCTTTGTTTCGATTGGTTTGCTGTGACATCACCATTTCGTTCATTGCAATGCTTTATGATACACGACATTTTTTGTTTTGTTGTCTGGCGCGTAAACAAAGAAAGCTGATGGTTTTCCGACACGGGAACAGGCGACATACAATTGGCCATGCGAGAAGCATGGATTTTCAACGTTAATGCCGCAACACTCAATGACTGCCCTTGTGATTTGTTTATTGTCACTGCGAATGCAAGCCGCACCGGAAACTGCAAGCGTTTAAAGTCGAATGGCATGTCGGTCGGAATCATTGGGATGCGTGGTATCAAAACGTCTTCTCCTTTGTACTTTCCTTTAAGAAATGTTGCTTCTATGACGTTGTTTATCAGTTTCTTCACCGCAAGCCGGGTGCCATTACAAAGAATTGGTTGGTTGATATTTTGCAACATTATGATTACCGATCCGACTTTCAATTTGAGATTGTGAAGCGGCAATCTGGGCAATTCCAGCGAGTTTAAAAATTCGGTTGGATAGTTGACGACATCGTCTTGGCTAGTAACGGAATCCACCGATTTGTACGTCATCAATTCGCCAGCAATTTCACTTTGAATGTTGAAATTCAATTCGTCGACATCAATGTTTTTCGCAGCCAATATAGCACGTTTGCTCGACCAAACATGATTTTTGTAATTTTGAGCAATGTTTGGGAACACCTTTCGGATGAGTTCGGTCTTTGATTCGGTGAACTGGCAAAAATCGACGGGGAATGTAATGCAGCCAGTCGAAATGTCAACGGGGATTTTGCCATTGCCAATGTCCAGCAATTGTTTTGAAAATACTTCTCCAGATTGGTCGTTCTGCAACTCGACACGCATGTTCATACTTAATTTGAGTTTCTTGACGTATTTCCACAAAACGGACGACTTCAAACATGCATTAAGTTCATCGGCTGGCGTTGACCGTGGAATCACTGGCAATGTTTGGCGAAAATCACCTGCCAACAGAATCATCGCACCACCAAACCGGTTTTGATTGTTTCGTAGATCTTGCATCGTTCGATCTAATGCCTCCAAAGACTTTTTATGCGCCATCGTACATTCATCCCAAACGATCAATTTGCATTGCTGCAAAACTTTGGCCATCGCACAGTTCTTCGAAAGGTTGCACGTTGGAGTTTCATTGATTTGCATATTCAACGGCAACTTGAGTGCTGAATGAGCTGTTCGACCGCCTTCCAACAACGTAGCTGCAATTCCTGATGAAGCAAGTGCAAGTGCAATTTCATTCTGCGAGCGAATAGTTGCCAAAATCAATGCGATCAGAAAAGTTTTCCCAGTTCCCCCGGGAGCGTCCAAGAAGAAAATCCCTCCAGTTCCATCGTTCACAACTTTCATGAGAGTGTCGTACGTATATTTTTGTTGCCGATTCAACAGCGGAACGTTCGTTCGAACTGATTCTCTCAATGCATCGCAATCATATTGTTTTTCGCGTTTCAACTCTTGATTAAATGCGTCGTGCATCGGACGATTGGGCGCTGTCATGCCTAATTGAGGTAATACTTTGTTCGATATCATCAAGCACATGTCCTCAATTAATATCAATGCCTCGTTGTGAATTTCCTCGCTCAGTTGCAAATCTGGATTTGATGTTCTAGTACGCATCTGATGCAAAATATCATCAGACATGTCATCTTTGTATTTGGTCCACAAATCAATCGGTTTCGATGGGAAGCATGTTGAGATAATTATCGAAAACAATGTTCGTATTTGATGAGCATTTGACGAAATCACAGCATCTCCGAGGGTGTAATCCCAATGAGTGTCATTCTCTAGCAATCGAAAACGTTGACAGGCTTCTCTATATGTGCCACACAATTCACCATTAACAGTTCGTAGATGTTGGAATGATGTTGGGCCACGAACGTTGACTAATAGCAAACGCAAATAGAAACACTCGTCGTTGCTTGGATGGACTGTGTAAATGCGACCTAATGCATCGGTGGAAAATACATGTGGGTAACCTGGAACTGGATTTCCTTGTTTCCGTCGTTGAAATTTCTTTGACGATTGATTCCAAGTATAATATCTTAGCATTTGGAGTATAGCAGCGTTCGGGCGAAGTCATCATTCTGGCACATTTAAAAAAAACTGGTAAATGTTGTAGATGGCGGTCGATCAGCTCGTTGTAATGCGTTCTCCGCAGTGAAGTATACTCTTTGACCATTTTCCAGATGTACGGCCAAGTGAACAACAGTGGGATGTCTTTCATGAATGGCGAATGAAAAAATGCGCCAAATTGCTTCGTTACTGCTAACATAGCGGCCCATTTGATATTGAGTGACTTCACGTTGGAATTCTCCGCACCAACTCCAATCACAGCCATGTCACTTCCTTTGGTCACATACGTGCAGATGTATTTGATAGATTTCACGGAATGGCAAGATTCGACGTTGATGTGCGCTTTGAATGTCTTCGAGAGTAATGGCGAATACGGAACAATCCAACGATTATCAACTTCAATGTCCTGTTGATTCACTTTGACAAATGTTGATCTTCCATTGTCCGCAGTCGATCGGCGACGATACAGTGGATAACCGTCATTTCCGGTAATTGTTTCTGCTACTAATGCCCGTGGATAACGCTTCGAACATTTTCCGTCGACCATACACGGAGAATTGTTATTTAATGTTCCACAGGGGCCATGAATCATGTTCTTAGTAACGACCTCATGCAAGCCGGGATCTTCTTCTTCATCGGGAATTTCCGCTGATATCACATCATCGATTTCATTCGGTCTTATCTTCTCAATCAACCAAATGAGAATATGTGCGTGTGGCAATCCGCGTTTCTGCCACTCCACTGAATACATCCAGCAGCGCGTCTCGCCGAACACGCGATGCTTCACAATGAAATCCATCAGTGATTTCAATTTCTGTTTGAAGACTCTCGCGGTGATGTCATGGCGACCGATGGGTGATTGGCCAGGGAATAACTCTTGCCGAATTTCTATCCACTGCGGATTGCACGTGAACGTGATGAACAAATCTGGTGTGTCGTAATGGCGAACATACGACATAGCATCTTGAGCGTATTCATGCATATGTCGCGGACTTCCGACGTACGTTGCTGGGAGAATCGTCATTCGTCCGACATTCTGTGCGTTTCCGTCAGCATTGATGGCATCTCGAAAGTGAATATACTCTTCGGAACGGAGTTTTGTCTGGTTCAATCTGATGAATGTCAATCGCTCAGTTTCAACTTTGACGTACATATCGACAGCATATTGGTGAAATAGACGCCGACATTTCAAGATGTGATTGTCCTCATTTTCACGAACCATCAGTCGATATGAATAATAGTTCATTGAACTGACGTTTTTGTTCGTTTCAGCGCCTGTAACTGAATTTTTGTGTCAATGAAATGAATTAATCTTATTAGAAAAAATATAGATTTGCTATTCACCTGTAGGCTAAGCGGATTTATCATCTTGATCGAGAAATGATAACCGTCTTCACCTTGCCAAAATATGATGGGATATTGCAACGCATCATATGATCGGTGCGTTTCGTACACACGCTGCAGCTGATCGTTCCGCCGATGTAGAACGATATCACGGGATTTCAAATTTTCACCAACGACGACAATGGCGACTTCATCAATTGTTGGCGCATTGAAACGTCTTGCGTGTTCTCCCGCAGGCGTCTTATCGGCTCTGATTACAATTTTATGATTATCAGATGACATGCGGTCCAGTGCGGTTTTGAACAATGCAATCAATTCATTGTATTGATGAAAAAAAAATTGCAGTTGTTCCACAATTGGTCTTTTCACCGAACTGTTGTGTGCACAACGCTTATCTACTTCTTGTGGTGAATTGCCCATGAAATAAATCTGCAGAAATTTATAGTCTGCATCCGGCGGTGGCAATAGCGTACCTGCTCGATGATATATTTGACCTTGAATCTGTAAAGGTTAAAGAAGCGATATATAGGCTGCTATATATTATATACAGCACGAATTTAATTTTTATTAAATAGATAATATAATAATGATAATAATGTTGTTGTAGAATAATCATATTGTGTGGAAGTGTCGAATGGTGTGAAAGATGATTGTGTTGCAATTACCTTGAAAGTGGGCATGAAATTGTCCCGAACCACATTTGTTGCGCCAAATGAAGTCATTTGGAAGCAACTGTTGTATTTCTGGATTTGTGTCAGGAAATGTGTGGAATCTGTTCCTGTTCCAAAAACCAATGAACGCAATGGCTCTGGTGGCGGGACCAATGGCGCCAATTTGACTTTGCCACTTGCGCAACACAATCCATGGGTTTTATTTCTGTATTTCAATGCCTTACAATGTGGGCACACAACGCTCATAGATCCAATAGCAACGGATTGGTCTGCACTGTAATCAATTGTCACGTTGTAACGGAATGCAGCTCGATGAGTATTCAACGCAACATTTGTTTGTCTTCTTGCACGATTATTCAAATTCATTATCGCGCGATTAGTTTCTACTGACCGATGATGTCTCATTCGATGCATATCATCTTCGTTTGCATTTTCTCTTTCTTCTTGTGTACGTGCTGAACGTGTTTGTGATAATCGATTCCGTTCAATTTCATTTCGCTCTTCGCGTTGCTCTGCAGTTCGATTAGATCGAAAATTCGTTTGGTTTGTAGCATTGGGAGTTCTGCGTCTTATTAGCGGCATTGCAATGCGATTAAATTGTGTCAATTCAATTCACTTGTGTCGATTGCGACACAATGTGCGATGCGAAGAATCACAATTCAACTGAAAATGGACAATTGATTCACTTTGTTGTTACTGTATAACCGTTTGTCACTTCGAAACTCACCGTATTTCGTAGGTAAATCTGTAAATTTGTTTGAGATAAAACGACGAAACTTAGTTCATTTCATGAAACAATTGCGATGAACTTAGAACAGAATCACAATTCAACTGAAAATAAACAACTGAATCAATTTTTCATCACTATGTAACCGATTGGCTTGATTCACAATGTGACAATCAGCTGTCAAACGACATTTGCGCACGTATAGCGAAATATGTCGGAAAACCATCAGCTTTGTTTGTTTATGCGCCAGACAACAAAACAAAAAATGTCGTGTATCATAAAGCATTTCAATCAACGAAATGGTGATGTCACAGCAAACCAATGGAAACAAAGCATTTCTTTGTTTTGATTGTTTACTTGAACATCGATCTTGCAATCGAAATCGAAATGTAAATAAAACGATCACAAACAAATTTATTGAAATTTGGACAGGACAACGTCTGTCGGGTCAGCTAGTAGCGAAATAAATTGGAATAGAAATAAAATAACTACATTTTTCTCCAGATCTTCCAGATTTTTTTTTCAATTGAAAACATTCAATTGAGTTATTTCCATCCCGGGAGCACAACGAACAAAACAAAAAAAGAATCAACCAAGTATGTCGTTCCTATCGTCAGTTATGATCGAGAGTGCATACAAAAATTATGATTTTTGCAATTTGTCCGAATTTTCCGACTTTCCTTTGTAATTGTCCCGAATTTTTTTCCTGAAAAGTTTTCCAGGACCATATCGAACAAAACAAAAAAAGAATTACGCATATCCATCGTTCGAATCGTGAGTTATGGTCTTGAGGTCATACAAAAATCCCATAGAAAAAAGCACTTTCATTTTTTCCCGAATTTTCCAATTTTCCGGGCAACTTTTCCAATTTTTCTTTCCCTAAAAACCTTATTCGGACTATTACGAACATTTAAAAAAAAATTAGCCAAATCGGTCCAGCCGTTCTCAAGTGATGCGCTTACCAACGAACAGCATTTAATTTTTATTTATATAGATGTGAGAGGGTACTTTTTATACCTGATGTGCTATGCTACATTTATCAAAGACACATGGAAAAAGTAAAATTTACATTTTTACATGTAAAGTACTCAGACAGATTTAAAAATTACAGTGCTATTAAAACAATCTGCGTATCCTGACAGTTCTCCTTGCGTGTTTACAAGAAGTAGTTGCTATGGTAACTCGGACGAGACTCCGAGGTGAGCCAATCAGCGGCAGGCGCGCTTTCCCTCCCCCTTTCTCCTCAGTCAACTGTCCCACACTGACCAATCAGCGCTCCCGCAGCTGTGCCGAGTACCACGTGCTTCTTAGCTGTCAGAAGACGCAGATTGTTTTAATAGTACTTTAATACCAGTTGTAATGACAGCTGAGTAAAATAAACAGTGCTTATAAAATTTTATTTACTTAACCTAACTCATTTCATATATTTCATTCGCTACATTTTTTAACTAGATTACTAAGTACATTTATCAAATTAAATTGTGTACCCCCTCCACACACACACACACACACACACACACACACACACACACACACACACACACACACAGAATGTATATAAACCTTACCTCTGATCTGACTTAACTAACTTTTAAAGTTTTTATGAACAAATTATTCTTATAACTTTAAATTGTTTTGTTACTTTTAATTGCTTTTGTTTTTTATTTTTATATTACATTTAATGTTTAATTCACTAATTTTTACTATACTGCTAAGCCACTTACTAAATTACATTTATTATAGTACACGTTAGGGCTCTATAAAGACTAGGTATGCTCGCCCGCCATTTTGGTTCTTTGCTGCCGTTCAGCTGCATAGACGTTCCGTCCATATTTCTCTCTTCTCCTCGCTTGGACATCAGTAATGAAATAGCATTTTAATATAACCTTACATTTAACATTATTTGTATTCACAACAATCACTATAAGTAATTAAATTAATATATTTTAGATATAAGAACTGCTAAAATACCATGAATGAAACTTTGAGATGTGGTTTGTTTCTTCCGACCTTCAGAAACAACTTTCCCTAAACACTTTTTTGAGAAATAGAAACGAACTTTCTAATTTAAATCCATATCGTACATCGCAAGAATCGTTGTTATTATTAATAAAGTGTATATTTAAAATTTGTTTGTAAAATATGAAGATGCTATTTCATTAAAGTCGAAACATCTTACTTCTGTTGCTAAAGTCTGACTTAAGTCTTTTTGCCCAAACCACAAAGATATAATATATATTATCGTATAATATGTTTTTTGTAGGTATACTTTGAAGAAACTCAGTGGGAAATCACATTCAATTCCACACAAATCAATGCAGTACAATATTCAAAGTGACTTAATTTAATGTAACACAAGACAATACAATACAGTCAGTGCATCAGAACACAATTCAAGGCAACACAGTGCAATTATTCAACGTAACACAATTGGTTACAATACAAGGCAATTCAGTACAGAGCCCTGTTCAATACAATATAATACATCCAATGCAGCACAACACAGTCCAATGAAACACAGCACCATTAAATGTAATAGCAAGACAATTCACTTAAATATTATAAAATTACGTATAATACAATTAAATAGAATATAACACAATTAATTTCAATTAAACATAATTAAATATAACTTAATTCAATGTAATAAAATACAATTTGTTTCATCTTATTACCTATAATTATCATAAAACAATTCCAATTCTACAGATATGCATTTGCCATTTATGTTTTCCTCTTTTTTTCAGAAGCTGTTCCATACATTTTACACCTTTTTATTTACATTTTTATTGAAATCAACTACTGCATATGATCTTACAGTAAAGAAGTGTTTAACAACTTTTTCTTTTAAATTACAGCACACAGGGAAAGATGGGCATATGTGTTGTACAATTTTATTTATCAGCAATTTGGCATCATTATGCAATATATGTTGTTTATTTTGACTATATAACGCCTCGCAGTTACAAATCAAGGTCAAAACTTCACTGTTTGTGTTGAGAATATACTAGAAAACTCTACATTCATTTTTAAGTAAGTATACTTGTCATTGTAGAAGTGAAAGTTTGTATTGTGCGGTGGGGGGGTCGAGCTGCCTGGGCGGGGCCTCAACCCGCACACATGCGCGTTTACTGTGAGAGTCTAGAAAAGTAATGTTCTCGAAGTTTTAAATAAAAGGAAAGATCTGGAAGCTGTTTTTCTATATAAATAGAGATGCACTCGACAAGTAAAGTTCAGTTTTAAATGTGCTTTTGTAATGTGTATTTCGTGTGTCCGTTTTATGTATACTTGCTACTAAACTGTTCCTTCAATAAAGCGTGTGTTTGCTCCTGTACTTAAATTATTCATTATTTTTACCCATACCTCAACAGTTTGGTTTCTTTAGACCACCCAAGTTTAAAAAATGTACAAATGTATCATAGGTTTCATCACTGTGGTCTTCATTTAAAAACTGTTTGCATTTATCACATATATTTTTCTTTAACATTGCATTTGTAGTACTACCACCTATATTAAATAAATTATTTTTTCATATGTAGTCAATTGTAAATCTCCCAACTGTACAGTATGAAAACTGAATTCAGGAACTTTGTCATTAGAGGCAGAAACACAAATAGAAGGCATAACTAATGAAGAAGAAGGAGGTAAACTAAAATAATTTGATGCAGAAAGCTCATTACTTTTGCAGTTGATGTACAAGATGTGGCAACTTCTTTGCAAGAGGACACAGTTGAGACAGGAACTGAAGCAGAAGTTGTTACAGTAATAGTATTAGGCTTACAGTCTTTGGATGGTAAATTATCAATCAAAAATATATCACTATCATTGAAGTAAGATGATCTCTTTATATCAGAAATAAATTGGGAAACTGTTATAAGTTTCAAAGCTTTCAGACAGTGCAATGCAGAAGGACAAGAACCTGCTTTTCTTCTAATTTGTGAAAAAATATTCTCCACAGCATCTTGTGTAAATCTATGCAGCAATACAAATTTATAACCTTCATTTAGCAGCTGTTCTGTTATTCTACATAAGGACAATGTAGACATGATCATGCCTATTTAAAGGATTCCAGCCATTGCCTATTGAAATGTTCTGGAAAATTTTTACAAACCTGAAAAGAAATTCGAACTTAGCAGATTTATTTTTTGCAGTAATACCAGCCTTTGAAATTTTAGAACAACATATTGAAAACCATTGTTCTATTAACCTACAGAAATATGCTGTAGTTAATGCTTCTGAAGGTAATGATTTTAATTTCACAGCCAGTTCCAGTGCTGCTGCTGTTTTCACAGAAAAGAAACGAACAGCTGAGCCAACATTCATTTTGTTAAAGTGACTTGGTTCCACATCATCTCTCTTTAAATGGTGCAACAATCTTAGTTCTTTATCTTTCTCAATTTCAGAATGCCAAAGTTGTACAATATATTTACCTGAGACAAAGTTACTTGGGAGGTCTTCATTTTCTACAAGTGACTGAGGAAGATAAAGACCTACATTTAAGATAGTATTTTTCATATTTTTAATTAAATGACATACATCTGGGACAACATGAATGTCGTTACTGTCGACAGTAAAGTGTATATTTCTTTGATTTTCATTTCTTGTTACTTCGACACCAAAAGCGCTCCACAATAGCTCTATTATTACTTCCCATATCTGATGAGAGAGAGACAACACGAAGTCCACACAACTCTGCAAACTTTACACATTTTTCAATTACCTGTTTTTGTAAGATCCCTTTTGTTGATGGACCAGTCATTTCACAGGCTATAACCTGTTTCCAGGCAGTTTTCACACCCCTAATTAGTATTACAGTGATGTGGTTTCCTATTGTTTGAGAGTCACCAAGTGTAATGTTTCCACAAAATGAATTTTCATATTTATCAAATTCAATTGATCCACTCACCTCCATCTCATCAATTGACATAGTACAGACCCTGTCTAAAGGATCAAGAGCTTGTACTTTACATTTTAGAGGTGCAAAAAGACTTTCAAAAACCCCAAATGTCATTTCCACGTTCCTGAGTCTCTTATTCAGGGTACTGTACGATGGCAATGGATAGTTTGTATTGCGTAAATAGTTGTAACCATGAATGCCTAGACTGAACCTCAGTTTCAAAGCAAGAATAATGGTTTCACTACTCCATGTTGTAGGTTTGGTTTTTAGAGCAGAAATCTGTTCTTCAGTGAGGAAACTCCTCATTAATGCATTCTGTTGCTCCAGTTGACATTTTGATGAATTGATCTCTTCTTGTAACTTAATTTTTGAAACCGTCCCTTCTTCATTTGATGACCAGCCTTCATTGCAAAGTTGATCTTGAACATCGCTTGCAACCTCATAATTTTTACCTTGACTATTTGAAACCTGAAAAAAGTAAAATATTTATAATTAATGAAAAATTCCACATTAACAGTAGCAGGTGGTACACCATATCCATTTTTTTTTGCTAAAATCCACAAATTTAAAAAATCTTTCTTTGTAATAAAATAATTTATTTCCTCATAATGTAATTAACACAACTGTTTTACGACCTGGAGTGTAACTATATTTTTATTCAAGACTTTATTGAATATTACTTTAAAAGTAGAGTTGAGCTCATAAGTTGTTTTATGTTCTTAATATTCTTTCATTGACATAACAAGAACTCAGGAAAAAATGGAAAATTAGAATTTTACACCGTAATTAATGCATTTACTTTATTCTGAGATTTTCTTGTGGATGTAAGTCTTCTAGGAGGATTTGGTACTTTAAACAATGTGGGAATTGCATTTGGCTTCAACCTTTTCCATCCATCTGCCCTGTGATGTTCCCACTGGTTTTCTTCAAAGTGTACCTACAACAAATATATTATTTTGTATTACAATATATGGCACATCGTATTATAAACTCCAAGGGACTACTTGGAAATAATTTGCAATGCTAAATCAAATACGTTTGTGTGTATGGTGGACAGTAGTTACATTTTTGATTTTGATAAATGGTGGCCGAAATACTTCAAGAAAACGGTTTTTTCTGTGCAGACAAGTACAGCAGAAACGCATAGAAATAAAAAAGCAGTCTTTTATGCCTAGTCGTTTCAAAGAATTTAGTTTTAGTTCTGACGATCCTGGAGTTGTTGCTCGACCATATATTAATAGCTGTGTAGTTCATACATTCCGATTTGGGAAACCTAACCTTATTTCGATGAATAAATGATTGTACTAAACAAATATAATATTTTTAAGTAGTAAGTAAAGTCTATTGCATTTATGATTTCGGTAACCAGTTTTCTTTAAATTTTTCCTTCCTCCTGAAAAGTTGCAAAAAATGACTTGTTCCCTTTCTCCTCATCCTGATTCATATATTTAATCACTTATAATATTTAATGTTTTGAGAGTTAAGTTTTATTTTTTTAAGTCAATCACACAGTATGTATCACTATTTAGAAGAACTATTTGTAATTTCAAGATAAATTTTAAACTTACCTCACAAAGCCTTGAAGTAGATGTTGGATTCCAATTATCACGCCTGCAATTTTGAAGCCAAATTGCTCTTCTGGACTTGTCAGAGGGGAAGCTGAATAAGCGATGTCCTGCAGCACCGTTATTAGAACAGTTTGGTGCAGAAAAACACACCATTATTAAAAAAAACACACACAAGAAAATACAAATCGTAGGTCTTCAGCGTTACACAGCAATCTGTATTCGCGGTAAGGAGAATCGCCTGCCATAGAACCAAAATGGCGGACACGCATACCCACTCTTTATAGAGCCTTAGTATGCGTGCGCGCGTATGAAAGAATGTGTGCGTGTGCGCGCGTGCGTGTGCGAGAGAGGAGGGAGAGGGAGAGAGGCGAGCGCGCGTTTGCTACATACCTGTACATATGCTAAAACAAAACTATATCAATACATCAAAACAATTATTTCTACTGGAATTTCAAAATCGATTTTTTGTAAGGATCGCTTTGCCTGATATTAAAGAAGTAAAAATTCGGAATTGTATTGGCTGCCGTAAAACTAAGGTGACCAACTTTTTTATAATGAAAAGGAGGACACAAATAAATTGAAGGACAAAAAATATTGTAAATAAAAGAAACATTTTATTCATTGCAACAATAATACACTGTAATATGTTAAATGCATAATAAAAACATTTGTAACATTTTATATTGTAATTATGCTTGCATGCGTATTAATTATTATTTAAATGAGTACTTTTCTATTGAATGAATATTTTTTGTCAATGTATCATCTTCTAACAATATATTGGAAATATCTGAACAAGAAATATCCTTCATATTGAATTTTACGGCAAGTGCTGCAGCTAGAGCAGTGGTTCCCAACCCGTAGAAGTCTGCGGACCACTCAGCCTGAAATTGAATCATGTACGGACCACCCCCACCCCCGCCATACCCCTATCAGTTGTAACCCTTCCTCAGCGCCTTCCCCATAACCAAATTCAAAGGTGATTAAGTAAAACAGTTTTTAGAACACATTATTTATTATTACTATTAATTAGTGTACAGTACAACTTAATTACAAATTATTTAATAAATAATGGACGGTAGCGCAATGATTTTATTTTCTAGGTTGGCTAATCTGATTTATATCGCGCATCAATTTTTGCGTGGTTGAACTTTGCACAGTGCACATTCAGTTTTCTCGGCGTTCGGTTCGCCGAACTCTTCTCTGTCAATTAGTGTCGACATTAAATGTAGGCTTTAGCCCCTTACATTCTCGCTTATGGCCAACTAGCGCCATAATTAACTTCTTATTCTCGGTTATGGCCGACTAGGCTCTCTTCATGTTTAACTAAATTCGTATTAACTTGCAACATGCAGTATTAGCCAGCCTCATTCAAATTTACATCTGTAATGTGATTATTTAAATATTAAACTTATTCGTATACAGTCCATTTCTCGTTATTTCTTAATTCAGAATAATTCATTTACACATTATCTCAATCACTATGGAAGACCAGCCAGCAGAATATTTAAACCAAGAAGAATACATTTAGCCCACTCGGGCCCAATTAACTAACACTTCCTGTCCACGCTTGTGGAACATTATTTTATTCAACAGTTTCGGTCCACCTCGACCGGGATCATTCATTTTTTTGGTCCACCGTGCCTGGATTCTAATTACATTTTTTAGTCCTCACGGTGCGCATCATCCATTTTTTGGTCACTCCGGACCTGGATTTCCACTTAATATCTTTACATCTGTTTCTGGCCATCACGGGCGAATTAGCACGTCAGCTAATGCGACCGAGTATCGGTCGTGCATTCGTAGAGTGCGGTTATAAGTTTGTGCTCCGTTATCTCTTGTGTTATCTCTTGTGTTATTGTTTTGTTATGTTTATGAATATAGTTTATCATCTTAGTTTAACATTTATCTAATCTGTATATACTGTGTCTGTTTAGACTTCCAGTGCGTGCGTGCGCTGTGTGTGTGTGGTTGTGTGCTAGTGTGTGTCCAACTTGTCAACATACAATAATGAATTATCAGCAACCAGGCCTGTCAACTAACGTTGAACCTGTTCCTACAGTCCACTCAGGAACTTCAGTACCTCCAATGTCACAAAATGCCCCTCAATCCTATAACAGTCAACAGCCAGGCAGAAATGTTAATGTTGATTTCACACAAAACGGATCCCACAGCTGGCAGATGGTGAAAAAACGAAAAAGAAGTCGTCAATCTTCAGAAAACACATCTGAAACACACACTCAGCTTAATGACCACAATAGATTTACGGTGTTACCTATAGATGACCCTGTTGACGTCCAACCTACTCAAGTCTTAGCTCAGCCGAAAGTACCTAGACCTCCTCCTGTATACCTTCATGGTATCGTCAATTACAGTGAAATGATCAATAATCTTACAGCAATTTTGGAATCAGAACAGTACACTACTAAATCGTTCGATGACAATACGGTGAAAATCAACACTTTTGCACCTGATTCTTACAGAAAATTAATTCGTCACCTCGAGGACGAAAAAATTATTTACCATACTTATCAAATTAAAGACCAGCGAGCATACCGGGTTGTCATAAGAAACATTCATCCTAGCATCGGTGTACACTTTATTAAAGAAGCACTAAAAGAAAAAGGACACTCGGTCAGAAACATAATCAACGTTCGACACAGAGTCGAGAAAACACCCCTCCCTCTCTTCTTTGTTGATCTTGAACCTGCAGCAAACAATAAACAAATATATAGCCTAAGGTCTTTAGGTAACATGCAGATTGCTGTAGAACCACCTCGGAGAAAAAACTTTATCATACAGTGCACTCGTTGTCAGTCATACGGTCACAGTAAGACGTATTGTAGGAAACCTTTCCAGTGTGTCAAGTGCGGAGGTGAACACAACTCCGCAACTTGTTCCAAATCTAAGGATACACCAGCCACATGTGCATTATGTGATGGTCCTCATACAGCTAGTTATAAGGGCTGTGAAGTTTATCAAAACCTGCAGGCCAGAAAAAGCCCCGTACGAAACTCCACACCTAGGAGAACCCCTTCAATGTTTAGGACTATGAACACGGAACAGAACATGAATACCCGTAACGTCTCTTCTCCTACTTACGCTCAAATTGCAGGACTACCGAAACACTCAGAATCATCGCCCCCTTATGACAGCAATCTCAAACAGACAGCAAATGAGGACATCACTCTTTCACACTTCCTGACAAAATTTGAGACTATGTTCAGTCAACTCATGCAGCAAAATAGCGTCATGCTTAATCTCCTTACAACACTTGTCAATAAACTTTCTAATTAATAATGAATAACAATTACAGGATTGGATTATGGAACGCCAATGGACTCTCTCAACGCACCCTAGAACTCAAAGCTTTTCTTCTTGAAAACAGATTAGACGTAATGCTTATATCTGAGACACACTTCACAGACAGAAGCCATATTAGGATTCCAGGCTTTACTGTTTATGATACCCAACATCCGGACGGGACAGCTCGTGGCGGAACCGCTCTGTTAATCCGAAACAATATAAAACATTATCTCTTCTCTAACGTCAAAACTGCTCACCTACAGGCGACCAACGTTTTAATTGAAGATCAAAGAGGCCCTCTAATTGTTTCTGCAGTCTACTGTCCCCCAAAACACAGAATCAATGAAACTGACTTCAGCTCTTTTCTTGGAACTCTTGGTGCACGTTTTTTGGTGGGAGGTGACTTTAACGCAAAACACCCGCAATGGGGTTCGAGATTAGCTAATCCAAGAGGTAGAATTTTATATAACGTCATTAGACAAGAATCCCTGTCCTTTCTGTCCACTGGTCAACCAACCTATTGGCCTTCTGACACAAATAAAATACCTGACCTAATTGATTTCTTCTTAATACGAGGCTTGTCTCATAAATACTACAAAGTTGAATCTTGCCTTGATTTGTCCTCTGACCACACTCCAATTATTGCCACTATTAGCAATACTATAATTGAGTCTGAAAGTCTACCAACACTCACAAATCGTCTTACTGACTGGGATTACTTTAGAGAGCTTGTAAATTATAATATCTCGCTCGAACTTCCACTCCACACGCCTGCTGAATTGGATGCGGCTGTAAATTCTCTCACCAGTACTTTTCAAAAATCAGCCTGGGAAGCTACACCTTGCAATACAGCGAAGAATAAGCACTTGAACCTTCCTCTGGTTGTCCGGAAGAAATTAGCTGAGAAGCGTAAATTGCGACGAATTTGGCAGCATACTCATCATCCGGATGATAAAAGAAAGTGGAATTCCGCGGCCAGACAACTTAAACGATTGTTGGAAAATCTAAAGAATGAAGGGATTCAGGATTATCTAGAAAATCTGTCACCAAATGAAAGTACTGATTATTCTCTGTGGAAGGCTACTAAACGATTAAAAAGGCCACTATTACAAATACCACCAATACATAAACCAGATGGTAGCTGGGCGCGCAGCAATACAGAGAAATCCCAGGTTTTTGCCGAACATTTGGTCAACGTTTTTCAACCTGAAGCCAGCAAGAACGTCTCTTTCGATGAAGAGGTACAAAGATACTTACACTCCCCGCTCCAAATGACTCTACCTATTAAGCCTTTTAAAGTTAAGGAAATCAAGGAAATAATCTTGTATAATTTGAAAAGTAAAAAGGCTCCCGGCATTGATTTGCTATCGGGGAAAGTTCTAAAGGAGCTGCCTCACAAAGGCGTTGTACTAATAACATACATTTTCAATGCCATACTCAGACTCGAATACTTTCCTCTTCTCTGGAAATCGGCTCAAGTTATCATGGTCTTAAAACCTGGTAAAAACCCTCAAGAGCCCTCTTCTTATCGACCCATAAGCCTTCTACCGATACTTGGTAAGATCTTTGAAAAGCTGTTTGTAAAACGACTTATGCCAACAATTGTAGAAAACAACCTAATTCCCGATCACCAATTTGGTTTTCGAGAAAAGCACTCTACGGTAGATCAAATACACAGACTAACAAATGTTATCAATAAATCGCTGGAATCGAAGATGTTCTGCTCAGGTGTGTTTCTCGACGTTTCCCAGGCATTTGACAAAGTCTGGCATCTTGGACTCTTATATAAAATAAAGAAAAATCTGCCACATAATTGTTACCGTATCTTACATTCCTACTTAGTGGGCAGAGTGTTTCAAGTCAAGTACTCCGATGCTACTTCTCCTCTATTACCAGTGGGGTCGGGTGTTCCGCAGGGTAGTGTCCTGGGTCCTCTGCTCTACCTCCTGTTCACCTCGGACTTACCGTCAGCAAGTGAAACAACTGTTGCTACCTACGCCGATGACACAGCGATCCTAGCGACACACTCCGACCCCTCAATAGCATCTCTTATACTACAAGAATCATTAAACAGCGTTCAGTTATGGCTTGATAATTGGCGCATAAAAATCAATTCATCGAAGTCAGTCCACGTTACCTTCACCACACGTAAGGCAAACTGCCCTCCAGTCACAATTAACGGTCAACCAGTACCGCAAGCTGAAAGTGCTAAGTACCTTGGGATGCATCTGGACAGGAGATTAACATGGAAAAAACATATAACATCTAAGAAGCTTCAACTTAATCACAAGGTCAGAAACATCTATTGGCTTATAGGCAGACAATCACGGTTAAGTCTCGTCAACAAACTCTTGATCTATAAAGTCGTGCTTAAACCGGTATGGACTTATGGTATTCAACTTTGGGGTACTGCAAGTACAAGTAATATTGAGATTATCCAGCGCTTTCAGTCCAAAACACTTAGATCAATAGTCGACGCTCCTTGGTTTGTCTCAAATAACTCTATACACCGCGACCTCAAAGTTTCAACCGTGAAAGAAGAAATCATGCGCCTCTGCAGGACTCACATCTCCAAACTAGAACAGCATCCCAACCACCTGGCTATTATCTTGTTAGACAACAGTGAAGATATTTATAGACTAAAAAGACACAAACTATTAGACTTACCATTCAGGTTTAACTCATAATGTATTCTCTGTATTTTCTTATTGTACTGTCTGTGATATCTGTTCTGTATGTTTTTGTATTCGTGTCATTCATACGTGTTAATGTCAACCTGTATATGTGCCTTATGGGCCCAGTGTTTAATGTTTGAACTTATTGTATCATGCCAGCAGGAAGTGATAGTGACTTTTGTTCATTTGTTTACATGTTTTTATCATTTAGTTTTGTATTTTGTTACCTCTTTAATCTATTATCAAAACCAGAAGAGCTGTCAATGGTCAGCTCTTCATAATCCTGTGTGTGTTGTCAGCCAATTTGTTAAATGTTCGCTCAGTCGAACAGCTTACAGATCTCCAATAAATTAAAAAAAAAAAAAAAAAAAAAAAAAGCTAATGCGACCGTGGCGTGATTTGCGTCGCCATTTCGTCCGTCATCTTCGGACAACGCAATAACAAGTTCCTGCCGGCTGCAGTGCTTCAAAGTGGTCATCTCTGCCAGCTGTTCACCATCGTCACCAAGGAGCCGACGCTGTGGGACGTCGCCAACCAGGTACCACCAGCAACAGTAAAAAGGTGCGTAAAAAATGTCTGAAGAAGGCCTCAAGGTGCTGACCAGAAAGAGAGGCGGATTGAAATCCGCGATAGTGCGGATACAATCCGCGGTAAATTCGTTTGACATTCATTTAAGCACAAAAAATTTTTTGACTGTAAGATTAGAAAGTCTTAAGAGCTTGGCCTCGAAGTACGACGAGGTACAGTCTGAGATAGAACTTATCAGTAAGGATACGAGCGCTGCTCAGGCAGACCGAGTCGAGGTTGAGGAAATGATATACTCAACTGAGGCAAACATTTTACAACTTCTTGACACTTTTAATACTCAGACAGTGCCTCCTGTACTATCGACGCCTATGCATTTAAAGCCGATAAGTTTGCCCTGCTTCTCAGGCAACATACTTGAGTGGCAACACTTCTATTCAATTTTCAATGATCTAGTGCATTCAAGATCCGACTTAACACCAGTACAGAAACTGCATTATTTGCATTCCTCGGTGAAGTGTGAACCATTAGACTTAATTAAATCATTACCCATTTGTCAAGAAAATTATGTAATAGCGTTGAACTTGCTGTCCGAGAGGTATAATAATCCATTTATATTAGCCAAATATTACGTACAAAACCTACTTCAGGTTAAGTCCACAATAAAGGACTCAGTCCAAAGCTTGGCGGAGTTTACGAATGCAATAACGTCTTCCGTTAATTCACTGGCGGCAATGAAGCTGTCCGTAAATACATTTGAGTTTATTACCATACAGTTGCTCTCCACCAAACTTGACCCTATTACTTTAAAACTGTGGAAGGAGTCAATAGACCCTGAAAACTTGCCCAGTTTTCAAGACTTTACGCATTTTTTAAACTCGCGCCGACAGCTTTTAGAAAATACAATGCCAATTGAATCCGGACAGCAATTCAACAAACCTAGCGTAAAAGCAAACAATAAATTTGAGAAATATAGCTTAAGAAATACTGCTGGCAGCAATACCTTTAAAAATTATCACGCAGCGGCAAGGCATTTGTGCGTGTGTTGTAAATCTGACCACCCGCTTTACATGTGTAACAATTTTCGTACATTAAGTGCCGCTGAGCGGGGGCAATTGGTTGCAAATCATAAATGCTGTATTAACTGCCTTAGAGCAGGTCATTTGATAACAAATTGTAAAAGTAAACGAGTCTGTAAAATTTGTTCAAAGGGTCATCACACCTTGTTGCACGCTAATTACGTGCCACAATCACCAGTTGCCAGCAGCAATTATTGTTCATTTAAATTACAGTGTAAAAACAATATTCTTCTATCCACAGCGGTTGTATATGTCGTTGATCAGGCTGGCAATAGGCATAAAGCTCGGGCACTCCTAGATGCCGGGTCCCAGATCAATTTTTGTACGAAATCATTTGCGAAAAGGTTGCACCTTAAACTAACCCGATCTAATATTCCAATTACAGGAATAAACAACACAGCGTGTTGCGCTACTGACATTGTTTCCATGCGTATTATTTCTCGCTATCAGAGACATAGTTTTGAGGCCAAATGTGCCGTCCTATCTAACTTAACTCATAATCTACCTTCAATCTCGTTTGACATCAACCGGTTTCACATTCCAAATAAAATTTTTCTCGCCGACCCAGATTTTAATATATCTTCACAGATCGACATACTATTAGGGGCACAATTTTATCTGGATTTAATATTAGCCAATAAATACACACGCGGACACAACTTCCCTATCATTCAGGAAACAAAACTGGGTTACATTCTGGCCGGCAATCTGCCCAAACACTGCCACACCCAGGGTCCTGCGGTTTCGTTCCTGGCAAGGAACGAGGACAGTCAAATTCTACAATCTCTCGAGAGATTTTGGGAGGCAGAAACAATCCCTGGCGATACCCCTGACGGCGAGTCGGCTTGCGAAGAGCATTTTGTGCGCTCTACTCATCGCAACCACGAGGGTAGATTTATAGTGTCGCTCCCATTCAAATCTGATAATCCCCACTTGGGGGAATCGTACACAAGTGCCGAATCAAGATTTTTAAGTTTGGAGCGTCGATTTAGGCGCGATCCCAAGCTCGCTCACGACTACGCGGACTTTATCAGGGAATATATGGATCTTGGGCACATGACACTCATCGATCATGGCGCTATCAATTCAGGAGCGTCAAATATTTACTACTTGCCTCACCATGCAGTGTTTAAACATTCTAGCTTGACCACAAAACTGCGCGTTGTTTTTGATGGTTCGTCCAAGACTACTAATGGTCTTTCGTTAAATGACATATTATTAGTAGGTCCCAATGTTCAGCAGGATCTCTTCTCTATTCTGTTGCGTTTTCGCATACATAAGTATGTCCTGATCGCCGACATCGAGAAAATGTATCGTCAGATTCGCGTAGCTGAAGGAGATTGTCACTATCAACGCATTTTGTGGCGTGACTCTCCCCTCGAACCACTTAAGCATTTCGCGCTGCAAACAGTAACCTACGGCACGGCTAGCGCCTCTTTTTTGGCCACTCGGTGCCTTCTACAAATTGCTAGAGACAATCAAACTTCCTTTCCTCAAGCGGCTTTAGCCATAACTAACGATTTTTATGTCGACGATCTACTTACCGGTTCGGACACTATCCCCGATCTAACCAAGCTGAAATCTGACCTAGGTGCGTTACTTGCTCAATATGGTTTCACGTTGCACAAATGGGCATCAAATGAACCCACAGCGGTCGCAAATCATCACAACTTTTCACGACCCCTAAATAAACAGGACAACGTGCGTACCCTGGGCATTCTTTGGAACAACACTGCCGATTCATTTTTGTTTGATGTCAAACTATCTCCGGTCGATCATAGCATATCCAAGAGAAAGATTCTCTCAATTATCGCCGGAATATATGATCCGCTGGGTTTAATCGGACCAGTTGTCTTTTTGTATAAACACTTTATGCAGCGACTTTGGCTTTGTAAGCTTGGTTGGGATGAACCGATTTCCGGTCAGTCACTTTCGGATTGGCATTCTTTGTGTAACAAATTGAGTTTGATTGGTAAAATAATAGTCCCGCGATCTATTCGTTTCAACCGTGAGGCGGTTACGGTTCAGTTGCATGGGTTTTCGGATGCCTCGGAGAAAGGGTTCGGCTGTTGTATATATATTCGAGTCATTTATCAGGATTCTACTGCTTCCTGTCGTCTCCTGTGTTCCAAATCTCGCGTGGCTCCCCTACGCCAAGTGTCATTACCTCGCATCGAGCTCTGCGCTTGTTTGTTATTATCGCGACTTGTATCCAAGGTTATTCCTGCTCTTCATTCGTTTATTGATGGTGTACATTTGTATTCTGATTCTATGGTGGCTCTTTTCTGGATTCATGCGCAGTCTACGCGTTGGAAGACATACGTCGCTAATCGGGTTGCTGAAATTCAGCGTCGCACGCAAGCTTTTACCTGGCATCACATTGATTCGCGACGCAATCCTGCTAATATTATATCTAGGGGGTGTTTCCCTGACGTTTTGCGCGATTGCTCGCTTTGGTGGCACGGTCCTGGCTGTCTGTCTCGATCGTCAGATTCTAATCCTGTCCCATCCTTCGTGCCGGCCACTCCATCGTCTTCGGAGGTCACCGCGGAAGAGAAAACTGCACACAACCAGTCGCTAATGTCTACCCTGGCTGTTGACTTATCGTTGGACTTTTCCTCGTTGCACCGGCTGACACGTGTATACGCTTACTGTTTTCGTTTCATCAGAAATATTAGGCACCCATGTGCGGACAAACTTTCGGGCGATCTGACCCCTGTAGAAATTCATCAGTCTCTCAATTTCTTCATAAAACAATCTCAGTCGATCCAATTTGCAACCGAAATTAGTTGTCTTCGGAACGGATCTTCTGTTTCCATTAGGAGCAAGTTGGCTTCTCTCGACCCGTTTCTTGACACTTCTGGAGTGATACGCGTGGGCGGACGTTTGCAGCATTCCCAATTACCCTACGATTCGAAACATCCTATCGTATTACCCCCTTCGGCGCATATTACACGCCTTATCATCGAACGTGAACACATTCGTTTACTTCACGCTGGTGCTCAGCTCGTGCATCATTCACTGCGTCAACGTTGGTGGATTGTCAATGCCCGGCTAGTCATCCGTTCCATTATTCGTAAGTGTCTCAAGTGTATCAGGTTTAGTACCACACAGCAGGTCCAGAGACTTGGCATTTTGCCATCCCCTAGAGTCACTCCTTCAAGGCCGTTTCTATTTTGCGCGGTTGACTATGGTGGTCCCTTCATGATTCGTCATGGCGGGCAGAAGTCTAGAACCTTTACTAAGGCTTACGTATCTCTGTTTGTTTGCTTAGCAACTAGGGCTATTCACCTGGAATTGGTGTCCGACCTTACTGCAAGCGCATTTATAGCTGCTTTACGTCGTTTTATGGCACGTCGGGGTATACCTAGTCAGCTGTACTCCGACAACGGCACGAACTTCAGGAAGGCACGCACCATCCTACATGACATTTACAACTTTTGGCGCAACAAGAGTGCCATCACCTCGATTAGGTCATTCACATCCTCTCAGGGGATATCATGGTCATTTATTCCGCCCTCCTCACCTCACTTCGGTGGCCTTTGGGAGAGCGGCATAAAGAGTTTGAAATTTCATCTGCGGCGCGTGGTAGGCAAATCTATATTAAACTTCGAAGAGTTCACGACCGTTTTGTCTCAGATAGAGGCATGTCTGAACTCTCGACCCTTATTTGCTATTTCCTCGGATGTTAACGACCCGGTGCCACTTACACCTGGCCATTTTTTGATTTGCGCGCCCCTAACTGCGATTCCTGACCCTGACCTTTCTCACGTTCCTGTTTCTCGTCTTGGTCGCTGGCAACTCCTTCAGAGGTTTGTCCAAGGCATTTGGAAGGCGTGGTCTCGCGATTATTTGCACCAGCTGCAACAGCGTCACAAGTGGAAGTTTGCCAAAGATAATGTTTCCATTGGTGACTTAGCTTTGATTATAGAGGATAACTTGCCTCCATTAGTCTGGAAATTTGGCGTGATCATCGCCACATTTCCCGGCCCAGATAACTTGGTTCGCGTCGTAGACATTCGCACGCCTACGGGTGTTTTGCGGAGACCAATACATAAATTATGTCTGTTGCCAGCGCGAGACGAGATTTGACATTATGATTATTTTAGCGCAATGCTACCTTATTCAGCCATTGGCTTATTATTTATTACGACCATTTGGTCAACATAATTGTGATGAATTGTCACAACATTTTTGTCAATTTTGCGTCGTGGCACGCTTCTAATTATCACAGTTCTGTGGTATCTTAATATTTGTATTGTATGTTAATTTATGGGGCATACTATGTCTTACACATTTTCATTTGATGTTATGGGGTATATTGCATGTTTTTTTTTGGTGGTCTTATTTATGAAATGTTATTACATAATACTCGCATGTTTGCCGTTAAGTAACCATGCATTCATTTCTTTATATTGTTGCTGATAAATATGTACTATTTTGTGAATGTCTTAAATTGTTAAATTGTCTCTGTAATTTCACTATTGTATTGATATTTGACATTGCAATCATTATCTTGTAATTATTTTATTTATCTTGTAATTATTCAAATTATTGGTATTGTTTCACATAAATTGTGTCCATGTAAAACGATTGTAAGCGTCTGCCGTATGTAACCGCCACGTTTAATTTATTCATATTGTATTTTATATTTTATTCATTTTGTAAGTAAGCATGCACAATTCTTTATTTAAAACTATGGCATACATGTCATAGCTGGGCTGCATTCAGCATCTAGCTTGCTCATATATTGTTGCATATTGTAAATTCCTGAAACTTCAGGAATAGCATGTCTAGGTCATTACATGCCGCACTGCTGAATATACAATAGAACATGCAACTACAACATGTTCAACAACAATTTTGTTCATGATGAACCTCCGTTCATGTATTAAACATTGTATAATTATGTATTTTCTTTGATGTTCTGTAATGTTACATACTGCACACTTGTGCCAGAAATATTGTTAACCAGACTTATTCGTATATGAAACAGCTGTTCGCCGACCTTGGCCTACAGTCGCCTATCTGCATGCTTATCTCTAAACTAGCGGCAGACTGCCGTTATCTAATCTCAACTCAAGGTTCAACTTGGACTTGAAGCTAATCATGGTTAATAACAACCGTACTCTTTAAATCAAATTGTAAATGTATTATAATTTATTAAAATGTGTATTAAAAAATCTTTTTGATTTTTGACGGGCAGCTTATGGACGGTAGCGCAATGATTTTATTTTCTAGGTTGGCTAATCTGATTTATATCGCGCATCAATTTTTGCGTGGTTGAACTTTGCACAGTGCACATTCAGTTTTCTCGGCGTTCGGTTCGCCGAACTCTTCTCTGTCAATTAGTGTCGACATTAAATGTAGGCTTTAGGCCCTTACGTTCTCGCTTATGGCCAACTAGCGCCATAATTAACTTCTTATTCTCGGTTATGGCCGACTAGGCTCTCTTCATGTTTAACTAAATTCGTATTAACTTGCAACATGCAGTATTAGCCAGCCTCATTCAAATTTACATCTGTAATGTGATTATTTAAATATTAAACTTATTCGTATACAGTCCATTTCTCGTTATGTCTTAATTCAGAATAATTCATTTACACATTATCTCAATCACTATGGAAGACCAGCCAGCAGAATATTTAAACCAAGAAGAATACATTTAGCCCACTCGGGCCCAATTAACTAACACTTCCTGTCCACGCTTGTGGAACATTATTTTATTCAACAGTTTCGGTCCACCTCGACCGGGATCATTCATTTTTTTGGTCCACCGTGCCTGGATTCTAATTACATTTTTTAGTCCTCACGGTGCGCATCATCCAAATAAAAATTACTTTTTTATAATGTATAGCCTACTACATATTATAAAAAGTCTCAATTACAAATTTATGTTGAAAGAACAATTTTGTTTGAAAAGGACGTTGAAAAAAAATTTTACTCAATGTTTTTCTCAGTGTGACTTTTGTGCACGAATTTGTTTGACAAGCTGAGGAATTCTAGGAGTTAGGCTCTGGCTTAGAGCTAATCTCAAATCACTGCTTGTACCTAGCCGATTTATTTGTTTGTTTTTAATCAACAATAAAGTCGAGAATCCCTGCTCACACAAAAATGTTGTCGAAAACACCATGAGATACCGCAAAACTGCTTGCCGAATGTTTGGGTAAGATATGGCTTTTTTATACCACAACTCTTCTAGGTTTACACCAGATTCAAACGAGTCCTTGAAGTTACTGTCATTTTGAAGTTCAATAACCTCCTCTTGAATATTATCAGGGAGATCCTTAGGCTTGACAATGAAAGGATTTCGAATCAGTTTTTTTATAGCTTGAGTCTCACTGCTACCATATTCAGGGAAATAACGAGCAAATTCATCCTTGAGAGTGCCTAAGTGACTGAGTACGTTATGTTGTACCTTGTCTGTAACAGTGGCGTAGTCCCCGTTGCCAGCAAGGGTTTTCAAAGTCGGGAAAGATTGAAAGTTTTTCTCTTCAACTTTGGCTATCCAGAGATCAATTTTACACAAAAACGCACGAAGTTTGTCCTTGTATACAAATATATTACCAACACCTTCAAACTTTTCGTTTCCAGAACCTTGAAGTTGTAAGTTCAGCTGGTTTAAACGGCCAAAAATATCTACTAGATATGCGAGTTGCATCACAAAAGTTGGTTCACTCGATTGTTCAAGAAATGCTGCATTTTCGTCTCAATATAAAATACTTTTAGCTCTTCTCTCAACTCATATAAGCGTACCAACATATTGCCTTTTTGCGAGACCATACCAACATAATACATAACATACCAACATATTGCCTTTTTACTACCAGCGAGATTATCAGCCATATTCCTTCTCATAAACTTAATTGAACAAATCCTTTAACAGTTACTATGCTAATCTTGTTTATATTTAGTTTATTCTTAATTATTTTGGTGACTAACATTATAACACCATTTATTTTATCTTACTAATTATCCCTTTGAACATAGGATGTTTTACTTATTTTGCACTTATATTCTTTAGTATATTTTTTTCTAAACTTTACTATATATTTTTTTCTCTACCGAACCATTGTAACATTAATATTTTTAATCGCTATGGGATGTTTACCCTGAATACCATTGTATTCCTAATCTACAATCACTCTTAATTCTAATAAAAATAATATTCTTATTCTCTGGCACTTTTCACCCTTAAACTGTAGTGTTTATCACTGGTTTTAGGTGTCTATACCTATCTGTAGGGTTATCTATTCATTTCGGGTTTACACTGGCACTTTGCACTTTTTTATGGTACTTGAGTGTTACTAGTGGTTATTACTTAATATTGATTTTTCTTTTCTCACTTAATCACCTTCACTCCCTACCTATCTCTCACTTCTGGGTTTTTTATTGTTTTATTCACCATTATTAGTTATGCTGTTAACATATTTCATGTTCTGATTCTCTTATCATTATATAGTTTTTATAACATTTCATATCTATTTCTTTGGTTAGTGTACTTTAGTTGTCATTACTTTATTTGATTTTAATATTTATCATTTACATTTATTATTTGTTTGTGTCTTTTTCATTTTCCTTCTCATTTTATTTCATTTTATTGGGTCAATCACTTGGGTTGGGTCATAGTCATTTGTCTCGTCATAGTCGTTTTATTGTCATTATTTAAACATTTAATATAGTTGATTCATAGTTTTTTCCCTGGTATTGGGGTGGCTTTTTGTGTTGTAACAATATCTGTCCAATATACTTGTGATGAAGTCAAAAAACACCATTGAAAACTGTTACTTCCCGTGATGTTTGTTTCAGACCATTCTTCGATATACAGTATTGAAAACATGTTTGGTAAAAATTCTGCACTTTGATAAACTTTTCCGTTATGCCCAGATTTGATTCCTCTAAGTCTGACAATTTTCTTTTTATAATTAAAGGAAGAAATTTTTCTTCAAATCGGGATTTATATTGAAGGATAAAGTCATTCAAAATAAGACTTACTTTTGTAGCTGAAATGTGTTCACCTTCAATCTTTTGAATCGTTTTGTGAGAAATAGATGCTTGATTATGTACAAAATACATTAATATCTGAGATATTTCATTATTGAAAAACGATTCCAGGATTTTAGGACATTTGTCTAAACTTAAAAAATATGAACGGAGAGGCTCAAATAATTGTAGAACACGCTCTATAGCAGGTGTTAGAGTTAGCCATCTAACTTTTGAATATCCTAAAAGTTTTTTGTATTCAACATTCGCTTCTTCACAAAATTGTTTTAAAGTAGCTACACGAACGGTAAAATGACTAAAATATATATATAAATTGTAGTTATTATTACTTCTACATCAATTGGCATGGCACATGAAGCCGTGTTGATTGCATTTGACAAAATATGTGCATTACAACCTATTCCTAGTACTGTATTTTCTTTTGGAGTAAATTTTGTAATTTTACATACACATTATTCACCCCTTTGCATCTTCGCCCACCAAAATTTGTGTTAGTATTATCAGCTGTTAGCGCAACAACTTTGGATTTCAAATTGTTTTCATTTATTACTTTGTATAGATGGTTTGACAGAATTTCAGCAGTTTCGGCCTCAATGGATTCTAAATTTAAAATTTTTACTTGAATGCCCTTGTTAACATTAAAATATCTTACTAGTATTGGATACAATTTAGTTTCATTATGATTTGATGCATCAGATAAAACCGTTACAAATGCTGCAGTTTTCAAGTCTTCTGTAAGTATTTTATCACAGTAATTTTTAAATACTGATTTAATAATAGCCTCGCATTTTGTCCTGGCGCATGAAAATTTAGCATTGTGAAACTTTTTCAATAATTTAGTTGTACAATCCATACTACGAAAACTTTGATTGTGAATTATGGTATGAAATGCAAATGTTCCCTCCATTGCAGCTAACTGTTTTTTATCTTCAGATTTTTAAAAAAACTTGTTACTTTACAACTGGAAGCTAATGCATTTAATAATTGCTTATGTTTGTTGGAGGTCACGTGTTTCGTTATAGCTGCTCTGCCCCCAACTGCAATACAAAATTCTCCTCTGCAAATATTGCAGAAAACAATGGTATTTTTCTTTTATACGAGGAATGGAAATCCCTTTTTCAATTGATCGTTGAAATGGCATTTCCTGTTTTTTGATTTTTCCATCCCTTAAATGAAATTAAAAATAAAATATAGAGCTACACGAACGATGCAAGCACATTATGAATAAATAAAATTAATTATTAAAACTGAAACTTTAATAACATAAGCGAATAAACTCCACTAAATTTTAAATTTAAATTATATTACACTTCTGTTGACAACAGGGTTGTATAAGCTTGTAAATAAAGTTATACATATTTGGAAATATTAAATAGATAATGAATTAATAAAACGTGAATTGTACTTACCTGTGTATGATTGAATATTCACTGAGAAATAAATAATTACTGTGAGTCTACTGCGTGCTATGTGCCGTGTCGTGTTTCGGTAAGAAGTAAATAAAGCCACTTGCGCGCGGCGCGCTCTCCCAAGAGCGCTCTCCCGTGCGGAGCGCATGCGTCTCATAATCGCGTCTCGCCGCACTGTACCGAGCCTTGACGAATCGTCATGTCAAATACAAATACGTCAAATCACTCGCAACGGATCGGCTCGGCATCGATCGAATACAGAGATTTACAGATTAGTCTTCAAATTCGAAAAGGAGGACATGTAGGAGGACACTTTTCGAGGGAGGACGGAAATTACAAAAGAAGGACTGTCCTCCCTAAAGGAGGACGATTGGTCACCTTAGTAAAACACTCACAGGGCCGGCCTAAGGCGTGTGCGACGTGTGCGGTCGCACACATGCGATTTTGGGAGGGGCGCCGAAATGAGAAAAAATATAAAAAAATAATATGGTAAAAATTTAGATTTTTATGTAATTTTGAATGCAAATTAGCCATTTGAATATGTTAATAACTTTTGTTCAACAAATAAAATGTTGCTTGAAAGTACAGTAAAGAGACTGGCTACTGGCTCCAAACGCTCCGCTCCGTTGTTTTGACAGAACTGAACAGTTGTAGATAGTGAGTCACAATCACTGTCACATGTTTAGTCTATCTGTCGCGTCGACGTCTGGTGCTGTATCTGTGCTGCGACAGGTGGCAGACGTTATCTGACGTGAGTCGTGACAAGTGTATCCAGTTGACGTCTGCATATAATTAGTATTTAGTTTTGTGTTTTGTGATAAATATTAGTTTTGTGTTTTGTGAATTGTGATAACTCTATTTGTGATGTTAATAAACTAAAAATGTTTTCCAAACCTTCTGGATGTCAAAATAGGAAGCGGAAAGCTAAATCCTTAAAAGAAGCGGAAGCCAGTGCTAAATTACTATGCAAGTATTTGTCAAAACCACAAAACCCTGTCTCAAGTACAGAAAATGTAGCTACGAATGACGTAGCCCTAACTGATGAACCTAAGCTCAGTGAAAAAGACGAGCACTCTAAGGGACAAGAACTACAACTACCAGAGTGTAGAGATAGTTTACAAACTGAAACTGGTATTCATTAAATCGCAACAAATATAGCTGATGACACTTGTCAAGGTCAAGAACCTGTAACTGTAACTCATTCATTGGAAGAGCAAGAAAATGGTGGCCCCAGCTCGGCGGATGTTGATGTTACAGTTTCATTTCCATTAAAAGATCCTGCTACATGGCCTACACATCTTAATCTAAACGATCGTGATTGCATTATAGCTGAAGGGCCGTTCTCTCCATATTTAGAGAGATATCCCAGTACCACACGCACCACGGGTATATTATGCGGGGAGGGTACAAACCAGTCGTAAGACTGAAGGACTACGAATCCCAAAGATGGAACAAAGAGGTCATTTTCTAATGTATTTTACTATCGGCTGGCTCCAAATGGTGAAAAAGTTAAGAGACGTTGGCTATTGCATTCTCAACAAAACAATAGTGTTTACTGTTTTTGTTGTAAGAAATTTAGTACTGCACGTTCCAATAAAACTTTATCAGATCAAAGCGGAAACTGTGACTGGAGGCACATTGGAACTATACTGACACGTCATGAAACTTCCCCTAATCACCTAAAGTGTTATGAAAGGTGGGTGGAGGCGGAAAGGAGACTGAGAACAGGTAAAACAATTGATGATGAAAACCAGAAAATAATTGCCCAAGAAAAAGAACGATGGCAGAATGTTCTTAAACGACTTCTTGCCATAACACAATTTCTTGCCCAGCACCAAATGGCTTTCCGAGGAAGAAATGAAACCATGTACAAAAAGGACAATGGAAATTAGTTAGGGCTTGTTGAACTAATTGCCCAATTTGATTCTGTAATGAAAGAACATATATGTAGAGTATTGGCAAATGAAAAACAAAGGTGTCTGTCATACTTGGGGAAAAACATACAAAACGAATTATTGACTCTGATGGGAGACAAAGTAAGAGAAGAAATACTAAGCAGAATTAAAGGAGCCAAATACTATGCATTGATTCTCGACTGCACATCCGATTTAAGTAGGAAAGAACAGTTCTCTGTTGTTTTGAGGTACGTTTATGAAACAAAAGAGAAAATAGTTGAAATTTGTGAAAGTTTCCTAGATTTCTTTGAAATAACAGACACTTCAGGGAAGGGAATGTCAGAAACAGTCTTAAAAAACTGCAAGAGTACGACTTGGACATTTCTAATTGCAGAGGCCAGGGATATGATAATGGGGCAAATATGAAAGGAAAACACTCTGGACTACAAAAACAAATTTTAGAAAAAAACAAGAGAGCTTTTTTTGTACCATGTGGCTGTCACAGCCTAAACTTGGTACTAAGCGATGCCGCAAAAACGTCAGTACCAACAGTTACCCTTTTTGGAACAATTCAACGATTGTTTGTGTTTTTTAGCTCATCAACAAAACGTTGGAGCAAATTGTTAGAGAGCCTGTCACAATCATATAAGGCGTCATCAGTATTTGGGCCTTCTCTCACACTGAAAGAACTTTGTGTAACTCGCTGGGAAGCACGTATTGAATCACTCAAAGCAGTAAGATACCAGATTGTGCAAATCCGACAAGCACTTTGGGACCTGCACGAGGATGCATCATTTGAAGACGAGGTTAGAAGTGAGGCAAATTCCTTGTCCGAAACAATTGAAGATTTTGGTTTCTTAGTGTCATTGACTGCACGGTATGATGTCCTGTTTCAAATAAACATTGCTAGTAAGATATTGCAATCAAAGATCGTCAACTTACCTCAAGCTGTAGCTATTTTGAAGTCCGTTGGGGACTTTTTGACGGACTTTCGCGAAAATGGATTTGTTAGTTGTTTAGTGAAAGCCAAAGAGTTGGCTGAAGATTTAGAAGTCGAAGGAAAATTCAAAACACCCCGGGTTAGAAGGAAGAAGAAGCAGTTTGATTACGAAGCTAATGATGAATACCGATTGACCCCCAAGTGCGTTTTAGAGTTGACTTTTTTATACCACTTGTTGAAACTGCCCAAATGGCTGTGCAAGAGAGGTTCGAACAGCTTAAGGCCAAAATGTCAAAAGTTGAGTTTCTTTTTAAACTTGATGAATTGCCCAAGAGAGAGGACTTCTTTGTTAAATGCAAAGACCTAGAAGACCTCCTTTCAGATGGGGATGACAGTGACATCAAAGGAGCTGAGTTATGCGAGGAGCTGATCTCTATCAAGGACCTCATGCCAAATAAAGGTACGTTTTACTTTTACGTTTTAGCTATTCAAAATTTATCATCTTGATTTATTGTTTGATCAGTTAATTCATAATTGTTTTGGGCTCAAACAAAATTATTATTTTTCAAAGTTTTTTAATTTCCAAAATTAAAAAGCAGTCTTTTAATTCGTTTTTGTTTGATTTTAGGCGGGAAAACGCCTCTGAACGTGCTGAGCTTTCTGTTGGAAACTGGATCTGCAGACGCTTATGTAAATGTGTGGGTTGCTTTGCGAATACTTCTGACAATACCAATGTCGGTAGCGTCGGCGAAGCGAAGTTTTTCAAAATTAAAATTAATAAAAACCTACCTAAGGTCTACTCTTTCGCAAGAAAGACTCAACAACCTTGCAATTTTGTCCATTGAAAATGATATTTCATCGTCATTAGATTATGATGCACTAATAACAACATTTTCGGCTGCTAAAGCTAGGAAGGTCCACTGCTAAGTGTATAATACAGATTATTTTAATCAATATTCTTGATCTTTTACACTAATACTATCAATTTATAGTTATATTGATGTACCTTTTCGAGAAGAGTGAATACCAAAGTTTATATTTCTGAACTTTTTCGTACTTTTTGTAATGTACTGACATAACTTTTTTTAATTTTAATATATTCAAACTGAAATGCATTTTTCATGAATATTAAATCAAATAAAACTTTTGTTGTAGTAAAAAAATGTGTCTGTTATTTTCTACCTGACAAAACAATAAACTGAGTAAAAGAATTTGTTAGGAGTTTGCTCTTTACACAAGTAGCCTACAGTACAGCTCGCCTATTGAAGTTTGAAAAAGTCAGTTAAAAGAATTAGTACTAAAAGAAGTCATTTAAAAAAATAAAAATAATGAAAAGGTACTAAATACTTTACTTTAATATTTACTATTTATTACTACTTATTAGTTTTAGTTTTTGGTTTTTAATCCCTTTAAATGCCAACTTCAGTTATTACGTTCCGACAAATTACAGTTATAGAGCACCCATACCATTTTTTGGAGGGTTTTCTATACCCATTTTCATTGTAGGGGGCGCCAAAACTCATTCTTGCACACACAGCATTTTGCTCTTAGGCCGGCCCTGAACACTCAAGATCCGTTTTTTACCTACAGAAATTTAGAAAGTCTACCTACATTTGAATATCACTTATTTTGTGCTAATAAAATAAAACAATTCTTACCTTTAAGCGCCTACAGTGTTTTAGGCTACCTTTCGCACAGTAGTTTAGGCTATACTGTAGAGGTGGGCCGATATACCTGTAACAGGTATTTTGGAACGATATTTTTGTGGAACGGATGTAACAGTGACTGAAAAGTTGAAATACCTGTTATTCTCGGCTACGCTGTTCCGAGACACGCCCCCCTCGCTGTTCCGAGTCGAGGCACGCCCCCTACACGAAGCCACTTTTTCGTCCTGAATACTTCATTCTGCGCAAAGAGACGAAGCTGTTTTTAATAAAACGAAATAATTCATCCTGCTGTTACATTTATTCTCGTGTGATATGGAGATATATAATACAGATTATATGCTAATAAATTATATATTATACTAGTCACCAACTTGTAACTAAAATCGGTTGGTAAAACTTTGTTTTTACTCAAAAAACTTTGTGTTCCGAGTCGTTAGTGAAATAGTTGTATTTAATTATATTGAGTTATAACCTATAGAGTGGCTGATGTTGATAAGCTATATTATACTTTTTATTAATGTGATTTTAACTTCACTACACATCTCACGTAAATGATGAGATTGTTGTAATGGACATTTATGCACTTTATCTAGTCCTGTTCCTTAAATATCTGTAATGCATTTAATTTACTTTTGTTGTTTCTTATTATTTATAAGTTTTTATTTATGTATTTATATTTATTTTATTACAATTTGTTTTTTTATTTTTATTTGTAAAATTTTGTTTATTCTCATTCACTCTTGTGGCTTACTGTTATGTTTTTATTATACGTTTCTGATGTTTTTTCACATTATTTTTTGTGGTATTACGTGTAGGTCTACTCTAAATTATTTAATTGCCCCGAGTTTCGCAACTGATTTGTCTAACCAATGTTAGTTTCTTTACTACTAGTGAAAACTTAATGGTATTCCCAAAGGGAGATAGGCCTATAAATTCTCTTGTTTCTTATTTTCATTTAAACAGTAATAGTTTAATAAAGTCACAGTGTAAAGTAACACTGTTAATACCGTACTTTTAGTTTCAATTTATTTCTTATAACAAATTATATAAAATACAACGTAACCCTATATGTTACGCTACCTTAGCTATTAGTTTATAGACTTAATTCATAATACATCATGTGTTTGGCAAATAAGAATTGCTAAATTGTAATGTAATCATGTTAATAACGATACAGATGAACGTCTCCTAGTAGTATAAAAATTTAACATTATACAGGCGACAGTAAGGCGCCAGACGTTTTAAAAATGTATTGTCAGAAAACAACTTTTTAGTCATAAAGATATAGAATGCTTTGTTTGCTCATAGTAACAAAAAATACAGAATACCGTTAGCAGTTAGCAGGGTGGTAAAAACAGCCTTGGAATTATAAAAGAAATAGGTGCGAAAGCGGCTTGAGCAAGAGAAAGTCAGCGTCACTTTTGCAAGCTAACGTACACGCGGGAAGAACTCGCATGCCCAATGTTATAGCCAACCAAAAGTAGCGTCACTTGGAAGCGCGAACTATTATCAGCTGCTGAGTGGGTGAATTCGAATTTACCGGCAAAATTTTGAACAGTTAGCCAATTGGGGTATTTTTTTAGTTTGACAGTGGAAAGTGTAGTAGGTTCAACCATATAAATATTACCCTCGTAGGAACGCGAGAGAGTCTTGTTTTGCGTCTTAGAGTATTAACCTGGAGTGTCAGTCTCGGAGTCTTAGATATGAGTCTTATAGTCTTAGATCAATCAAAGGAGTTTAGTTGAATCAGTCGAAGGAGTAATATATCAGTTTTATTGTGACGATATTCTTGTTTAAGTAAACATGAAATAATTAATAAATCAAGTTATTATTCAATAATTATATATCTACAATCTAACCGGAAATTGTTCAACCTAATAAGAAGAAGCAAGCGGTTCGCGAGTGACTAAACTTAATTTAGTGCGGCATCAAGAGAGAAGAAGTATATTTACTATGTGCGCGTAATCTGAATTAAGTAAAGGCAGAAGTATACTTTATTATGTGCACGTAATACGGACTATATAGCCGAATTTAAGGTCGCAGTGCGCGAGCGTTAGTTGTTATCGCGTACGAGTGAAATCAAAAGCAGAGCAAGTAGTGATAAAGAGTGATGTGTGGGAAGTGAGATACGGAGAATGCAGGAAATGGATAATCAAAAATCAAGTAACAAATTTAAATTTAATTGATTACTAAAGTAGATCCAATGTAATATAGTCGTCTATCCATGGTTCGCCCGTTTCATTCTGAAAAAATTCACGAGTATGTTGAGATGCTAATGGTAGTCTATATCTTATGACACGGAAAGAAATAATTATTAAATATATATATACTTTATAGATATTAATTCGTAATTGTGAAAGGAGATAATCATTAAACACATATATGTAATCTGTTAGGTTAAACCGTAAATGAATTGCTCAGTGAATAATAGTTGCAAAGATTCAATTTGTTTCATAAATCCTAATGTTGAACAATGATAAATTTATAAATGATTTAATACTATGTTTCATAAATACGATATATTTAATTATAGTAAACGATTTAAGGAGTTATTTCTTTTGTAGAAAATGCGTAATGAATGATGATGTTGTTTAATGTATAAATCTTAAATAATATATTTCTATGTCTAGTGCTAAATTTATGACCTATCAATATCTCTTGTTTGTGTAAATGTAATACAAATACAAATAAGTAATTAGCATCCCAACAGAAGCGTTATTATTTTAATAATCCCTGAGATCTTAAATATCTCTGGCGCCCAGCAATTAAATAAAGTATAAATCATATTTGATATAATAAATATAATTGATATTATCGTAATTATAATAATTGTCGCCATCAACGTGGTGCAAACCTCAGTAAAGTTATAATAGTATAGGTAATATAATATCTTCAAATAAATACACAGCAAGTAGGTTTATTAATATATTAATAGGTTTATCTAGGTGAAAATAAACCTACTTGCAGTGTATTTATTTGAAGATATTACATAGGAGACCTGCAGGCAACTCAGAACGAGTTACTTACAAAGGATAATATAGGTTATGTATAATTAGTATGTAATAACAGGTATTTGTACCTGTTATTTTTTTGGAACGGTATTTTCATAACTATTATTTAAAAATAACAGTTTAGCCCACCTCTAATACTATAAAAAAAAGCATATAATATTATAAGCATGACGAGAATAATAAACGCGGTAAAATGTTCGGACGTCTTCGTTAAAATTCGTACCATAATCAGCTAAGCTCGGTCATCGCCCCACCATGCCGCCAGATTACAGGCTCCAACACGATGTTATGGCTCGTGTACAGACGCAAGTCACGTTCTGATTGTATTGTTTCCGTTTACCGTTGTACCCCACCCTTTCCCTTTGTAACTATTATTTGATTTGACCATTCAAGTCATTCAACCAACATTCCGCCGTTAGGTAATGGTCACAGTGGAACCGACATCGGACGATTCGACCGACGGCCGACGTCGCCCGAACTCGTCCGATCATTTCAAACAAGGCAAAAGGTATACAGGTGGTCTCAGTGTGTCCGACCGCATCGGCCGATTACACCGACGTCGGGTATCCATCGGGCGAATTTCAATTCGGTTTGTTTTTATCGGCCGATTCGACAACAGTACGAAATAATTCTCATCACGATGGATTGCGAGAAACTTATAAGTTTAGTTGAAGAGAGGAGAAGCTTATGGAACAATGAGGATGCCGCATATCACAATAGAGATATCACAAGACGTCTGTGGAATGAAATTCCAAATTTATTGGAAAAACAAGTAGTCCATTACAAATTGTTCCTAACCTTTTTGTCTATATTCTTTAGTCTAATGTTATATAATATAGTTTTAATAATTTTAGTATGTATATAATGAAAATCATTTTTTGACTATTATTCAGAAAACGGAACATTTTAATAAACAGATTTTAATGGATGCTTCGTCGAAGGAGGGCTGCCATGTGCCATCCCCTCCACCTGTCTTCATTCTTTCGTCGACCCTACTATAGATAAGTAATAAAAAGAACACGAATTGCACCAATATAGTGATACAAAAATTATTTTCTATCTAGCTGTTTTTATCAACAGTAAATTTAAACATAAAAAGAAATTACATTAAATATTTACACTGTCATTAGGTTTATTAATATTGTTGTCTTTGAAATACTGTTTGAAAATATCGCGTATCTCATATGCTCTTCGTGACGAGCGATTAAAACGTCTCAAACTCGTGCTGTCAAAGCTGTGTTCAGTGGTGTCGACGTTTAACGAGACGGACTCTTTTATACCATCTTTATCTATCACAATATTATGCAGTAAGCAAATAGTCTTGACAAGAGTGTCTACATGACATGGATCCACTTGCTGTTCAGTCTTTAGACATCTCCATTTGCTCACTAAAATACCAAAGGCACATTCGACCGAACGTCTAGCTCTGCTGAGGCGATAGTTGAAATTTTCTTTTTCTGTATCAAAATTGTTCCCAGTAGGATACGGCCTCATTAAGTATCCCTTTAAAGGATATCCTTGATCACCCAGCAACATGTGGGGTACATGTTCATTTGTCCCTGGTAATGGTTTGGGAGGCGGCACATTTAATGAATTGTTTTCCAAATTGTGATAGACTCCAGTTTCCATGAACACACCACTATCACTTCGTCTTCCATAATCTCCTACATCCACCGTAATAAATTTATACCTGGCATCAGCAATAGCTTGAAGATGAACAGAGAAAAATTTTTTGTAGTTGAAAAACTTGGATCCTGAACGAGCGGGGCATTTTATGCGAACATGTTTCCCGTCAATACTTCCAATACAATTTGGAAAATCCCACAAATGCTCATAATCACTCGCGACTTTTTTTAAAACTCTCAACAGATGGAAATGGCATGTGTTTTCCATTAAATTTCATCCAAATAGCTTCGCACGTGTCGTAAACGATCCTGGCGATCGCATTGTGAGAGATTCTTAAGAAGACTGCCAAAGACCTGAAGGCTAGTCCAGTCGATAAAAACCTAAAACAAGGTAAACAGAATAATCCCAATATTCATATAAATTTATATGTATAATAAAAATAAATGATTATACTCCAGGTAAGAATGACAATTTGAAAACATTTTATGGGAAATATAAACAATTTCATTAAATAATCGACAGCTGCAGTGGATTAGTGGTTATCACATCGAATCCCAACAGAATTTGGCGAGTAAAAATCCGCAACGTGTCTTTCTTCGGCTATGTAAAATAAACAAATGAAAGAAAAATGAACCATAGAATAAGAAATTCTATTTATATTCTATTTTTTATAAATGTTGTTAAATATTATATTATTTATCTCAATAATATTATGTTTAAAATATGGTTTCATTATTGTGTGTTCCAGGTTCCGGAGTAAAAACTAAATGGCAGTACTTGAGAGACACCTATCGTCGAGAGCTTGCAAAGATCAATCAACCAACAGGTTCGGCATCTGGGGGCGATTCGAAATGGAAGTTTTTTAAGCAGATGAGTTTTTTGCACAACACATATGCACCAAGGCGTCTCGGAAATGTGCCACTCCCTCACCAAAGCGACGCAGACGATTATACGGTGAGCAGAGAATCACTCCACCAGAGCATGTCAGATTGTGACGATGAATTGATTAAACAACAATCGGGCGAACAACAATCTGGCAATTCACGCAGCCCTTCTGTGTCTCGAGGCGTGAGTCAAGCGTCAAAAAAGCTTTTCAAATCTCCGAAGAAGAGACCACGACGGAAAAATGATGCTCTTCATGATCTAGTACAACTAGAAAAAGTAAAAGTCACCCACCTGCAGGAACTGCAAAATAAAAAAGGAGACATTGAAGAAGACGAGGATTACTTCCTTATCATGAGCTTACTTCCGCATCTACATGCTATAACACAGCACAAAAAGTTACAAACGCGCATTAGGTTGCAACAGGTGTTGCTTGAATGTCAACCTACAAATCAAAGTAGTGCCTCATACCATCCCAGCACACCTTTAGCTAGTCCGTCAGAATACTCCAATTGGAGCAGCTCACCTTCTCCTAGTTCGCAACAGAGTAACTGGAACACCCTCGGCTTTTCGACTACTGAAGTTGAACCTGTTTGACTAAACCCAGACCAAGCAGCTCCCAGCAATTTTTTGCGTTTCAAGCCTTGAAACACACAAGCGCTGTATTCACTCGCGGGGGCAGGTGTACACTTTCTGACAATTCATATCCTGCATAATATTGTTAAAAACTGTTCATCATATATGTTCTATGCTAAATATTTACAAACATACCGCCCTGGGCAAATATGCAAATATATGTATTGTTCCATTATATATATCATGTATTTAATATTTATAATAACTTTACCTCTAGATGTTTTTCTTTATTTGGAACATGTTTCGGGACATCCATTGTTCCCATCCTCAGCCTTCTTAATTTTTTAAGTTACTACAAATATTATATATATAAATATATATATATATATATATATATATATATATATATTGCTACGACAGCACAGAACAATCTACGCGTTTATCGAATGTGCCAGAAAGATCTCGACGTAAGCGTGTGGTGTACGTGCTACTAGACGCATTTTGCGAGAATCGTCTCGACTGTGCCGGGCTTCGCTCGGTCGCTCGGACTGTGTCAAGGCCGTAGTAATTACGTAATTCACGAGAGATAAGACGCAGTTTGGAAGCTTCTGGTGTGTGAGCGTAACTATAAATACATCGGGTAGCGGCCTTAGTTACCAGTTCCATGCGAGATTTTGGATAGTGCGGTTCGAGAGTATTAGTGCGATATATTTACAGAGCGGTTCGGGTTATTACCGTGTACGTGCAAGTAGTTAGTAGTGAAGTGTTGCGTTTTATATTCGGACGGTATAATTGTAATACAATTGAGTTTTAATATTTGTGGACATTTTATTGTGTGTGTACAATTTTCATTTGATTTGTTGTAGAGACTGTGTTGTTAATTACGAACTGTTTTACTGTAACAATTAAAGGTGTGATTAGTGACTTAACTGGTGTCTTGTAATTATTTTGTTTCCAATGTACCTACGACGATAGAATAGACCGTCGTAACAATATATATATATATATATATAACTAAATTTACCTCAAGATATATATAATAACAATTACCTCGTTATAAATACTAAATGTATTATATACATTATAACTATCTTTTAATGGAATAATAACTCATGGATATGATTTAATAACATAATGATTTAATCTGTGTAACATAAATTCAATTATTGGAAAATTCCATTCGATACATAAGGTTGTCACAGGGTCGATATTTATCTCAGGATTTATAATTAAATAATTTTAATATATTTCGTGGGAATTCTTGTGGCTTCTACGAAAAGTTCCTTTGCATGTTGATTAATAATAGAGAGTACCTTTACAAACAATATATTACTTATAATCTAAAAATTTACACAAATTATATATTAAGTTACATACAAGTTTTGACGATATTCAATTTGTCCGTCTCAGAAAATAATGTAGTTTATTAATGTGTACAATAAATGTTTTCCTTGTAATCACTGTTAGCTTATATATTTAATTTGGTTGCACTTTAAAATGTTGACTAGTGATTAGTGTTAGTGTAAATTGTTATATTGTCTAGTGGTTGTTCCTTGTTGAAAAAAAATATTGTCAAATTATACTTTACACATCTAGATGATATTGCTGAAGGGTTCCTGGTCGTTTCTGAATATTTTTCTTGATTGTGTGTATTATTTGTTCATGAAAATGGTAGTGGAAGGATTATTATCTTCGATGATGGTCCTTCAGATCTTCTTTCACACACGGGTCATCTATTTTTATATACTTTTAATTACCTCTAGACACACACTATTCAACTGCTTTCCATCACAATTAACAATTAAGTGTTATTTCTTCTTTCTTTTAGTTACCTACCTCATACAAATTTCTTAAATTTTGATTGGTCATTTATGTACAGTTTAAATGTTATAGGATCAACACCCATTACCTACATTATATTTTATAAATTACCTTTAATAGATAATATTATTATTATACTCTAATTATATATGCAATGTTTATACAATTATTAATTAGATAGTTATAAACAATTTGATACTAAAAATGCCTCAGTTTATAACTGTAAAACCTTATTAATTTGAATTTCTATGATATGTGGTGGAACAATTTGTTATGATTTATTGTAATTTCTACTTTGACTACCTGAGATAAATATATTTACATAAATTAACTGGTGACATAAAATCTTATAACATATAACAAAACTTTTAATAATAATAATTGTTTTTGACAGTTTTAGTTTATTTATACTGCTAAACTATTGTCTGTATGATAAACTAAAATTCTCTCTAATAATAACAAAACACTTCCATCAAAAATAATTACACTGTTTAACGGTAGTCTGTGTCGCTATTTCTTATGATCACACTCATTACTTTAAAGGTTTGTGTCCCTTTTCCTTTCCTTGATTATAGGCCTATATGATTATAATTAATACAATTTTATTATATGGATTAGGTACTCTTTATTGGGTTTGGATTATTATTCAGGGTAAGTTGATTAGGCCTACTAGGTTTATTTATTTCACTTTTTTCTGTTTACTGCCCTATTCTACTGGGTTATTTCTGGGTTTCTGGATAATATTATATAAGTCAAACCAAATAGTTTTCCTTTAATTTGCTAGCAATTATTATTTCTTGGTTCTTCTCTGGATCGGATTTCACTATTATTTACTATTCTTTTGTAACATTTTGTTTCGTTACAAATTGCCTCCCTTCAGAAGTAATTATTTCTGAACACTTCATTATGTGTGAGGACATAATTACTTATGTTTCATTTGTGACATTCTGCTGGTTCTTTAAATTGTATTCTACACTGATAGTTTTTTACTTTTCCTGGGTTTCTGAAAATACATGTTTATACTTCTTATATATTATAATGAGATCTTCTACTTGTTTTACTGTCAAATTATTTGTGCCTTGGTGTCTAAACTCTCTTATCTCCTGTAATTTACTGTTCCACAGGTCTTCATTTGTCATATTATAGATTATTTTTCTGCATTGGGTGTCATTATTTAAAAAATTTAATTCCCTAACTTGGTGATGGGTACGGTTCAGAGGGGCACCATCGCTTCCTATTAACTCTGCCGTCCACATAACACCTTCTGAGTTCAAGGACACCTTCTCCTTGCTCAAATCAATAATGGCTGAGTATTTCCTCAGCATATCGCATCCGATTAATAATTCGAATGGTAGGCCGATTGCGACCAAACATATAATATTAATTGTAACACCTTTGCTTTCTATTTCCAATGACACTTGTTTTCTCACTGTTTTATTTTGACGCCCAGTGGCACCTACTAAAATAACATTATTGACAGGTAAGGTAGGTATTATATTTTTACTTTGTTTCTGTATTCTCTCCAGTTCAGCGTCGTTAATAAGTGATACATTTGCACCAGTATCTATCATTATTCGTGTAGGAATTCCTTCAATTTGAGCGGTTATGTATAAAATTTCATTATGCTGGTTGATTCTACTTGTCACCGTTTCCTCCAACAGTTCTTCTCGAAGATTTTTCAAATAATAATTGTAAATAATAGTAAGATTTTGACTGTCCGTCCTTAAACTTTGGTTGTTGTTATACTTCAAAATTCTTTGATTTTCCATAATTAGTTTTTCATAATTAGTTGGTAGTAATTTGTTATTACTATGTTTTTGAATTTGGTGGTTATTGTACCCAGTAGTTAGTAGCAGTAAGGGGTCGCGAGGGTTTATTACTGCCTCACTCCGTTTAAATTAAGGCTATCATGATTATTTTCCGGGCATGACTGTTGATTTGCCTGGACCGGTGTGCTGGTTCCTGGTTGTTCAACCTCTCGGTTGTCTAATTGTTCACTTCCCCTTGATTCTCGGAAGTCCTCCTGGCTTCTACTTCTGACTCGGTTATAATGGTGACTCATCCCTCTGGGATTTCCTCTTTGATCATAACTGTTATTAAAACTGTTCCTCCGAGGTTGATGGTATCTCCAGTAATCCCCTTCTTCGGCACTGATGTAATTTATTCGGGGTCGGTACGAACGATTATTATTATAATTACCCTGATTATTATTGTTATTAACTCCTGAGTTACTCCTAAAATTATTATAATTTTGGTTTGTTCGGTAGTTATTATAATTATTATTGTTTCTATTACCCGGATGGTAATTTTGATTGGGCCTGTTGTTATCATTATTGTTAATTGGGTTTCGATTGAAGTTTGCTGGTTCGTTATTATTTGGGGTAAAATTTTGGTTGTAATTACGATCGTTGACATAACTATTCCGGTTATTCATGTTATTATATTGATTATGATTCATACCATGGTTATTATTTTTTGAACTGCACTGATCCGTTCGTTGTCTGCTTCTTTTGTAGTAACCCTCGTGTTCATAATTTTCTAATAAGTCAGCCATTGCGTGGACCGTTTTAATCTGGCTTCCCAGGCGTGCTCTGGCAATTCCTGTGTCATAATGGTATGCCATTTTAGTTACTAGGGATTCTTCTGGTATTCTTGGCTCTAGGTGTCTCGCCAAACATACCTTTCCCCAGAAGTAAGTAGTTGGAGATGTACCTCTATTTCCATCATATCTTCCCTGACAAATGTTGTCCCTTATAATATTTTGTATAGCTTCGGACCAGTATTTTTCTTTAAACAGTTTTTTAAATTGAGCGTAGTCCACTATCTCATTCCTGGTTGCTGTCCACCAGTTGTCCGTAATCTCCCTAAAATGCTCATCCAACATCTCTCTAATCGAGCTCCAGATAGTTATTCGATGTTTATTAAAATGTTCCTCAATTCTGGCCAGGAATTCCATGGGGTTTCTGCGATAATTTTTGAAATTAATTCCTTCTCTGGTTTCATTTGTGGAAACATGAGTAATATTATTTGGTCTGGTTCTAATTAACTCAATTTCTTCTTGATTTTGGCGTACCTGACCAGTTAAATTATTCACCGTAGTGTTAATATTTTCATACCTTTCTCCGGTTTGTTTCTGTAAATTCACTAAATTTTCTTGTTCCTTTTGTATTCCTTCTATTTGAATACGACTATTTTCTTGGACCTGGTCTATTCTAGTATTTATCACTGCTTTATTTTGTATGATGGTTTCGTTAGCTTTTCTCAATCTCTCATTAGTGTCAGCTATTTCTTGCTTCCTTTCCTCATCGATTTTGTCCATCTTCTGGTTAATTGTATCATTGACTTGTTCAATTCTACCATTAATTCTTCTTAAATTCTCTTCATTGATTTGTCTGAACTCTTCCTTCATTTGGTTATTATTTTCACTTATAGTTTGCCTTAAAGTTTCATTAGTACTTTCCTTAATACTATCAATTTTCTCATTTATCTGTTTTAAACTCTCGTTAGTGTCTTCTCTGTTTTGGTCAAATCTCTCCTCCATCTGTTTTATTAAATTTTCACTCATTTTCTCATTTGTTTGTCTGTTATCTTCCTTGATACTATCAATTTTCTCATTTGTTTGTCTGTGATCTTCCTTGATGCTCTTCAAATCTTCCTTCGTTTGTCTGTTATCTTCCTTGATACTATCAATTTTCTCATTTGTTTGTCTGTGATCTTCCTTGATGCTCTTCAAATCTTCCTTCGTTTGTCTGTTATCTTCCTTGATGTTATCGAATTTTTCCTCCATTTGTTTTAATAAGTTTTGACTCAAAATTTCATTTTGTTTCTTTGAGTTTTCAGTGAAGTCTTCCTTGATGTTCTTCAAATCTTCCTTCATTTCTTCCTTCTGCTTCTTAAAATTATCATTCGTTTCTTCCTTATTTCTGTCCATTTTTTCACTCATACTATTCATTAACTCCATTAATTTTATAAGATTCGGGTCTACCCTATCTTCCTTTCTTGCTACCATTTCTACATCCTCCACCGATGTTACTTCTTTCTCTTTCATCCTGACTTCCTTCTCTGCCTCCTTCGTCCGTTTCAATGACGTAGCCCTCTTACGCATCTTTACAATTTCTTGGAACTTATAGCAGTTGCCAGCTAAAAATTAGGAAATTAATTTGCTTGATTCAATTTCTTCACTTAATATTCCCTAATTTCAGCCTCACTAGTTGGTGCGCCAATTTATAATACTACTATATATTACCTTCCTGAAATAATAACTCATGGATATGATTTAATAACATAATGATTTAATCTTTGTAACATAAATTCCAATTATTGGAAAATTCCATTCGATACATACAGTTGTCACAGGGTCGATATTTATCTCAGGATTTATAGTTAAATAATTTTAATATATTTCGTGGGAATTCTTGTGGCTGCTACGAAAAGTTCCTTTGCATGTTGATTAATAATAGAGAGTACCTTTACAAACAATATATTACTTATAATCTAAAAATTTACACAAATTATATATTAAGTTACATACAAGTTTTGACGATATTCAATTTGTCCGTCTCAGAAAATAATGTAGTTTATTAATGTGTACAATAAATGATTTCCTTGTAATCACTGTTAGCTTATATATTTAATTTGGTTGCACTTTAAAATGTTGACTAGTGATTAGTGTTAGTGTAAATTGTTATATTGTCTAGTGGTTGTTCCTTGTTGAAAAAAAATATTGTCAAATTATACTTTACACATCTAGACGATATTGCTGAAGGGTTCCTGGTCGTTTCTGAATATTTTTCTTGATTGTGTGTATTATTTGTTCATGAAAATGGTAGTGGAAGGATTATTATCTTCGATGATGGTCCTTCAGATCTTCTTTCACACACGGGTCATCTATTTTTATATACTTTTAATTACCTCTAGACACACACTATTCAACTGCTTTCCATTACAATTAACAATTAAGTGTTATTTCTTCTTTCTTTTAGTTACCTACCTCATACAAATTTCTTAAATTTTGATTGGTCATTTATGTACAGTTTAAATGTTATAGGATCAACACCCATTACCTACATTATATTTTATAAATTACCTTTAATAGATAATATTATTATTATACTCTAATTATATATGCAATGTTTATACAATTATTAATTAGATAATTATAAACAATTTGATACTAAACATGCCTCAGTTTATAACTGTAAAACCTTATTAATTTGAATTTCTATGATATGTGGTGGAACAATTTGTTATGATTTATTGTAATTTCTACTTTGACTACCTGAGATAAATATATTTACATAAATTAACTGGTGACATAAAATCTTATAACATATAACAAAACTTTTAATAATAATAATTGTTTTTGACAGTTTTAGTTTATTTATACTGCTAAACTATTGTCTGTATGATAAACTAAAATTCTCTCTAATAATAACAAAACACTTCCATCAAAAATAATTACACTGTTTAACGGTAGTCTGTGTCGCTATTTCTTATGATCACACTCATTACTTTAAAGGTTTGTGTCCCTTTTCCTTTCCTTGATTATAGGCCTATATGATTATAATTAATACAATTTTATTATATGGATTAGGTACTCTTTATTGGGTTTGGATTATTATTCAGGGTAAGTTGATTAGGCCTACTAGGTTTATTTATTTCACTTTTTTCTGTTTACTGCCCTATTCTACTGGGTTATTTCTGGGTTTCTGGATAATATTATATAAGTCAAACCAAATAGTTTTCCTTTAATTTGCTAGCAATTATTATTTCTTGGTTCTTCTCTGGATCGGATTTCACTATTATTTACTATTCTTTTGTAACATTTTGTTTCGTTACAACATCAGGAAATGGAGTGTAGCAGAAAGTGATTGAATATATATATATATATATAATAACATAATACAGTGTGTGTGTGCCGAATGTAACTTTATTAGTTATAGCATTGTCATATATTTATCGTAAAACACAATATAGTTACATTATAGTCTTATAGTACGTCACTACCAGATAATCATGTTATATTGTGTAACTCTCTTCCTATTATGTAACAGATTTGTTGGAGGACACGTACTGAGTAGGCCCCATCAAATGACACAGTTTCAGTAAATGGTAGGAAATCAATAGTAATACAGTCCACGACAGTTGTGACGATACGTGACACCAAAAGTAAGATTTAAATTATTTCTTAAATAAGTAAAAGCAATGTGCAGACAGTACTCGATTTTTGGATACAATTTAATTAACAGCTAAGTGCTGAATTTAATATAAGTTAAAGTTGTTTACTGTTAGCATATAAATGTTTAAAAGACAATAAAAAGTTTTAATGACAGTTGTTCGATCAAAAACCGGGTCGTTAGGCCGCGGCCGGTTGCTACATAACAGCGACATTGTCGGCAACGTTTCGCTCAGGGATGTTCTTCAGAGTGCTGTGAAACGGTTGCGGCGGATCTCGGCCGAACAATACCCGACAGTTCTTGCTCTTACCCGAGAAATGTTGTCGGGTATCGTTCGGGCAAGATCCGCCGTAACCGGGTCGTTAGGCCGCGGCCGGTTGCTACATAACAGCGACATTGTCGGCAACGTTTCGCTCAGGGATGTTCTTCAGAGTGCTGTGAAACGGTTGCGGCGGATCTTGGCCGAACGATACCCGACAGTTCTTGCTCTTACCCGAGAAATGTTGTCGGGTATCGTTCGGCCAAGATCCGCCGTAAGCGGGTCGTTAGGCCGCGGCCGGTTGCTACATAACAGCGACATTGTCGGCAACGTTTCGCTCAGGGATGTTCTTCAGAGTGCTGTGAATCGGTTGCGGCGGATCTTGGCCGAACAATACCCGACAGTTCTTGCTCTTACCCGAGAAATGTTGTCGGGTATCGTTCGGGCAAGATCCGCTGTAAGCGGGTCGTTAGGCCGCGGCCGGTTGCTACATAACAGCGACATTGTCGGCAACGTTTCGCTCAGGGATGTTCTTCAGAGTGCTGTGAAACGGTTGCGGCGGATCTTGGCCGAACGATACCCGACAGTTCTTGCTCTTACCCGAGAAATGTTGTCGGGTATCGTACGGCCAAGATCCGCCGTAAGCGGGTCGTTAGGCCGCGGCCGGTTGCTACATAACAGCGACATTGTCGGCAACGTTTCGCTCAGGGATGTTCTTCAGAGTGCTGTGAAACGGTTGCGGCGGATCTTGGCCGAACAATACCCGACAGTTCTTGCTCTTACCCGAGAAATGTTGTCGGCTATCGTTCGGCCAAGATCCGCCGTATGCGGTTCACAACACTCTGTCGCTTTTTGCGGCCTGAAGAAGAACCCCCGAGGATGGAATTCGAAAGGTTGCCGACGATATCGTAAGTGCATAGCAACCAACCACGGTCTAACAGTCCGGGCAAGTGCATAGCAACCAACCACGGTCTAACAGCCCGGGCAAGTGCATAGCAACCAACCACGGTCTAACAGCCCGGGCAAGTGCATGGCAACCAACCACGGTCCAACAGCCCGGGCAAGTGCATGGCAACCAACCACGGTCCAACAGCCCGGGCAAGTGCATAGCAACCAACCACGGTCCAACAGCCCGGGCAAGTGCATAGCAACCAACCACGGTCCAACAGCCCGGGTTTTAATCATTTTGAGTATATTGATACCGGCCGCGCGAGCTTACAACAAAAATTAGTTGTTTCACTCTTTGTGTCGGTTCCGCAGTGTTCCTCATTGTTATCCAATACCAGATGCCGAGTGCTTTTTTTTTTCAAACATTGATCTTGTTATGTCGTCATTCTCGCAATTCATTTATACATTTTTTTGTATAGCTCTTCTTTTATCTACTCTGCAGGTTTCCATTGCAGGACCATGTCTCCCGTTATTTGGATACGGCCATATGTCTACTGGGACATGGAATCCCCTACTACTGTAATTCGCGACGTTTTGTCTATAGTCATTGTCAAGAGTCAACCTCATCTGATTTGGTTTTAGTAACCGGACGAACTGGCGTCGCGTTCAAATAGGCTGATTCTAACTGTACTTGGTAAAGTCTTTTGCAATGATAAATATTTCATTGTTCACGTTGTTTTTCCTCTTTACAACCTTGCATCTTGTGGTTTAGTCTTAAAAACTACAAGAAGAAACTTACAGCCACCTTGGGCTACGTTGGATTCGGTGTATACTGTGAGGAGAACACAGAGTTGGTCACAATGATGTGTGTGTGATGAGGCTTACAATGTCTCATACTTAATGCAGCAAACATTATTTACTTGAAACAAGAAAAACAAATAATTAATTAAACTTTGCATATTTTATACAGTTATTCAAAATTGTCATTGTCTTCTTACAGATATTCATGCTTTCTTTATCATTGTTAGCCCACTACTGAGCGAATTTACAAAAAAAAAAACGAATAGAGAAAAGTTTAAGTTCAAAACAAAAAGCGAATTTTATTACAAAAGTAAGGAGTGGCCCAAGTCTTACTTTGAGTTACAAGTTGTTTCTGGATTGTAAAATATTAAAACTGGGTATGGATTACGTTTTGTGTACATTATTTTTGTGTAATATTGTTCTAAGGGTTTCACGGCCGGTGTCAGTTGTATTAGAAGTATGTACCGGGCTGTTTGGCCGTGGTCCAGGGTTTACAGTCAAACCAAACGTTTCAGCAGGACCACTGGCTGTCATCTTCAGTGGAATTCGAGTCTACCTAACGCGGGGTGTCATACGTCAGACCCACAGTACTGTGCTGAAGGCTAAAGATGTCCCGCGGCGAAAGCATTTCGTTGAGTACTTGATGGCGGAGCGCTATGCGAGCCTCACATACACCTTCTTTATTCTGGTTGCCTGATTGTGTAGTCTTTACCTATACATTATTCTGATTGGCTGATGGTGAAATTTTTACCTGTACGCGGGACTTGGTGAATTTATAAGTACAGGTAGAGTCGCGGGACATCTTTCGCCTTCACCACAGTACTGTGGGTCTGACGTACGACACCCCGCGTTAGGTAGACTCGAATTCCACTGAAGATGGCAGCCAGTGGTGCTGCTGAAACGTTTGGATTGAATTTAAACCCTGGACCACTGCCAAACAGCCCTGTAGATACTTCAAATACAATTATTTTTGTGTGTTTGTTTCTCTTAATATGTTAACCAAACGACATCATGTTTTGGATGACATACTAACGGAGACAAAACCGGTGAACAATACAGTGAACTTCACGACCTTTAAACATAACTTTTGACGGTATGTGAACATTATCACAAGGGTTAGGTCAGACTATTAAGATCTTCAGAAATTTCTATCAAAGGTAATAGTCCTATCTAACAGGGGCGAAGCTAGGATTTCATTTCGGGGAGGGGGCTTTTTTCACCCTCATATCGTTTTCATAGAGCACTTTTTTCTCACATTATAATGAAAATCGTACCAACAAATTAAAACTAATAGGTAAATAATGGCTATAATTATATAATTTTATAAAAATCATACAGTTTGACATGGAAGCCCAATAATACATTTCTGTGAAATATAAATACGCGCACTTCAAAGAGAACGTTAAAATTAAGAAAGCAAATTTTGTAAGTGTATGTGTGTGTGTGTTTGTGTTGTAGGTGGTTACACATTCAAGAACACGAAAAATTTTAAATTAACGTATGTTTAATTTGACAATATATTGTTTTTCAGAGCTAGATAGAGTCTATTACAACAACCCATGCCTCTTACGAAAATAATGTTAAGAAATTAAAACTCATTTACATTATATGCTTTGCGATTGAAGTTATCAACAGGTAACATTAAATTAAAATATAAAAAGATATGTCGCTATTTATCGTATCCAGCGGAAAAACGTACCGTATCCTACTCTCTTTCAAGCCGACTTCTTTTTACTTTTCACCATTTCTTTCAACATCTGTTATATTTATTATTAAGTATAAGGGCTATTATTGTAGATTATTTAAACTTGTCATTGACCCAAATAATAATTTTTTAAAATTGACAAAACTTGGGAGTCAATTAATTACGTTTCAAAAAACACAACCAGTTTAAATTTTTGCTCCAAAATTTTTAAAATATTTTTCGGATTTCGGGGGGGGATATCCCCCATATCCCCTCTAGGCTTGCCCCTACTATCTAACCATTCAGATAATTTGAAATACCCTTCTCCAACTAACCCTTAAAATAACACCTCGTTTGGTTAACTGTCAAATACCGTTTGTTCTTACTCACCGTTATTTCAAATACTCGTTTTATTTTCACTTAGTTATTATACGAAGAGTTTTTACTAATAACTTATTATATGTTATATCAGCACTCTCTAGGATGTGATATTTGATATTACATATGAAGAAGACAAAGATATTGTTAATAAAACAAACAACTTCCAAAGAATATGTGGGACATTACGGAGAACACTCAAAGGAAAGACCACGAAAAAACACAAATAAAATTCTATAAGGTGATGGCAGTCCCCATGCTATTATACGGGTCCGAATCATGGGCACCAAGAAAGATTATAGACAGATGGAAACGTCTGAAATGAAATATCTTAGATCTGTGAAAGGTTGTATACGATTAGATTACATAAAGAACGAAGATATAAGACAGGAATTAAAAGTACAACCAGTAACGGAACTAGCGAAAAACTATAAAAAAAGATGCATGTTATGCGCATGTCTCCAGAAAGAATTCCAAGAAATCCTGAATTATAAGCCAACTGGAAGAAGAAATGTTGGCGGACCGAAACGGAGATGGTGAAGCCGGAACAGGCAACCTGCCTAATCCTGGACAGATAGATGATGATGATGATATCAGAACTATTGTAGTGCGAATTTATTGTTCTTCGAAAAACTGGCTTGTCCTGAAACGTTCGAAAAACTATCTGTTTCAGTTGACAAACAAACACCTAATATTTTGTCATTACTTCCAGTAAGAGGGTGTTACAGATTTATTCCTTTGAAGTTTTTTTAAAGATATTAGAGGTTATGTGGTATTTGCGAGCTGTACGCTCATGAAGTTTGGATACAAGTTTCATAAATAGAAGCTAATATACGAGTACAATACAGATTATAGTTTACGATATAAAGAATTAATTTATAAATCTGTACAAGAGGAGAAGACCGTAACATAACTCCGCGTGGAATCGTTAATCTCTTCATCACATAGATGATGACTGGTTCTATTCGCGGCTGACGTACATTTTTTACCTCCGTATCGAGCGTCTGTTTGTACTCACCGCTGTCCACGTGTTCTTAGAAACTCTCTACTTTCCTTCACGTCCTATCTATTACTTACGCTTTTATTTATACCTCTCTTTTACTCGTTTATCTAATGATTTCTTACGTGATGTCACTTCTAATTCGCTTGTATCTGAACATTGAAACTAATTTAAAAAAAAAAAATTACATCGTTGCCATTTGGGATTAAACTTTTCTTGGTCTTACATTTCCTGGGACAAGGAAACTAGGCTCTAACAAATTTTTATAAAATTTGTGTACTTGAAACGTAGATAGTCGTATTGCGAAGGTTATATTTTGTTTGATATATAAAAGGAAAACATGTTAATAATCTCAGTGTAGAAAAATTTACAGCAGTTAAGGGGACACCTTTTATTAAAGCGCTAATACTTAAGAAGAGATTTTTCTTCTTCTTCTTCTTCTTCTTCTTCTTCTTCTTCTTCTTCTTCTTCTTCTTCTTCTTCTTCTTCTTCTTCTTCTTCTTCTTCTTCTTCTTCTTCTTCTTCTTCTTCTTCTTCTTCTTCAGTCCAACGTGAGCTCTGGCTTCCAACACCAATCTTCTCCAGTGTCTCCTATCCATTGCCATTTCAATGTAATCTCTCACATCCATTCTTCTGAGATCTTGTAACACATCATCCAGTGTTACCATTCTTCTTAGGTCTTCCAGCACTTCATCCGACCGTCTTATCCTAGGTCGGTCACTCTTTCTGCTTTTATAGACTTACGCCTTCAGGATTTTCTTTGGCATCCGCTGATAAGCCATGTGTATTCGTTGAGCTTTTACGAATTTCACAGTGCCCTCATGCTTCAATAGCTCATATATCTGCTGGGTATTTCCATTCGTCACCTTCTTTAACCTGGCCATAACGCGTCATACACCTTTTTTTCAAACCTTCTTAGTGTTTCTTTTTCTTTTTTTTTGTTAACGTCCTTGCCTCGCCTCCATAAGTAACAACCGATCTGATAAAACAACCGACCGGTCTTATATATTTTTATTTTTGTATTACGACTATTGAGTATATATTGATGTACTGATCCAGTACTGGCTTATGCATCAGAGACATGGACGATGCCTAGGTCAGATGAGAGGCAACTAAATATATTCGAGAGAAGGATCCTCAGGCAAATGTTTGGTTAGTGGAAGAGAGGGGAGCCTGGAGGAAAACATATAATTTAGAGCTCTATAATTTCTAAGATGAACCTGATGTGGTCACATTTACTAAATTAAAAAGATTGGAATGGGCCGGGCAGATTGTACGTGCTTGCGAAAACAGAGTTGTTGGGAAGATATTTGATGTAAAGCCAGAGAGCAAAAGGAAAGTTAAGGCAAAAAATGAAGTAGATGGACGAGGTGAGTTAGGACATCATGACACTTGAAATTAAATACTGGAGGAGTGTGGCTAAGAATAGAGAAGAATGGTGAAATATTCTGAAGAAGGCCATGGTCCACAAAGGGCTGTCGAGCCAATGATAATGATGATGGTGATGATTACGACTAATAGTCTACTGTTAGCATAATATGAAGGGCTTTTCCTATTACCGTTTAATAAGAGGTAAAAAGGGGCTATGCGATAGCACAACCATAATCTTGTATATAAGCGTATTCAAATAACGAGCGGTAAAGCAGTATACCAGTACACACACATACACAGGCGCGTATAATTACTTCCAGTTTGTATTATACTAACAAAAAAATATATCCTGCTACAATAAAGATGTATAAAGTTGTTCAACGACGATCCGCTCATCTTTTTATAACTTTTGGCTTATTGTCAGCGAAATGTTTCATATTGCGGTTTACAGGAGAATACTTCCTTTATTGAAATAGTATAGTCTTTGATTAATCAATTTAAGATGTGAGTAAGATAAAGTACTTCAGCGTACTAAATTAAATTTCTGAAATGTAGTACATTTTTTCTAATGTAGTATATGCATACTTTATACTAATCATATACTTTTTGCCCGTGAATCCACTGACGTATACTTTCGTAGTTTTTCTTCTAGGCTTACAAATATTTGGTAGTAGCTCTTTTCCACTCACTAACCGTATTAGATAATATTCGTTTTCCTTTTGCCCCAGGTAGGATAACCTGGGAAGATTCAGACTGAGAAGAGACTGCCTAAAATAAGATTTTTTCGAAGACCTGCTTTCCTCTTAAACCCCCTCTGTATACGCAAATGCTGTGTAATAAACCTGTTTGTGTATTTAAAAATAGTTGCTATACCATATTAGCGTATACAGTTAAAAAAATTTAAAAACCTAAAAATTAAGAAACTAAGTCAACTTTTTGCGACGCTCTGGGGGAGGGGTCCGGTTCGGTTTGTTACCCCTCCCCCAGTAAATACGTCCCTGGTCCTGAAACATCCGAAAAACTAGGGGCTAGGGTTTTCGTATATCTTTCTACAGACCTTATTTACACCCACCCCTGTAAGCCTAAAAATTCTAAGCTCGTCACTTGGAACTCTGTCTGTTTACTGGGGAACACAGCAATCTGTCTGTTCTACGTCATCCACAGCAATTCCAAGTAAGACTTCTCCCTTGGAACCCTTCATCCCTGATGCTCCTCTTAAAATCCAGAGACGTTCTGAAGAAGGGCAGTTTAATAGTAAATGTTTGTGTGTCTCCTTGACCAACAATCTAGTGCGCCAATGTTACATACTAATAGTTCGCTACCAATAGTTTCTTTTCAAACAATCTCCTCATAACGTAGCAACCGCCCACTAACTACAATCGGGTCCTTTCTGTTCAACAGGTAACTAACTGATCATCACTCGACAGATTCATCATTGCATCCGAGATCCAGGAGACTGCATCCTATTTGCAAAACTCATTTTTCTAGACATCATGTCCATCTCCTAATCCCCTGAAATTCCCATTTGTTCCCTCAAACGGGTATATTCAAGAGAAACGTCTATTGATTTCCTCATTCTCACTGAAGTGCCTAAAAACTGCTATAGATTAGTCAATAACATATTTATCTATGTTTATAAGGTTATAGTACTTTGAAAGTTTTCGTATTTTTATTATTGCTATTAAATTAGTAACAGAATTCAATTTCCGATCTGACGATGACCTGAGAAGCTTGAAAGCACTAATCGGAATAATTTTTCTATAGTGGTGTGCAACAGTGATAATTCTATTTGTGATTATAACCACTAACACAACTTTCTAAATTAAACTTCTATTAAATTAGTATTATTATTTTAAAAAATTGCATTAGGCAAAAATTATGGCATGTATGGACAAACACCCCTTACGGACTAATTGTATTGAATAATAAGAGTAAAGAGCAGGTGTCACATTTCCGTTATCTTGGCTGTTACATCACTTATGGTGTGGGTTGTGATGGTGATTAGAAGTTGGTTAAGTTTCAGTCAATATGTGGCACAATTCGTTCAGTGCTGTCATGAAAAGCAAGGAAAGCGACTCGACTAAAGTCTTATAAGGTAATGGCTGTGCCAATGTTATTGTATGGTTCTGGGACTTGGGTTCCGGCGACAAAACATCTGTAGAATACAAGCACCGGAGATGAGATTCTTGCGACCTGTTAAAGGCTGCCCACGAAGGCATAGACTCTACAATTATGACATTAGTAGAGATTTGAACATTTTTAATATCCAATATTGTATTGTAGAGAACAAAGAGAGATGGATTAGGATGCCGGATGGCAGGTTGCCTAAGCAATGTTGCCAATAAAAGCTTGATGGACATCGAAGTATAGGAAGATCTAGGAAGCGGTGGTGAAGTGTATATTATGTTCTTTTAGGACTGTAACGGGTGATTCGATTAGTCCCTGATAGAAGAAGAAAAAGATGTAGAAGAAGAAGAAGGAGCAGGAGACGAAGAAGAAGAAGAAGAAGGGCGAGGAGGAGGAGGAGGAGGAGGAGACGAAGAAGAAGAAGAAGTCGCGCCTTTTGGTATCGGTCTGAAAACATTCATTTCAGATCAGCACAAATTCAACCATCTTTTCTTGAAAAGCTTCCTTTTTTAGTAATATATTTGGTAACTCTAGCGACTGACCTATATTCGACTGGGTTAGTAATCTCCACTCGCTTTTTCCCTAGCTTTGTTCTTTTGCAATCTACATCCCTACTTGTTCTTCACTTGTAAGCTAGTTCACTTTTTCAATTATCCCCCACAAACTTGGTTATTTTTATTCACTGTTCTAAAATGAGTTTAGTCTTAAGTTCCTGTTTTATGCCTGTGTGTCTTTCCCGGTCCTTCATGTTTACCCTTTGTACTCTTACATATTAAATTTCAAGAGCTTACATTTTACTCTTTGTCTAATGCTTATAACCACATAGGCCAATACGTAACGGTCTGCATACAGTATTAAATACTTTTAGCTTCTATACGTTTCTCTTGTTTACAAATGTATTCTCGATGTCCATCAAGTAACTCGTAATATTATTAACTGTTTTTTTTTTGTTTTTTAGCTTTATACATTGTATTATATTTACTTCCGGTGTTCGCCTAAATAATGAAACTGACTTGTTCAATCACGATTCATCCATATACGTTTGCTACTTTCATAAATTTTGTTTTTCGTAATTTTCATACTATAGTTAATTAAGCCCTCATTCCAAATCGCCGGATTGTTTTCCAAGTCATCCTCTTTTTCTGTTGCGTTAACTGCATCGTCTTCAATACATTCTAAAATTTTTAACTGTTTGCAAATTTTAGTAACGTGTTTGTATTATTTTGTAGTTTGTACTTGACATTATTTGGTTATAAACAGTGGTATCACAAAGTACTTAATTAGTGTCAGGATTAAGGTTATGCTTATACACTATCCTTTATTTAAACATTCTGTTACTGCCGCAGTAGTGATCTTTATCAAAGACCACAAAAAATTTAAAGTTATAAAATAATGGAAGTAGACAAATTCTTTATACCCCCGCTTGCCCTCCAGCGCGTACACATTATCGTAAACAAGCTTTAAGTTAAACGCCCTTTCTGGCTACTAGTAACTAGCGAGTTCAGTCGCCTGTGTCGGTACTTTTACATTTCTTTCTAGTACGGTACATTCTGCGTGTATATGTTGTGTGTGTGTGTGTGTGTGTGTGTGTGTGTGTGTGTGTGTGTGTGTGTGTGTGTGTGTGTGTGTGTGTGTACATTCTTTTTAACACCTAACGTTTTAAAACCTCTCTCATGCATACTTTTAACTGTAAGTTCCTTTTCGGCACACTTTTAGAATGTGATATATTGTCAGAACTTTCCATCTCTCTTTCAATAATTCAACGCAAACAGCAATATAGGTAAACACCATTTTTGTCTTGTCCTATCACCGCCTATGGTATGGATAGGATAGATAGGATAATTAGAAATAGATAAAAGTATTTCAAAAACATTCCATGTTTGCTATTTACTTTCTTCCCGAATGTTCTCTATCCGCCCACTACCTTTTATCTCTTAATTATATCATAAAATATTTCGTCATTTTCAAATTTAGTTTTAGTATTCATTAAATTATCTAACCCTTTCTCTTTTTCTGTAAATATTTCTAACGCGTCTTTAAGTTTTATTTCAACTGTATTACTAAAATTTTAAAAGTAGTGAGTAATACAGTGATACATACACACACACAAATAGAATGTACTACAAAGAAACGTAAAAATAACTCGCTAGTTACTATTAATAGCCAGAAAGGGCGATTACTTTAAAGCTTGTTTACGAAAATAGGTATGCGCTGTACGGCAAGGGTGGTATAAAGAAATCGTCTAGTTCCTTTATTGTTATTTCCGATCTGATGATGAACTGAGAAGCTTGAAAGCGCTAATCGGAATAATTTTTTTATAGTGGTGTGCAACAGTGTTAATTCTGTTTGTAAACATTATATTATATGTTTGCATCATTTTTGTTTGAGCGTGATATGCTAATGCAGAGCGTGGCGTGGCACCTGTGGACTCGCGGCCAGTTTCCAGCTTTCTAAACTGTTTGCTCTCATCTGGACTACGTTTAATCAAAGTAAACACCGTCGACTCTCCCCTGTCAGACGCACTCACCACTGCCATCAGTCATTGGTTTTGTTTATCCGCTGCACCGATTCAATAAATTTATTTTCACAGACGTCTCGGCTTCGATCGGCACACAAGAGAATCGCTGATCACGCTCCGAGGTATCTATAAATTTCACTGCGATCCTTTTCTGCGTCCACAGACAGTCCGTCATAAAGACGCATGTACTGTACGTTGGCAGTCCAAGAATTTTATAAATATCGTAAATAGTAATTATAGAGAGTTAGTAATCAGCTGACAATATGAAGTACTTTAGACGTTATAAATCCTTCAAGTGCATTTTATCTGTATTAACCTTATCAGTTTCCGCGGCAGATTTACGTCAGTCTTTCAGTAATGAGTGAACTAAATAAAAATCAGGAAGGATCAATGAATTAAAAAATTATTTTAATTTAGATTAAGACAGAAAAGAATTCATACATGCAGAAAGATTAAATACAGTATGGTTCTGAAACCTGGATCATAAAGAAAAAAGATGAACAGAAGATGCAAACAGTAGAAATGAAATTTCTGATATCAGTTAAAAGGTGTAAGACGACACCATACAAGAAATGAAGATGCAGATGTGCGAAAAAGTTTAAATTACAGGACTGCAGCCGCCAACATACTTCTCCTCTTAAAGGAGCTTCAGTTGTTAACAGCAATATAGGTACGAACTAAGAAAATTATGAGAACATTAAAAATTGTGTAGTTAAGTTAATGGACTGATATGTTATTATGACTTATTGTTATATAGTTGTTATATTTTGTTACTTAATGTTATATTTATTATATATATATATATATATATATATATATATATATATATATATATATATATATATATATATATTGTAACTATCCGCTCTCAGCGTACCTGCAAAATGTGTACATAAAATAATGTGTTTTGGATGATTAGTGCGTTCGCCTCGCACCGGGTCGTTACAGTAATTTTGGTGGCTAGCGATGTTCGTAGCGTAGTTCTGATCACCTGTATATTACGGCAGTAACCTTACCTGTTATTCTTAGGGGGTGTGATAATCCCGGGTGGCGCCAAGTCGTTTTACAAAACAACTAAAAACTGTGTTTGAACAAGTTATCAGCGTAGCGGGTTGGTGTATCCAAATCGTTCCCGCTCGCACAGCCGACTCAATCGTCGCTTCTGACGAATAACTGGCAACTAGCTTACTGCTACGATTTATTCTTCAATACAAGTAATTATTATATAGCACTCCCTATGAAATGATAACGCTGGTTACTCCCTGTAATGAATATTTTTTAATGGTGATATCTGGAAACATTTACAATTACAACAAAATAATTATCGTTTGATTACATGAGATCTTATTTTCAGGGCGGCGAATTAATTTAGAAACCATTTAACCTAGCGTCTGTTTACGTTAGGCTTATTACAGTTTTGGTTTAGAAAATCCGTGGATTCTTTTGGCTATGAGTTAAAGAACTACAATGGTTACAATAAAAATACAAATTACCTTAATCTAAGTGTACAAGAAATATAAAGTGTGCTGTTACAATCTGTTGTGTTGTGTTGTAAAAGTGTTCTGTGAGTTCGTGTTCAATTCTTAGGTTATTTTATGTTAACAAAGTTTCATTATGTTTTAATTTGCTTAAATACTCTATGAAAGAGAAATACTATCTTTATAGTGTGGTAATTTTACCTTTCAAAATTATTTAAAGTGATTAGGGTTGGTGGAAAATAAATAATTGGATAGTACTTAACAATTCGACGTGTATAGGCCTTTGTAGTTGGTTCGAGATAGGAATTGGCTGCATAAAATCAGTTTTCTTGGATTTTGGGCTTCATTAAAATGTGGCGTCCTTTCGTCTTGTGTTTGGACGTTCTATTTATGGATAATTTCCGTTTATTCAGGTCTTGGGTCTTGTAATATTGGTTGTAGTGGTCATCTGCTTCTTTGACGATTAGTTTTCAGCAACTTTATACTATTATTTTCATGATTTACACTGAAAAAACTTTCTTCCGAACTTCTGCATCTGTATGGCTTGGTGACGCTTCGCTTCTTTTTTTTTCTCTCTACTAATTTCTAACGGTATTTTTCTGTCAACAACCGCTGTTTCCATAGTAACGGTATTTTTCGAATAGGCTTATTTTGAGTTGATGTATTGTTATCGAAACTTCGAATCCTTCGTATATCTTCTGATTACTGTTATTCCTCCATCTTCCTTCCTGGTTAATAAATATCGTCACTATAGTATTTATTCTCGTTCATAGATTATTTTGATACCCCACAAGCTTGGGTATTTTCAGATTTTAAGTTTTTTCAATTATGTTAATGCTTGTTAATTACATTTCTTTTTATATAATAATGCCTATTACAATATTTTGTGTTATAAATGATCTACAATTTATCCTTGGTGATTCCTTCACCTCAGATTTTCTAAATTCTGATTCAATTTGTTATAATCTTTGTTTGTTTGGTTCTGACAGTTATGTTTTTTCTAGGCCTAAGTAGCCATTATAATAATTTACTTATTTCGTTCAAATCACATTTTGTTTCAGCCTATTGGGCTTACTTTGTTATTTTTATTAGTTGTGTTGTGTTTTGAGTCTGTAGGTGTTTTGTTTATTATTCAATATTGCTTTCCTCATTTCAATCTTAAAAATATAACATTAGGTTTATGGACTGCACATTGCATTCAGCCATATCCTCTTATAACAATAACATGAACACAATTTTTTATAAGTTATTAGAGTTATTGCTTTGATTAAGAAATATCATCACTCACTCCTAACTTATCCTTATTCGCTAATTTTTTAGTTTATAACACATATTATTTGTGTTGTGATAAACAACATCACTTGTTATTAAATTAATAATAGTCCTTTATAAATTAGGTATCTTTGTTAGTTTTTTGACTTCTCAATCTCTAAACAATTTTTATATTCCCTCCATGGTAACACTTTCCATTTATTATATTCTGGAATCCTCCCTTTTTACTTACTACTGGCTATAATTAACTTAACTCTATTGAACATCCTTTTAAATAAAAAGTCATTATCACTTCTAGTGTTTTTCTATCCCTTATACTATAATTCACTCTTAATACTACTTATTTATCAGTTATCTATGCACCGTTTATTTCCAACTTTCACCTTACCTTCACTTGTAGATCACTTATTGTTAATTACAATTTCACTAGTGTCACACTTCACTTTGGGGTTCTTACACCTACACTATTACACTATATCACTGTTTATATCATTTGTTTGATAGTGGGTGACCCCTATACTTATTTCTCTTTCATGACTTAATCCTAATGACAATTAATACTTAATAACTAATACTTACTGACTAATAACAATTATAATTTGTGGTTTCTGGTTGCCTTTTTAATGGGTAGTAACCGTTATCTCTCCTTCCTCCTGATAACCCTTGTTTTGGTTTCAATGCTCTTGTTGAGTGCTATTTTACTTGTGTTGGTGAACCATTCTTGGTTTTCACTTTTGCTCGTCTCCCTCCTTCTTCATTTTCCTTGTTCGTTTAATATATTAGGTCCTTTCATCCGTTTCTTTGGACATTTTGGGGTCATTTAAACCCATAAACTTGTTTCCTTGTGGCTTAGGTTTATTATTTTCTTATCCTCGTTGTTTATTTGTGGTTCCTTTCTTTATGTTTGGGTTGTTGGCTCAATCACTTTAAAATATTTACATTTTAATAAGTATGTTCCGTGGTTCCCTTCTTTATGTTTGGGTTGTTGGCTCAATCACTTGGGTTGGGTTAAAGTCGTCGTATTGTCGTGTTATATTCCTTATACTTTTATTTAAAATCAATCAGTTCATTTGATAAGAAGTATTTTTTTTTTACAATTATAAATATATTTTTTATCTCTGGTACGGGGTTGGCTATTTGTGTCGTGACAATATATATATATACTTAGTTATATTTATTTATGTGCAAGATGTGTATTTATATTGCTTGTATTGTGGGGGGTTAATATTTCTCATTTTATTTGGCTTCAGTTAAACTAATACTGTTATTTGTTAAATATTTTTATCTATCTCATTTGTTTCCACTATTTGGTATATAAACAAATATTTACTATACGTTAATGCATCTGTTTAAGAATCTGTACAAATTCATTTTTGTGGGCGCTAATGACCGTTGCTGTTGCAGCTACCTTAAAAAAAAAAGTGATTTAGATATTATTGCAGTTAATGAAATGCTTAAAGAATACAAAAGAAAATGGATTCAACATATAGAGAGAATGTCAGAAAGTAGAATACCAAAGATGACGAAAGATTAGAACCCTACAGGCAGAAGAAAAGTTGGTAGACCTAAGATAAGGTAGACTGTGGAATCGGAACAGGCCGCTAAAGCCTAAAACCTTTAAGAAGAAGATGATGATGATGATGATGATGATGGATTCACTATCACTGGGCGAGACTTTGGAAGGCCATAAAAATTCGATTCTATCATTCTCCATTTCTTTAGTGGGTACTCTGACGTATCCTCCATATATATATAGTCGGTTTGTAAAGTTAATGCAATTTTTTAGGATGTATGCGTTACCCCCACTCTGAAAACGTTTCAAGCACTCTGAAAACGTTGGTTCGTCAATATGTGAGAAGTACGGGGGACATTCAGTAATTAAAGAGACAAATGTCTGTAGAGAAAAAAAGAACAGTTTAATTTAATCATTATGACAATTATTTTACTTTTCATCATAATCCCCACCAACATTTATACACTTGTCCTGTCTCTGAATAAACGTTTCTATGCCTGCTGGAAAGAAATCGTTATGTCGATGTCGGAGTCATTTTAGGACATTTTCTTTGACATCGTCGTTGTCATAAAACTCTGTACCACGTAACGCTTCCTTGAGTGGTTATTCAGATGAAGCCAAGGCTGGACTATAGCGAGGTAGTGAGGTAGAATCTCCCAAGCCAATTTATTGATGGTTTCATGTGTTAACTGAGTTGTATGTGGCCGGGCGTTATCATAAAGGAGAATTATGCCTTTGCGCAGAAGTCCAGTACGTTTCCGCATCACTGCCGTCTTTACACTTCGCTGAACTTCTAAAAAATCACAAAAACCTGGCCTGGAGTTGAAACATCAACTGTACGTTCAGAATGTTGCTTGTCAGTCACCAAAGTTTGACCATTTTTAAACTGTTCTACCCACTTATAAAAGTTCCACTGTTCACACAGCGTTTTCCGTATTGTCTTGTCATACGAAAATAAATTTAACCCGGTTTTTTAGCTTCACATAGCAAGAAACGGATCACTGCACGTTGTTCAACTAATTTTGAAACTCCGAGTGGACTCACTATCGTTAAATGAGAATTTGAGGTTACGATCTAAAAAATTCGAATCAAACACATCACGGGGATGCCAGCTTACAGTTCTAAAACTATCGTACTCCGTCTATCAACCGTTTATCTTCTACAGCTTTTTGTCTCTTTAATCACTGAATGACACTCGTACTGAGAAAATTATCGAACACAGAAAGTAATATGGTCACCAGCAGTAACTTATGAGTATTTCAACTTTGTGTCACGAAAAAATGTGGATGGACTGCAATCATTGATAAACATGAGTTAAGTGCGTCTGTTAACGTAATTTTGTAAATCTATGACACTCGGAGCATTTTGTGTTATTTCCGTTTTCTCAAGACATTCCGGTGTCATGTGAAATCTGTCATCTTCTATAACTGACACACCGCCATGAGAGACGTGTCTCCACTAGTTCTGTATTAACAGATGTTACCGCCAAAGTACAAAATCAGGCATTTTATAGAATGCCTTGGAATTTCATACAATGACTGAATCCAGCCGGCAAAGTATGAAATAAACCATATTTCATACATTGGCTAGGCATTGTATAGAATGCCTAACATCTTTTAGATAATGTATAGGAGACAATGTGTGCGCTATGGTTTCATGTTCTGAAAAGTGTGTAGAGTGCTGGAGAGATATGCATAGCACGTGTGGACACTAGTGGCAATAGTGGAGATAAGTGTGACGATGGCAAGAAGCTGTGTACTCTCTGCTTCAAAGCAAAAAATGCAACTGAAGAACGAAAAAGGTCAAAATCATTTTAGAACTTCAGACAAAGAAGATGAAACCTGATTCTGACAAAAAATTTCCTCTAGCTCCTGTGGGCGCGTCTATTCGTGTTCCAATTCCTGAAGTAGACAAGGTGCGGGGAGATCTTTGAAACATCTTTGCAATCGTCGTGAGTGTGACAGATGACAGATTTTACAAACTGGGAACCACTAACCACTAACGGATTGTTAAAGCAGCTGTTCACAAGATCGCGGTTCACTGTATGCCCAAGACCACTAATGGGGGTTGAAGATGTTCCTGAACAAGAAACCGCACTTTGTTCTGCTGCTACTGCCCAATCATCAGGATCCGGACAAGGGTTCGTAAAATGTGTGTGCAAGACTAAATATAAAAAAAAAAAATGAAATTGTGTAAAAAATGAAAGAAAGTGTACTTCAAAATGTCACAGCTTTCTGTCTTGTTGTAATAAGTAGAGTATATTCCATATATTTAGAATTAATAAACACCAATAATATCTAATGTATTTTTTTTAACCAGATTGGTTTAAAAAAGTTCTTATACACTATAATTTTAATAAAATAGTATTTGAACATAATTAAGTAGAGTAGATAATTTCGAATGTCATACAAAGTCCTCCTTTGTGTAAAATCAAACAATTGTGTGTGATTTTGTAAAAAAATGTTTTCATTTTGAAAAAAGTAAGCTTATTTTACACTTTGCCTAAAGAATCACTGGCATTATATAGAATTCCTAGGCAATGTACAGAATACCTGGGAAAAGTATAAAAACATTTGAAAAGTATTCTATTCTATACTTTGCCAAAAAACTTCAGGCACTGTATGAAATGCCTAGCTATTCTATAAAACGCCTGGATTACATACTTTCCCGATAACATAGATATTAAAATACTTATGTTTTGGATAACTTAGAAGTTTATTTGATACGCATATGAAATTACATAACTATAACAAAATGTTAATGATTCGATATCAGACGTTGAGTTTTCGTTAACTACCGTTGCAACTTACTTTGTACATGGAAACGGGTTTCTGTTGGCTGAGGAGTACGAAGGCGGGATTATGAAGCTTACGTGTAAGAATTTTTAACTTTCATCTTGTCATGCTCCTCGTTTCTTATTTTTGAGTACAAATGTTACGTAAGGGGTCTTATTATGAGAAAGTTTTTCAAACGAGTTCAGTCAGTCTGGTTTGGTTAATTATGAAACGCGGTGTCTTCAAATTTACTTGTTCGCTAATTTGGATTTTGTGTCATGGTTTTTTGCTTTATTTCTAATTGAAACTCATTTTCGTCTTTCGCGTGGCGTATTATCAGCTACTGTTGCGTACATTGAAGTAGTCTATCCTACTGGATACTGGCAATTAATTTAATGTGACCATACATTTCATATCTCGTAATAACAACTTGTAATCAATACTCGTTTTACGTATTTCAAAAGAACGTTTTACATATTTTATTAATTTGTGTGTTCTGTGGAGATATAAAAATGTTCTGATTAGCATAAGAGTCATTGCTCCGATTTTGGTGCTAATTAATTATAGTAGTTAAGGGTAATAATTATATGATACTCTCTTAAGTCAGAAAGTAAATAAACACTCCTGAAAATCTACAAGGTGATGGCCCTTCCCACACTTCTTTATAGGTCTAAGAATTGAACCTTAACTAAAGGCCAGATCAGTCCTATCCAAGCGGCTGAAATGAGATTTCTCAGGCACGTGGCAGGGTATACTCTCCATGATCATAGAAGAAACAAAGATATATGGCAGGAACTGAATATTATGAGTATACTCGACAGGATCGCGCAGTATCGGTTGAATTGGTGGGAACGTCTTTGCCGAATGGATGATTGCCGCATCCCCGAACAACTATGTAACTATAAGCCGAGGGGACGGAGATGTGTGGGACGTTCGAGGAAGCGCTGGAGTGACCGGCTCTAATCTTTGCCTGTTTGAGACCGGAAAAACTATCATTGGTTTAATCCTTCCAGATGATGATGGTGATGATGAATTATATGATACTCGTAGAGATTTATTTTCGGAGTTTATCGATAAGGTATTTAACACTATAGAAAATGGGCGAAGTAGAGTGTAATTGGTGTCTTAATATGTTCCATTTTTCTTTCTTTACAAAAAAAATGCATTTTATTTTTATGAAGCAAACATGCCGTATTTAAAACTAATATCGAATTGAATTTAAAATAAGTTAGCACAACATGAAAAAATAATATTTAGGTGCTCAATATAGTTTTAACTTTTTGAATGAATTGTACAGGAAATCAATCCAACTTGTTATGTATGAATGAGTCGGTTTTTGGTTTGATAAGCGAGCAGTACTGTCAAAGGCAACGAAAGTTCAAAGGCACACAATATGTAAATTAAAGATACAGGACCGGATTTAAGGGTAGGCTGACCAGACTGCAGTCTAGGGGCCCGCACCACACAAAAATTTAAAAAAATAAATTATTGTAACAAAAATAAATGAATATTCTTCGAGCCTTCGATCAGCCCTGACTACATCAGTTGTGGGAGAGGCGGTGTTTCTGGACAGTGCTGCGCTCTTCACAGCTAAACAGTGAATTAACTAACAAAGAATAATCGTTCCGCACAGGACTGTCGAAATTCCTCGGGCATTATGGCGACTGTTCAAAATTCGCATGCCCAGATGACTTTTCAGCATACCAACGTTGCGTCCTCTATACACTTTTTACACGGACTTAAATTTGGTATATTTCCCTTATAAAAAAAATCTGTTCAACAGAAGTTGTCACGAATGAAAAGTAGGGGGTCCGCGCCACAACCTCAGCCTAGGGTCCCGCACACCCTAAATCCGGCGCTGGCTAGATAAAACAATATTTATCAAAACGACAATAGTAGATGCCAGCAGGTGTTTAATAGGCAACCACCTGGTTGCTGCGTGACATCTCAAGGCTATAAGATCAGAAATCGTCTGTCCCACGGGGAACCTTACCTATCGGCAGTTTATGACTTATTGGCAATTTCTGGTACATCCCAGAGGAAAGTAGGAGTTCTTGATAAGCAAATATTTCCTGGGGGGAAGACTTATAGCATATATATACACACACATACAGGCCTATATATATATATATTGCAACTCTACTTATATGCGTTGTTGTTGTGTTGTGTTGTGTATGAGTACCTACCTGCTGTCCGATCTTGCGGTTTCTTCCGACTAGGGCGTGTGGATTTTGGATTTGAATTTCGCAAGTTTGTAATCTCAAATTTATGGCAACAACACACAAAATAAGTTACTTTAAAGGGGAAGAGTTTTGTGAGACTGGTAGGCTTTGTCGTACAACAATAAAACAATGCAATATGGGGTAATAAAACGTTGTTTATTACTCCAATAACACACAAGAATAAAAGGGTTATATTATCAATTATCCTTACAGTCTAAACAATGAATCGATATTGACTAATGTTTTTCAATTGGTTGATAATTGAAAAGAAGTTAAACTCGTTATTTGACAAGTTAATTGCAAGTAAAAATTTAATTAATTAATTAATTTAATTTAATTTAATTGCTTTAAATAAATTGGATTTGAATGTTAATAAAAATAAAATATAAAAACTCTGAAGTTAATTGAATATTTTCCAAAAATAAATTAGGCGTGACAGTATAGTTCACGTCATTTCATTTTCTAGTGATTTGACTCTGTTATACTGCAGTATGAGCTAATAATTAGATTGTTTGTTAAGATTTGTATAGCGCTTTCGTATTATTTCTATTGATTCTTAACTACAGCTTACTAATGGCTTAGACTGCTATACAGATTATCACAATGAATTTATTCTTATTTACTAGAGTCTTTGATTTTTGTGGCACCTGAATTGTTTAAATTACAATGCTTTTAATTGAAAAAGATAGAAACTTTTACGTTTGAAAAATAAATAAGTTGATTTTGCTTTCCTGTTATTGAAGTGGATGGTAGAGTTGCTCCAAATATCCCTCGCTGTCCCGGTCCGATCTGCTAGAGATAGTGATCTGCTTAGAGCGTCCTGGATTCGGTCGTTGAGTTCAGAATTCGGCAACACTCTCCCCTCCTGCTGTTTGTTGTAGATTTTAACGTCTGCGGCTTTCTGCTGGAACTGGTTTACGTCCCTCGTCGATTCGCACGTCGCACGTCAGCGTGTGTGTGTGTGTTTCGTTCGAGTGGTAGCTCTGCTCGTCAGCTGGTTCACCAATGATTTAGACGGCCTCTCTGTCGTATTCTTGAAGTCTGGTCTTGTAGTCTGGTGGATCTCTTGCGTGCTTATGACCACAGCTTGTAGTACACAATAAGCTTGTTTGTTGTAATGAAGAGTATCTCGAATTGACGCAATAATTACGAGTTGTACAGTTGATCTGTATTTACTATGTTCGTAATTATGTGTGTTGACCACGTAGAGTCTTCTGATGAATCTTCACAACTATGGTTACGAGACGATCGAAGAATTACGTCCGTACTTCGCAAATACTGGCAGTAGAGTGATGGTTCAGCCCCAAAACACCGCGCTGGTCGGGATTTCGTCAAATGATTTGATTGGCTGACACACTCTCCCTACTACACAAAATTTGAATTCCCTCAGTCCGTGAGAATGAAGTTAGTTTCCCACAGACGGAGAATTAATATTATTACTAATATTATTAACCAGGCGGAACTAAATTGTCGGTCCGGATTTCCTGTGATAGTTTTATTTTGCAATATCTTGGTTGCAAACCAAGTTGTGCTAAATCTAAAATATACAATCTGTTGGAAATTATTATATTTATAACATATTAAAAGCTCATTAATGTAGCTCCATTTTTACAGACGTTATTCACATTAATTAATTAACTCTTTTATTTGTTAATTATATTGCGTAAAATTTGCACACGTTATTATTAATATTTCGGCAAACATTTTGGCTATCTTGGATTTCGCCTTAATTTATTAGTTTCCGAGATATTAATAATTAAGAGTTTGGGTGTGGCTATTCATTCTACAGCGAGCTGATTACATAACGGCCACGTGTGCGTCGTTTTACAAAGCATTATTTTCATCGCTACTACATACAAATGGAGTTTTGACTATTACAATTTATTTAAACATGATTCTAGTATACAGTTGACATATAACTCCAAATAATTGATATTTGGTGCTGTTATAATATATATATTGTAACAATACGTATATTTGCATATTTGCCCAGGGCGGTATGTGTGTATTGTAATTAGTGTAAAAATAATAAGACGAACAGTTTTATACAATTTTGTGCGGGAAAATGCAGCCTCTGGCCTGTCGAAAGTGCACCTGCTTTAGTTAGTAGTTAGTAGTTAAAAATACAGCATGTGTGTTAATATAATTAAATTACCTTATTCGGTCCACCTCAGTGACACTAGCTTCTTTCGTTCAATGACGCGTTTCGGGATGAAATCCCATCTTCAGATACACAATATCAATCAAAACGTAAATGTATACCACATTTTGTGGTTATGTCATAATTTAAAATCTTTAAAATCTTTTAAATAAAATATACAAAACGTAACAACTGAATCGCTCGGAGCGCTCGCATGCATGCACGCTGTACCGCGATTTCCTTACGACTAGTTATAATTATCATTCAACCGTATAGCAGTGTCAAACAGGTTATTAGATCCGAAGATCGTTTGATCATTTAATATATTATTTTTGGTTGTTGCATTTTTTGTAGCTTTATATATTTCGAACTCCTCTAGGCTATCCATTAATTTACCCTTCTTGCAAGTATGTAACGCTACGAAATTGTTTTCAAAACTAGTACAATTATGACCTTTTGTTATTAAATGTTGTGCAAAACTGGAATTATTATTATTTGTTTTAGGAATATGCTCTAAAAATCTTGTATAAAAATCTCTGCCGGATTGGCCGATATAGAATGCTGCACAATTATCGCATTTTATTTAATAGACTCCTGATTTATTTTTTAAAGGAATATTTATTTTAGTTTTGAAAAAATTTTATAAATTATTACAGGTTTTGAATGAAATAGTATATCCTTTACTTTTAAAAACAGATTTTAAAATATTTGGCATCAAACCAGTATAATTAGCTGAAATGAATTTTTTATGTTTTTTATTATGTTTGTTAATAATGTTGGTATTTTTATTTTCTAAACGTTTTTTATGTTTCATTATCATTCTATCAATTATTACTGGCCTGTAACCATTATTTAGAGCTATTTGTTTTATAATATTTACTTCTTGATCATAGTCTTCGTTATTAAGGGGAACACAAAGTAATCTGTCAATAAAGCTGTTAAATGCAGCCATTTTTTGGGCTGGAGGATGAAATGACTTAGCATGTATAACCGTATCTGTGCATGTGTGCTTTCTGTATATTTTGTATTTCAGGTCATTACCGTTATTTGTTATGGTTCGATCCAGGAAATTAATATTTTTGTTATCTTCAATTTCCATAGTGAATTTTATTTTCTTATGTATTTTATTTAAATAGTTATTAAATGACTCGAGCTATCTATTGTTACCATTGAAAATAACAAAGGTGTCGTCCACATATCTTGAATAATATACTATTTTATTGTCAAAATAATTGTTTTTTAAAATTTTAGTATTTTCTAAATGATTCAAATAAATATCAGCGAGGATACCTGAGAGTGGAGAACCCATTGCTAGGCCCTCATGTTGATTGTAGTATGAACCATCAAACGAAAAATAGTTTTGATTAAGTACTATTTCTAATATTAACATTAGCTGATTAATTTTTCTTATTTCCAAGGTATTATTATTTATTAAATTTTGTTAGAGTAATTTTAAAGTTTCATCAATTGGGACATTGGTATACAGATCCACTATGTCAAAAGACACTAGCTTGTAACTAGGCTTAATATTAATATGAGGTAATTTTTCAATAAAATCTTTATAACTTTTTATACTCTGGTTATTATCTAAGCTTATATGTTGTTTGATTATTTTTACCAAGGTTTTTGCTACTTTATAGCTTGGAGCGGTTGTAAAATTTACTAAAGGTCTAATCGGTGTGTCTTTTTTGTGTACTTTGGGTAGACCTTTTAAGCATGGTGCACTAGCTTTTATTGGTTTTAGTGAGTAGCATATATGTTTCTCAAATAGATCTGTACATTTATTTATTGTTTTATTCAATTCTAATGTGTATTTTTTGGTGGGATCATTATTTAGCTTTGTTATGTTGTTATTATTAATGAATTTGTATACCTTTTGTTTATATTCATCCAAGTCTAACAATGCTATAGTATTGCCTTTATCAACCTTCGTTAAGTAAATGTTATTTTGTAAGAGTTTTTTATTTAGCTGTATAGCTGTTAGTTGTTCATGTTTTGTTTTTGTATAATTTAATTTCTTTTGTTGATGATAATTATTATTAATTGCTTTATTGAATCTATTATTTATTAATATTCGTAGTTCATTTCGTTCATTTAAGTCTGGAACACACTTAATTACAGATTAAGCTTCAACTATTTCTTTAATTATGTTATTTTTATTTTTAAGATTCGGTGGAAAATTGTAATTCAGTCCTTTATTGATAAGACTTTCCTCTGTGTTCGTGAGAACCATGTTAGTCATGTTTATCAGTCTAGGGTAGAAAGCACGTTCATTATTGAATTTATTATTGTTTTGATTGCTTATCAAACGGTCAATTTTATTAGTTTGTTTATTTTAATAACAAAAGGTCATAATTGTACTAGTTTTGAAAACAATTTCGTAGCGTTACATACTTGCAAGAAGGGTAAATTAATGGATAGCCTAGAGGAGTTCGAAATATATAAAGCTACAAAAAATGCAACAACCAAAAATAATATATTAAATGATCAAACGATCTTCGGATCTAATAACCTGTTTGACACTGCTATACGGTTGAATGATAATTATAACTAGTCGTAAGGAAATCGCGGTACAGCGTGCATGCATGCGAGCGCTCCGAGCGATTCAGTTGTTACGTTTTGTATATTTTATTTAAAAGATTTTAAAGATTTTAAATTATGACATAACCACAAAATGTGGTATACATTTACGTTTTGATTGATATTGTGTATCTGAAGATGGGATTTCATCCCGAAACGCGTCATTGAACGAAAGAAGCTAGTGTCACTAAGGTGGACCGAATAAGGTAATTTAATTATATTAACCATAAAGTGACTCGGTACGTAAAACATGAATAGATTGAGACAGCATGTGTGTGTTTGTGTGTGTAACGCCAGCTGCGACACGAGAATATGGGGTGATGCTACGGCTGTACTCAGGTTTTAACAGGATTAAACTAAACTAATTAATACGTTTTAAACCTGTGAACAAAGACTTACACCAAGTATAAAGACACCATTACATAAAGAAATTTTTAATGAATATGGTGATATAAAAATTATTGCCAAATGTGCAATATTAAAGATTCGAACTAATTAATATTAATTACTAGTGTAATTAAATAGTAGTTAATAAGTCTGTTATATGTGAGTGACCAGAAAAAAATTACGCAATGATATCACTCATGTGACGAGTATGTTCATGAGTTCGCGATAATTAACCAAAAAGTGACTGTAAGTAAAAGGACGCTTTGCACGAATTGACAAAATCTGACATGTCGAAAACAGTCCTGAACCTGTCAATCGCCTCCAGTATAAATACCACTGGCAACTTTGGGCGATCGGACACTCAGACTCAAGAAATCTACACACGACGTCACGCTGCCCGTTTGCAGATCGACCTAGACACACACACTGTACCACACTCACACCAAGACGTAAGGAGGAATTCTGGAGCATCACCAACAACAACCCTTAGAGACAACGAACACAGCATCAGAATAATCATCATCATACTCTCAGGATTCTGGACACACATACACACACGCGCGCGCGCAACGATAACGGCAGATATACGCAGGTGATAACAAAACAATTATATTATTTTTATTGTGAAAAGAGCTCTTAAAAAGAACTGAACTATAAACATTAAATAATTAAAGTTAGTAAGTTAAATATTAGAAATAAGAGAATTTAATTTGACAACAAAATTTATAAAAGAAATACCAATCTTTTGTCGTATTTTTTTGGGTGTGTCAATATAAATCTATAATAGATTGGAAGTAAATGTAATATCATTGTTATCTGTGTATAGCAACAATAAATTCATTCTTGAATCTTAATATTATTTTGTCTGTAAATGAGTTGCTATCATTATTTAAAATTTGAGTTAATTTCAGACACACAAAAATAAAAATAATTTAAATAACTTGTTTAACATGTTTATTAGTTAGTAAGATTATATGGGTGTTTATTTTTGTTGTATGTTATGAATAGCATAGCAGGTTACAGTATATCTGTAAAGCTTATAAAGGTAAATATTTATTTGTCTAATGTTTGAAATTTTAATATTTAAATATTTTTCTATTAATTAATAAATCTTAGAATGATTATTTCGAAGCGGTTTTAAATGATTATTTCATGTCAACAACATCTCACTCCTCTTTAAAAATTATTTAATTATTGTGCAACTACATATACTTGACGCAATGAGAAACAAAATCCTGCGACCTGGCCGGTGTAATACACTTTATACTGGGTGATTCAAAAAGGACTTTACAAATTTGAAAGCATACAGAAATTTATTCAGATAACTTACAGAGTCGGTTGAGGTGTCGTTTCAAAGCAAAACACATCAAGTTTGTCATCCAACATTCACTGTGGTTCGATGTGGCTACCATTTGTAATGCGGCATACATCCCACCTGAAGTCGATTTCATTCACTTTAGCCAGTAAGTCGGGCGTCACTTCTGCAGCAGCGGCGTTAATTCGAAGTCTCAGCTCAGCAAGATCACCAGGTAAAGCTGGTACAAAAACCCGCTCTTTATGAAACCCCAGAAGAAAAAATCTACCTTTGTCAAATCTTGGGAGCAAGGTGGCCATGCAATTGGACCTGCACGACCAATCCACCGACCTGGGAATCGGGTATCAAGAAAATTTCGGACTTCTACGCGGTAGTGAGGTGGTGCCCCATCTTGCTGATAGTAAAGGCGTCCATCTTGGTAATCCTCGTCTAACTGAGGAATCAGAAAATTTTCTAGCATATCCAGATACACGATACCATTTATGGTTGCCTCCTGGAAGAAGAACGGGTCGTACACTTTTTGTTTGCTAAGCGCACTAAAAACATTGACCTTAGGGCTATCACGAATATGCTGCATGGTTTCATGGGGGTTTTCACTACCCCATATTCGGCAGTTATGGGTGTTCACCTTGCCACTGATGTGAAACGTTGGCTCACCACTAAAAATTACATTGTCTAAGAATGTCTCGTTGTCTGCAATTCTATCAAACATTTCCACACAAAATTGCTGGCCAGCGACTTTATCTTCATCTGTAATGTGGTGAACTATGGTTAGTTTGTATGGCTTCAAGTGCAAGCGTTTATGTAGTACGCGCCAAACAGTCGGTTGTGGAATGCCAGTCTCACGTGACGCACGTCTAGTTGATTTCTTAGTACTACGGGAAAAGCTTTCTCTAAGTTGTTCCACAACAGCTTCAGGAACTTGTGGACGTCCTGGTGATTTTGCATGTCGTACAGAACAACCAGTCTCAACGAATGTTTGGTGCCAAGAGTAAATTGTAGGCCTACTAGGAGGCTCCCTACCATACTCCGTACGGAATTTACGTTGAAGCGCAGTTGCTGATTGTGTATCGTGAAACCAAAACACACAGCGAGCACGTTCCCCACCAGTAAAAGTAGCCATTCCAACAACAATGGTGACAGCGCTGCTGGTGGGTGTATTCGTTATTAATGGACTACATGAGTCAAAACTTGATGCGTTTTGCTTCAAAATGACACATCAACTGGCTCTGTAAGTTATCTGAATAAATTTCTTTTTTCCTTTTTGAATCACCCTATATAATATAATTATAATCATATTACGATCAAACTAAATTATAATTTAAGTTTGAATTATCCTCGTACATTAAACTTAATCTTCAATTTAAATTGAATTACAAGTTCCAACTGAAAAGTATGCGACCGTTTGAATATTATGGGAACCGGTTGTGCAAGTGCATTGTAAGTCTACAGCCAATCAGACGGAATCTTTTGACATTACTGTATTGCACTATTCAGTTAGCTGTGAGACTGTGTTGTGTAAACATGTGTTGTGTGTGACCGCAGTATTCATAATTTTCTTCCACATTTGGAAAAACTGGAATTGGTTTCGGGATCATAGCCATAAACTCATTAGTCACATCTGCTTCTCTGTTAGGACATCACATCATTAGTCACTCATTAGTCATCTCTGTTATAACTTTTTTGAGGAAGTTATGACATGACTGCTAGTGGTGTCAGGGAAATCTTGTCCAACTTCAGCATGAAATTCATTTTCTTTTGCGACAGAGTTGTGGCATGAATTTTTCTATCCCACATTTCCAGTGGTGTGGTGTGGGTACATAACACCTGTTGCCGGTTGTGGTAGGCCTACAACTTAACCTGAAAATTAATTCGAATTTTTCCTTGTACCAAGCGTTCTTTTTAGAGCATTTTCTATCATTCGCTGGGAGAAGAAGAGGATCCCGATTCAACGGGATCTGACTCTCATTATACTTACACAGAATAAATCAGAACACAATCAAATTAAAAATAATAAAGACAAACAGAGAAACACATGACTAAACTGTGATGGTACAAAAGGTGGGTCTTTATTTTTATTAAAATCATAAATTTATTTGTATCAGTTTGAGCAGGCCCATGTATAAAAGAGTTTATGCTAACAATGAACAGTGACATAGCTTTGCAAGTGGGTGTGGCAATAGAACGCAATATCATTCCGAGAAATCAAGTGTTGTGTTACGCACAAGTACGCGCGAACACCAGCATGCGCACGGAAGCGACGCTTACAGCCTCGAGCCACGCCAAGTAAAATGGCTAAGATGTAAAATTTTCTCGCCGCGTGGTTTGGATGATGACGGAAGTCCGTGATGACTCCGCCCACCTGAGTCTCGTGACTCGTGGCAGTGAAATATCGTCAACACCCTGGGAACATTAACAACCCATGTTCCCGGTGCCACTACTAATAATTTGCCACATGAAGGTTGTGAACGACGGCGAAATTTGGTAGCCGAAAGGCAGTGACTTCCGCCCCATGAACGAAGCAGTCGGACAATAACATCTTAACGCATTGGACGCGAGCAGTGGTGCGTCCACCGGCTGGGCTCAAGTTGTCATTTCACATGCAATCAAAAATGTGAATCAAGCAGTGGTGTTTTACGAGGCGGCGGCGGCCGTTTGACTTAACGGGCTGGCGAGCCGAGAATTTAGTAACAGTAACGATTTTGGACATACACTCAGTGCGGAACGAAACGGGGAAGAACGCCGATGGTTAAGTAAACCCAGATTAATTTGACTGTATTAATAATTGCATTTTAAAGCGCTCTAAAAGAATGGGGATATAAATTGGTATGAATGAGTGAATGAGCAAGCTTGGTCGTCTTACGTAATATAAGATATTAGAATAAGCATACGATATTAAAATGAAGGTTTTATTTTACTTATGTTTGAAAGAAATAGTAACATGATATTTGGAGAGAAAAATGAATAATTCATAAATTGAAAAGAGTATACAGAATGAAATAAAATTGTAGTTGTTTTACACAAATGCAAGTCGAGTATGTTATTAATGTAACCTTAAAGTCATACTTGTATTTCGCAGTTCGTGCGACGTAACCTTGGACCGGATTAAGGTAAGTGGGAGGTATATTTTTATTATTATATAAATGTGTTAACATGTAAATACACAAAACGAACAAAACACAAATAGATACGTAGTATCTACTGCACGTCAGATCCGAAAACAAACATAGCTGCTAGCTGAGCATTTTGCCGATTTATACAGTGGCAGTACATTGTGTGGACGAATGTGTCCCCCCCTTCACACTTTGTACAGTGACAACTACTACCAAGGTCAATTATTGTACGCAGTCTGATTGTATGATGTCAGAGCCGGCAATACAAGACACTGCAAGCACTTTTCTTCAAGTTTCCCTATTAATATTGTTCAGATTGCAAATTATTCAACAACTAAAGTATTTATTCTTTGTATAATTAATAATATTATTTTCTCCTATTTCCAGTACTGTTGCCGCTGGCAACTGCGGTTACATGGATGCCATGCTACTGGACATTTCATTCAAAGATCTGCCAAAATCTCTGGAACACAAGTCCACGGACTCCCCACAGATATTCTTCTAATTCTTGTACTGTCAGCCATCGATTCATTTATTGGAGCCCACACACGATCAACATTTTCTGTTGTTCTGCTCATTGTTAAAGACCTTCCAGAATGTGGGTCGTCTTCAACTGATTCCTGACCATCTTTAAAGCGTTTCTACCATAGTCTTATTTGTCTATCTCTTGTTGAGTCCTCACCAAAGACCTTCATAATCTCTTCTATGGTAGTTGACATGGACAAATGTTCAAGTTTTGTATAAGAATTGAACAAAAATTTGCTGGTGTAGTAATTCACACATTATGATTATGGCATTCACAGAAAACACATGTTTAAATAACAGAGTCTTAGAGTTAATTGAATAGTCAAATACGCTGATGAATGTTCACGCAAGTGTCAAGAGGTCCCATCTGATTGGGTACTGAGCTGAAATGCAGTTGTACAGCCAGTTCCCAGTATATTCAAAATGGTCAGATACTTTTCAGTCACACCTCATGTATTAAATTTCATTAAATTTTAATTAAAACCATTTCTATGTTGTTTACAGGGAAAGTACTATATGAAGGATTATGTAATTAATTTTGGAAATGTCCAAGGCATGCCGAAGGCGAATTCAAAATAGAAGTCAATTCTTATAAAGTTTGCACGATAATGGAACAAAAGAGAAGATTAGTTGTTTATGTGGTTATTATGAGCTGAAACCAAAGTAAAATGGAAAATGTAAATTCAATATCGTTTTGAAAGCAAGATCTGTTTTGTTGTAAATGACAGAAAAATATAGTAGTTATGTCAATATCCTGTTAATTTTAGTATATAGTCTCTACAGAGATTTGTCAGCATGTGGCACAGATTTTAAACCATTGTCATATGAGGTGTCTTCAAAAAGTTCCCAGAATCAATGCCTTATGCTTAAAACCATAATCGCATCAGTGAAATCAGTTGGCAGTGCTCGTCATCATCATCTGCAAGGATTAAACCAAGGATGGTTTGTTCTGGTCTCAAACAGGCAAAGCTGGTTACTACAGTGCTTCCTCGGACGTCCCACACCTCTCCATTCCCTCAGCTTATCCGTTCGGCTAGTCCTTATTTGAGACAATTTAGTAATATATGTCTCCTGGATATGTTATTAGTATATCACAGGGTATGATGTATGGTTGGGCTGCCACTTTCAGGCTTAACGTCCAGCCCAATTATCTGTCTGGGTGTTCTTCCATAAACTGGCTATTTTACCAGACTAAAGAAACCAGTTTTCCCTGTTGAGATATCAATAAGGATCTTTAATGTGCTGTTTTCTCCTTGCCTCCCACATCCTACATCATTGGCCAATGGAAGGTCACCCGTCTTTAAGAGCAATTTCTCACCCCAAGGGAAAGAGGTTGCCCTAACCTCTATATGACAATGGCAAGTAGAGGAGGGGCAGCTTATACCGGCTGTCGCTTGGTCTCTGGAGCCGCGTTAACTACCTGTAGGTGTTGCCCATCCTCCACCACCTGGAGGTGTGGCTGGATATTTCCCTTCATCAAGGAATGAGACCATAAGGCATTACTCATCCTCTCCAGTACTTTGGGGATGGCAGTGCTCATGACATCACAATATCGCCGGTCCTCGTGCTCTTCTAGCCTAACCAACAATAGCACAGCTGAGTGTTTTTAAACGCTTTTATTTAACTTGCTTTTCCCGTCAGTCTAAAGTGGGTTTTTCAAATCCAATTTTCGCATAGTTCCCGATCTGATAGCGACTTGAAATTTTGCATACACACTTGAACCACATGACAATACAATAATATGAAAAAAAATGTTTGTTAAATTAGTTAATAATGTTTAATCAGTTCTAGGTGTTGAAAAATGAGTCGAACAGAAACAACTACTCAGAGATTGCAGAAAAATGAGAATTAATAAAAAACTGTCTACGTGATTACAAATAACGGTAAGTAATTTTACTTTGTACAAAACGTTTCACTTTGAAATTTTCTCTTTTAAAATTAAAATAAATAAATAATTCTTAATATGAATTACCCTGGCTTGGTATATTAATGCTCAGCGGTTGGCACTATTGAAAGTTTTCGATCTCAGAAATGGTTATCATTTTACTACGTAAATATAACCACGTGTGTTCTTTTGACTACAATAATAAATGCAAAAATGTCGTTAGTGAAGTACAAAACATCACAGTTTAAAAATATAATAGGATACAACAAAACAATAACTTATAACTACTGTACAGAAAAGTTCATGAGTGCCGAACAGTGTGTCTTTTTTAGGTTAATTAATACTACACTTCTTAAAATTAAACACACAAAAATAATGGTTAACAACTAAAAAAATTACAACAGTGTTATTGTGTGATAGTTCAGTGTTTGTGAAAAAATAGTTCACTAGTGTATATAGTGTCACAGGTTGATTTATAATAATCTTAAAAAAATTTTTTAATTGGTGTTGCGTACTGGAAGCTCTTGAAGTTCTAGAGTTGTTCCAAAGACGCTAAGTAGAAAGGGCTGGGTTTGAAACGTAATGAAGTGGACTGTAATTCTGATGTATAATATACATTTATTGAAAACGTTAAATTTTAGAAGCCATTGCCGACACGTGCGGATGTTTACGGGACATAACGCCGTTAATTTAGTTTTGATAAAGGTCAAGATCCATTTAAATTAGACGAAGTCGTCTGAGTAATTTAGCGAAAACTGCACATGAAGATAATTGGATAATGATCCAGAAGCCGCGGCTGGAAGAGTGATTTCTAACGAGAGTAACGCTCGGAGTCTAATTAGAAACCAAACTTAACTTGTCCACCGTCAGTCCGGCTGACTGCCGGCAGCGCTTGATAAGCAAGTGACGTCATCGCGCGTGTCGAATTGCAGTGGTTACGACACACAGATAATAAATACAGTACAAAGTTTGAACAATTGGATTAATATCACAATACTTTTCTTTTTATATTCACACTCTTATATTCCTTTTTGGTTGTTTCCACTATATAATTCATTTATTATTATTTCAACAATTAACTATATAATTTTATCACTCGATTAGGCCTATAATTTAAATCCGGTTCACTGTACACCTAACCTGTCTGATGTTCGAGTCCGATTGCAATTTCCTGTCCACGTGAAACTGTCTACATGGTAGACAAATAACGGTAAGTAATTTTACTTTGTACAAAACGTTTCACTTTGAAATTTTCCAATGAAAGAGGAGTTATGTCGTTTTGCCTATTGTAAGAAATATTTTAATAATAAATTTACAATAAACTTACAATTTTATTTGTAAACTCAAATAAGCTGAAATTTACTTTTATTGTCAAACTGTACAAAATATTTAATGAATTATTAATTTTCTAGGTGTTGAAAAATGAGTCAAACAGAAATGACTACTCAGAGAAAAAGGCGATTGGAAAAAAAGCGTCATAAAAGACTAGAGAAATTAAAAAATGAATATATTGAGACAAAGAAAGCTAGATTACAAAAATACAGAGAATATAAAGCGAAACAGTCAAATAAAAATCTTGAAGCTAGATTAGAAATGGGTAGAAGATGCTTTTCATTAACAGTACCTTCCGAAACAGTAGAAGAAAAAGAAGCTACATTAATGCAATACAAAATGTATAAGTCACAGAAATTACAAAAAGGAACACCAGAACAACGTGAAATACGATTAGAACGGGATCGTTTGTATCATTCACAAGTAAGAGCTGCTGAAACGTTACAACAACGGGAAATTCGATTGGAGAATGATAGATAAAAATACTTGCAAAAAAAAATCACAGTTGAATATTGACCTGCAAACGTTTGATAAATCTATTAATACATTTTGTGATAAAATATGTGATGTTTGTACAAAACAATACTATCCGAATCAAGTAGCAACATGCCGACCTAGTGCAGCAGCAGAATCATACTTACCTAATGAACTAAAGCAAAAATCAACCCTACTTCTTTGTCATAGGTGTAAAGCACATATCACCAGTAATAAAGTGACATTTCCTTCAAAGGCTTACTGGAACTGTTTGGATCCTGGTGTTCAACCTGCTGTTTTGCAACAACTGTCTCAGTGTGAACAGAGATTACTCTTAAGAATAATATCATTTGTTAAAATTATAAAATTTGACGGACAGTTTGGTCAATACGGCTTTCGAGGTCAAGCGGCACTACGTATTAGCTCAAGACATATTTGAAGTCAGTGAAAAACTACCAAATATGCTTCCAAGATCTTCAAGTAATGCTGGAATAGTGATTGTTTCTGAACATCTTGTAGACTTGAATATTATTAGAGAATTCTCTATATCTCATGAAAAAGTTTACAATGCATTAAAATGGTTATGAGAACATAACCCTTTATATAAAGACGTGGAGATCAATAAAAATGTTCGAATGTGTGTAGAGGATTTGGTAAGAACTGTTGAAAAACCGCAACAACAATTAAATGAAGTTATTGATAAAGAACATCAAGATAATTTTTATAAAATATTAACGGAGTATCAAGAATTCTACGAGCATCATGGAGTCAAGATAATCTAGATGTGTTTACCTCAGGCTATGCAGGTGTTCAATGTTGTGCAATGACACTTGCAAATATTGTGAGAGCATTTGTTTATCCACCCCAAAATTGGTCTACGAATACTGTAGATATGAACATGATTGAAGGTGATCGTATTTACAAACATATTAGAGTGTTAACAGGTAATGATCCAGCTGTATTTCCTATTAACGAAGACGGATACTTAGAGATACGTAATTTCTCTGTGATAAAAAACAATTTAATTGTATATGATTTGAATTTCTCTTTAGAATATGAGGAATACACTAATATTTTTGGAAATGTCCAAAATAATTTAAATCAAAACAATAATGGAATGACTCTGAATGAAGCCTTGCTTGCATTATTCAAACATCATCATGTTGGAATTTTAATTGCATCTTCAAAATCTCTTGGAGTAATGCATTATAATGAAAGATTCTATTTTACCGATTCTCACTCATGTGGTCCAAAAGGTGCAAGAGCAAGACCAGATCTTGGTAGAGCATGTATAATTGAATGCGATACCCTTGTAGAACTTGAACGCATAATTAGACGATCAACCGGATCTAAAAATAAACTATTTACTTTAAGTTATATTGACGTTAATATGAATAATGCTATATCTGTAGCTACAGTAAATGAAGAGAGTTATATTGATGTTAATATGAATAAAGCTATCTCTGTAAATACAGTTAATGAAGAAAATAATGGATATCTCATTCATAGCAACAAACAGTTTCATACACAAAATTCAATTGAACAACAACAATTTAGTCAAACTGTAGAGCAACAAGAAAGACTATGTAATGCTTACATGCAGATAAATAATGTTGTAAGAATCGTACGAGCATCATGGAACCAAAATAATCAAGCAGTGTTCACTTCAGGCTACGCAGGTGTTCAATGTTGTGCAGTGGCATTAGCAAACATAATAAGAGCATATATATATATATATATTATATATATATATCCACCAAAACAGTGGTCTAAAAATACTCTAGGTATAAACATGTTTCAAGGAGAGCAAATTTATAAAGAAATTATAATGCTAACAGCAAATAATCCGAATGCTTCTCCTATCAGCGAAGATGGGTACTTGGACGGTGTAACTAGTTCAATCAGTAGAGTTCGTTAAACCTTTGTTCAACGTTACGCCCCACTATGGTGAGCGTCAATTTGTAACAAGCCGCTGTTCGTCTACGTTAAGCCCACAGTTGTGAGCGCCAAATTGTAACTAGACCTGTTTTTACACTGGTTACAAATAAATACTATCTGTATTGTACAAAAAAAAAATTTATGTTGGTTTATTGTTTTAATAATTTATAAATAATTCTCGTTATGAGTTTCCGTTGAAAATTTTAAAATTCTATGAGTTTATAATGTTGATATATGCACTTCTGGTTGACCGTAAATGAATTTGGAGTTAATCAGATTGTCTTACTACACTAATCGATTTGCGATTTTCTGCTCTGCTCCAATATATCACTCTCCTTTATTAATGGTCGTCTTCCAGTAAGTCTTGTTGTTAATGTAAACTCTTATAATAATATGTGAAATAATTTTTTAACCCAGATAATTGAATTAGTTTAATTTATGAATAGTTATTCGGAAAATATCGACTCAAAATCGATATTGATACAATGTTGACTCTTCTACAGGGATAATCGATTTTACAAAACAGGTTACATTATATGAATGTTTATAATGGTTCTTTTAGCGGTTATAGTTATATAGTCAGAGAAGGGGAAGCATAGAAAGTATAACATGTACAAAAATAATCTTAATAATTAATAAATGACAAATTGATAATAATATATAATGTTTATAATGGTTAAGTATTCAAACCTATGCCGAGTGCTGAATTCAATCTGGAGAAGTCGCGTTGCATCACGGAACTATCATGGCGGCTAGCTGAGTTGATGAAGTAAACGAATAAATGGTTGCTGGAAATTCTGATAATAAATTCACCTTCACAACTGTTTTATTGGTCTGCGTAATAGTGTATAATGTCTATTGTGTTGTTCGAGGTATCCTGGATAAGTGATCAACGTTCACTGGCGTTAATTGTCTTGTGTTAGATGTGTTCACTGTTGTCTGTTCGTGGCTAAGAATCGTGAATTTGTTGTAAAGTAAATTATTAATGTTATTTAGTTTGACTGGTTTAATTCACTTGTATTTTGTTGCGTATCGATTGTTTTCACTGTTGGTGTTGGTGTGTTTCACTGATTATAAGTTTAAAATAACAAATTCGGTAACTCTCGATTTTTCCACTGATTTTATGTTAACCTTATATACGCCATTGAAATTCGCTATAGAGGTTCTTAGAGCGATCTCACATCAACCGTTCTCGTTGAATGTTAATTAAGAACTATCCTACTTCCTTCGTCTCATGAAATATCTTGCCAAGTTAATATTGGAAAAGTATTGTTTAAATATTTTTCATTTCCTATTCATGTGATTCTAAAATACATTATAATCGGAATATTTTTTGTTTATTGATTGTTTTTGTGAATTATTAATTACATAATTGGTTTCTTTACCTCCTTCTGTTTAATTTGACATACAATAGTCTATATTTATAAAGTTTTTTGTTAAAATTGCTATATTTCTGTCTTTTGGAAATATAGGCCCAAAATCAGCTTCATGTTCTTGTCCAAAATATTAGCCATGTTAGGTGTTATAAATATGATTATAATAAATTTCTGATTGATATAAATCCTTACCTTTCCTTAATTTCTTATAAATTTAACAATTTGATCCTCCTTTTAGTTAAAATCTATTAATTTACTATTACTCCTTTGGTTAGTATTACATTTTGAAATTATTTAATAATTTTATACAACCTTTTATAGTATTGTTTTAAAGTATAGTTTCTGTTATAGTAGTTGGTGCTTGATTTACCTTATATAAATCTTACTAGTTTACATGGTTTATTAGACTTCTTTACTCAAATATAAATGTTATTGGAATTTACCATTTTGCCTAGATTCTATTGTTTTACATATACTGGGTTTTTAATATTACTAATCCTATATACCCTCTCTGACTGTCTAAAGTTAATATAATAACAAATAAAAATTCCTTATACCACTATTGGAACATGTAGCATGGTATTCCTGCTCATGCTATAAAAACAATATTGAACAATAATTATTAGTCTTTTAAGTTAGACATGTTAAGTTGAACTATTTTTAAAATACATAATAAACATTTTATAAACTGGTACAGTATACATACATAAACATTTTAGGCTGTATGCACACTGTTATATTAATAAACATTCTTACACTAAATATAATTCTATTCTCACTTTTAAATGTGTTGGCTTTAAACATAAACATAATTAGCCATTTAAAATTTTTATGTTAAACTTAAGTTAATCACAGTCCTTTCTGTTTATATTGTATTATAATTTAATCCCCTTTTACAGTAATTATTCCCCCTCTACTCTCTTTATCATTTGCATCTCTATAAATGTTTTTTGATAAAAAGATGCGTCCTCTTTTATGAAACATTTGACATATAATCATAACAATACTTCATGCTATGTCATTTCTGTATTTATTATTAAACTTAAAGTTATTTATTGTATATAGTTAAAATATCAGTACACCTTTATTTGAAGTTTATTATATGGGATTCATTTGCACTGTTACACTTACACCGTTGGTTCTTATTTATAATTGAGTTCTACAATATGCTAAGACCAAACTTTTAGTTATAGGGGACTGTGAAGATTTGTTTATTTGATTACATAATAACTTTCGTTGGTGCACTTCTATTTACTACTAAACACTTTTGTTTATAATTATTTAACATGATGTTTTGGGGTGTTATACTTTCTTGGGGTTATATTAATATTTGGTTCGGGGTTTATTATTTTTATTAATAGGTTTTTCATGGGTATTCTTTGTAGTTCTCCCATCCTACATCTTCTTTTCTTCATTTCTTCTGTCTTGGGTTTTCCAAGGTAAGTATTTCATTATGTCCTTCGGTTGGTTCGGGGCATCTTCTTTATCCCCTGCTCCTAAACTTCCTGGGTAATCTCCTGATTTTATATATGAGTTCCTTTGGATTTAATTGCCTTGATACTTTATCATTGCATTTTATTATTGAATTATACCTTTCTTTTATGGTGGTGTTGTTCACTTTGATATTTAATTATGTCCATTTGATATTTAATTCCTTTCATTTGATTTTTTAATTATTTTCATTCGATAATTATTTATTTTGCTTAGAACTTTCTTTTGATTTAATTAATTTAAATGTAATTATGATCATATTTGAATTATAACTTAGTGGATTATCTGTCATGCTACAACGTGTGTAACTTTGGCGTCACTAAAGAAAATTTGATTATGTATGACATGGTATGACATGAATTTTTCTATAGAATATATTAATAACACTAATATTTTTGGGAACATACAAGATGATAAAAATCAAAATGGTTTTGGAATAACGCTGAATGAAGCATTACTTACATTATTCAATTATCATCAAGCTGGAATTTTAATTGCATCATCAAAATCTCTTGCAGTAATGCATTATAACTACAAATTTTATCTTACTGATTCACATTCTTGTGGTCCAAACGGTGAGAGTGTAATACAAGATCTTGGAAGAGCTTGTATAATTGAATGCGATACACTTGCAGAACTTGAACGCATGTGTATGCAATCAACAGGTTCACAAAATCAACAATTTACAATAAATTATATAAAGGTTAATATATTCTCTGCAATGTGTAAGAGAAGAAGAGGAAAGAGAAGAAGAAAATACATATTCGATAGCTGTGGATGCGCCCTCTGAACAAACAGAACACGTATCTGTACAAACAAGTGTTATGGCTCAAATTGATTTTAGATAACCAGACGTTGAACACTGATATGAATTATCAGATGAATTGAATAAGATTGTTCAAAAAACAAAAAAACAACATTGTAAATGTTCACCATAAACTGAGATCAGAAGAATTCATTTGGTTTTATCTATTCCCATTTGGAATCAATGGGTTGAGAGAAACTTCAAGACGAGTAAAAATTAGTCATTATTACTTTCAGTTCAGGATTCTTGGGAAAGATACAAGATTTCAAAGAAATGATTATCTTTTCTATGCATTATCCATGTTCAAAAGTGAACGTGTAAGGGCCACTAATTCAGCTTGTGGAAAAAAGATTGAAGGTGAAAATGGAATGGTTGAAGACGTGGATTTGTACTTGAAAAACTTAAGAGGTACTGCAGCTTACTGGCGAACAGCTTTGTATGAATTGATTGCAATGACAAAATGCATCGGCCAACCACATTATTTCATAACATTCAGTTGCATCAAATGGCTAAATAATAAGTGATCCATTTTCAACCTTGGCATTCTTCAGCGTTTGCCATTGTAAATATGCACACAATTCACACTAACACAAACAAAAATGTGCACATAACAAAGTAGGCTACTCTACTTTTTCGTATACAGTAGATGCATAATATTCGTGTACAGCAATAGCCGCTATGCACAACTGGAGGTGTGGCCGAATGTTTAGATGCGAGAACATAAGTAATTCACCATGGCCTAACAGCACAGAATATAATAGGTTTTACAATGTTGATTCCAGGCATGATAGCTTTAAAATTATAAAAACTTTGTTTTTATAAATTTAATTTTCTATACAGTATAACAGTAGTATGTTTAAAGATATTAATAGTTATTTCTAGAGTGCTTTCTTTGCAGGTTCAAATTTATGTAGAAAAAATGGAAACGGAGGTTACAAAGACAACTATTACAATGTGAGGCTCGACAACGTTTGCACCATGGCCGAAACATTGGCACCGCACGTAATGAAAGATTTATTCCACAGTGCTGGGCTTTAGCTTAAAGAATGTCCTGTTCCAAAGGTACAATAGTACATAATATGTAGTTTTTAATCACCATAGTTCCTCATAGTTCCAGTTTGTAATCATGTATGTTACTCATACATTAGTATGTTTGTACACTTACCAGCAATAATTTTTAACGCTTTCGGGTCTTTGCCTGACCTGTGTTTGGGCAAAATAATTTGTCAGTATGGAATATACCCGAGCAGTGCTTGTTTCCATTGTCACAGTGCTCTGCTGTGTCTGATGAAGCAGATTTGTTTGACTTCAGCACACTTAAATTCTTGATTTAGTTTTGAATTTTTCTACTCATTAAAACACCTCATATCAACCAATATGTGAGTTGATATTTATGCTCTTATACATGTATTGGAGACAGGAGAATGTCTCTAATCCTAATCTTTAAAAATAATCTTCTAGTAAATATATAAAATGACTACATTTCCCAGGCTTTTCAAAAAAAAAAAACATACAATTGGTTGTCAGCTGAAAATAATTCAAAAAAACTCTTCTCCACATCTGCTCCTCATAATTTTATCTCTATAATAATTATAAATAAGTTAAAATTATAGCATATTCAGAAGAGACAAATAACATAATGGCCTATAAATAAAATATCACTTAATATTTCTTACGAGGGTTAGTTGAAAGATTCGTAGAGCAACAACTCTAGCTTAACGGTAAAACTAAAATTTTTCGTGTGCTGCAAGATCTGTATTTTATGTGAACTTCTGTTAATTTTCAAATTTATCTATTATTTCATTCATTGTTTAGATGCTGTTTAAAATTGACGTGTCATGCGTGTTTTGAAAAACAAACAAAATCAAACTTTGTGGTGTGATTCTTTACTATTTAGAATTAATATTAGGTAATTACCTGTATTAACTTCCGTCTTGTGACTTATTTAGTTTTTTCCTTAAAACGATGCGTTTCGAGGATAAATCCACATCATCAGGTTTCAATACTATAAAAACATCAAATTCACCCAAAAGGGGTCGTCAACTAGTCAAAACACACAAAAAACACAAAAACACCACACATAATTTAACATTGACACAGTCTCGGCACAGTCTGATGCGCATCGTCTCGTTGCCAACGACCTAACTCGTTTAAAATTTCCACGATGCGCATCGGACTGTGCCGAGACTGTGTCGATGTTAAATTATGTGTGGTGTTTTTGTGTTTTTTGTGTGTTTTGACTAGTTGACGACCCCTTTTGGGTGAATTTGATATTTTTATAGTATTGAAACCTGATGATGAGGATTTATCCTCGAAACGCGTCGTTTTAAGGAAAAAACTAAATAAGTCACAAGACGGAAGTTAATTCAGGTAATTGCTTAATATTAATTCTAAATAGTTAGTAACGTGACTTGAAGACAATTAAAACAAAATGAATGTGATTCTTTGTTAAAAATTGTTTAGCGCCAATGGAAATTCAAAAGAAAATTGTAAATGTGTCAGGAGATGGTGCGACTTCAAAACCAATGGTTTGCAAGTAGGCACTTGAGTTTAAATGTGGTTGTACAAGCATTGAAAATGTGTCCGCACTGGACGCCCAAAAAATTCAACAACTCCAGATGCAGCAACCATCTTGCACAACGCTTTTTCACACCAAATTCTTGACTTAAAGTATGATGCACACGCTCATATGAGATGCCTATGATTTCAGCAACGTCATCCACTCCTCAATCTGCGGTCTTCCAACACCCTATGAAATTTTTTCAATAATGACATTTTTTGTTGCACTTTTTGGATGTCCATGGCTGGGATAGTCTTCAATGCTTGTATGTTTAAACTCGAGTGTGCCCTACTTACCGTTGTTTCTGAAGGTGCATCATCTCCTAACATGTTTAAAATTTTGTTTTGATTTTCCATTGGTATTAAAACGTCTTTAACAGAGAATTCATCACAATATGATGCTTGTTTTGTGCATTTTAAAAACATGCGTGGCAGCAAAATTTCAAACAGCTGGTAATAAATGAATAAATTGACAGATATATCTGGAACTTAACACGTTCACATGAAATATACGTCTTGCAGGACACGAAAGATTTTAGATCTACCACTGAGCTATAGATGACGCTCCACGAACTTTTCAACTGACCCTCGTATGAAATATCTTTTTAACTATTAAATATGAAAACCGACATCACATACAAATGAAAACAATATCGACATGACAGTCAGGAGACAAAATGTTTAAATTAGTTATGGCAGAATGAGAGCAATTATGCGGGTAGAGTGGCAATAGCTGCTTCTGGTGTTGGTTTGCAGCGCTCGAGTTCACCATCAACCTTTCTGTACACAGCTGTCATTTGTTTTATCCCTTCTATTGATTGTGTTTTCTACGCAGTGTTACAACCCTGTTAGAAAGCTTGCATTTGCTGGTTGCATAGATCATGTGTACCAGTTTTCAAACTCACTAAGCTATCTGTGCATATTGGTAGCTCTTGTTTTAGCGTTCTGTAACCAAAACAGATAGTTTCACATCACATTACACTTTATGTCTTCAAAATATTTACCAGCAGTAGTAAAAATATTGCTACGAGTCTCATGGACTGTCATATTGTACAGTGGAAACAAAATACAGACACTAATGAAGTCACTAATTGCAAGCTTTACTTAGTCACAAACATCTTGAAGTCAACAAGGTACTCTCCTACAAGAATTCCAAGTTAAATTTGTCCACACGGAGTAATAATGTCAACTATTAAGAGTTCCGCACTAATTATAACACAGTAATTACTTTCCACAATTACTTGATCCACACTCTACAATTCTACCAGGTGTTCTTGGATTTCATTGTCCATGACGTGTCCGTTAATTAACTAAATACAATTATTTCACTATGACTTGGAACACAACTTTTTATGGGTAAACACGTAAAAGTTTTACCTTATAACCTGAACCGGTTTTCACTTTTAAAAAGCTTCTTCAGAGGTTGCTGCTGGTAGCACTGTTCGTCTTGTTGTTGGCGACGAAATCGATTTTCGAAAGATCGATGTTGTGTGTGTGGGGTGTGATATGTTCGAATAATGTGTGTGATTTGAATTGTGTCTGTTCATTTAGGATGTCGTTTTTATTTGTTTTCGTGTGTTTGTATATTTCCAATTGTTCTAGAGTGTCTAGTTTTCAGCCTTTTGTGTGTACGTGTAGAATGTTCATGTTATTGTCGATGTTTTTGTATGTGTGGTTTGCTTCAATGAGGTGGTTTGCAAAGGTGGATTCTGTAGTGGAGTGGAGTGCCTTTGTGTGTTCAATGTATCTTTGTTTGAAGCTACATCCTGTCTGGCCTATATAGAATTTGTTGCAATTTGAGCAATTTAGTTTGTAAACACCAGGTACAAACCTATTGTACCTGGTACCAGGTATCGAATTTGTTTTGTGCTTTGTGTGTGTGTTCCATTTTGTTAGTAGTTTTGTAAGCGATTCTGTATCCCGCTTTTTTGAATTTGTGGGCTATTTTTTCAGTTTGCTTGTTGATGTATGTTAGTGTTATGAATTTGTTGTTTTCTGTCTTTGTCTGTTGTTTGTTTTGTGTTTTGTGTAGGGAGTTTATTGACTATTGTTCTGTCGTATCCATTGGATTCTGCTAGATATTTTATCGTGTTTAGTTCGTCTTTGTTGTCTTTTTCATTTAGGGGGATGTTGTTAAGTCTGTATTCCATACAGAAGCGTAGGGACAGCCATTACCTTGTAAAACATGAGCTGAGTATCTTTCCATGTCTTGTTTTTTAGTGTTCTTCTTATGGTGCCACAATGGTAGTGTCAAAGATCTAAAATTACAAAGTTTAACTCAGTCTGTGGTGCCATAGACAGAAAAGCCAGAAGGGAGACCCAGATGAAGTTTCATAAGGTTTCATTTACAATTTTATATGTATTTGAGAATTGGGTAACAATATCATGAGATGTAAGTAGGACCCAAGGTGGTGAGATGAAGTTCCTGTGTTACGTGAAGGAATTTACTTGACAGGATAGAATAAATAATGGGATATGTGCAGGAAAGTAAAAATTTCCTCAATAAATTACAAGGTTTACAATGTCAAAATAAATGGTTCTGTCATGTAAAAGAATGGTGGCTGACAAACTGTCCAGGCAACCACTCTTTTATGAACCAAAATTGAAAGAATCTCCTAAAAGACCAAGGAAGAGAAGGGTTGAACTTGCTAAAAAGAACAGATGATGATATCACCTAATTCTCAAAAGGAGAAGAAAAAGAAGATATACTATTTTTGTTTGTGTGTTTTTAATTATTTTCCTCTTCTTGGAGCAATTCATATTTTAGAAATATAACCTACAATCACTGGAATGATACTAAAACTGCAGACTGGACAAGAAGTCTATTAGAAATAGCTATAATGGGAATAACAGAGAGAACAGGAAAGTGATTAAATAAATATATGCACAACCTAACTAGATTGGACAGTGTTGTAAATTAAAGAGAAACAAGTGATGGTGGCCAAGATATTTCGCTAGATAAGAAATGGCAGATGGTAATATGATGATTGTTAGACTGGAGATGAGGCAAGAGATCATGGCAGCAGTCCATTGCAAGATGTACTGTGATACATTGAAGTGGACAATGTGTGTTCTGGAGAGAGGTCATTAGAGAATAACTTGAATATGGCATTCACTATGGATAGGTGTTAGTGATGATTATATATAGAGATAGTTATAGAAATACATGTCAGCAAATAAATACAGTGTTCTCACAGGATTCTACTGTGGGTAAGGTAAGAGTTGTCTTCTCTACAGCAGTAGGCAATTTTCCGGGACAGTATAATTCTGCTTCATGAAGGCCTGCATCTGAGTGGAGTCAGTCCATAGCGGGTTCAGAAACTGTGAAGAAGATGGCAAAGGTGTGTAAAGAGGATGATTTAGTGACGCTCAAAACCTAATAATCCAGCATACTTGATTGATTCTGGACGAGTTGGTGTAAAGACAATCTGGAGGCATTTACATATGACTCGTCATATGAGGTGATTAAATTTTATGCCAGTACCCTGCTATATACCTTCCCATATCCAAGGAATTTTAGTAATTTTTAGTGAGATGGGATTTGGTAGGTGTTGATAATTCCTCGTTCTGCTCCAAAGGCGCATTAAAGACTGGTCAGTACTCATGACATCATTATAGAATCATGGGAACAGGCAAGGAAACAGTAAACTTGTCATTCTTTAAACCAAAATGTTAAAGGAAAGACCATACCTACAAGTTGTATTGTTTATGAATAAGGAGAAAATGCAACAGAGAACTAGATCAATGATGGAGCCATGCATCATTAAGAAAATTACTGACTGCTTCTTTGTGTTTGTGAAAAACAGTCATTATGAGTTCCTCCAGAAACAGCAGTTACATCAGTGAATCCTTACTTGATATCACTGTCCAGGTGGCTGAAATGTATGATTTTGGTAGAGTTGATTGCGTTGTGAATTCAAGGTGAATAAGTAGGTTGTCAAAATAAATGTTTCTGTCATGTAAAAGTATGGTGGCCCAGGCAAGCACTCTTTTAAGAGCAAAAATGGAAACATCTCATAGAACAGCATGGAAGAGAAGATAATCTCTTCTTCAGCTGGATAGAATGGCTACAGCTGATTGATTTTGTGTAATAGAAGCTGGAGTTAGATAGCCGCCTGCTTTCAGGGGGACCTTGGTCTGGGAAGCAGAGTCATCAGTGATGCTTTTTAAAGATGGTCCAAAGCAGCATTGAAGTCTTCTTCATACAGGCTGTGGACTAGAAGATCTGTACCATGAATATCCAGTTAGAGGAGAGTTGTAGTCATATAAAGTACTTCAACCGTTATTATTGGGTCTCAAGTCCTGCACTGGGCACCCTGATTACATCAGAAGTTCTTGGATTTCGTTGTCCATGACGTGTCCGTTACTTAACTAAATATCACTAAAGTATTGACGACTCGGAACACTAAGTTTTTTATAAGTAAAAACGTAAAGTTTTACCTTACAGCCTAAACCGGCTTTCACCTTTAGAAGGCTTCATCAGAGGCTGCCATAGGTAGCGTTGTCCGTCTTGTTGTTGGCGACGGGATAGTTATTCGAAAGATTGAAGCTGTGTGTGTGTGGTGAGATGTGTTCGAATAATGCGTGCGATTTGAATTGTGTCTGTTCGTTTAGGATGTCGTTTTTATTTGTTTTTGTGTGTTTGTATATTTCTAATTGTTCTAGAGTGTCTAGTTTTCGGCCTTTTGTGTGTACGTGTAGAATGTTCATGTTATTGTCGATGTTTTTATATGTGTGGTTTGCTTCAATGAGGTGGTTTGCAAAGGTAGATTCTGTAGCGGTGTGGAGTGCTTTTGTGTGTTCAATGTATCTCTGTTTGAAGCTACGTCCTGTCTGGCCTATGTAGAATTTATTGCAATCTGAGCAATTTAGCTTGTATACACCAGGTAGATCGAATTTGTTTTGTGCTTTGGGCATGCGTTTTGATAGTGTGTGTTCTGTTTTGTTGGTAGTTTTGTAAGCGATTCTGTATCCTGCTTTTTTGAATTTGTGGGCGATTTTTTCAGTTTGTTTGTTGATGTATGTTAGTGTTATGAATTTGTTGTTTTCTGTCTTTGTCTGTTGTTTTTTTTGTGTAGGAGTTTATTGACTATTGTTCTGTTGTATCCGTTAGATTCTGCTAGATATTTTATCGTGTTTAGTTCGTCTTTGTAGTCTATTTCATCTAAGGGGATGTTGTTAAGTCTATGTATCATGGTTCTAAAAGCAGCTAGTTTGTGTTGTATTGGGTGATTGGAGGTGTTGTGTATTAGTGTGTCAGTTGTAGTTGGTTTTCTGTATATACTGAATTTGTGCCTGTGTTCTAGTTTTGTGATGGAGAGGTCTAAGAAGTTTATGGTATTGTTGTGTTCGTATTCGGCAGTGAAGGTTATGTTTTTATGTATTTTGTTTATGTGCGTTAGTAACTGTTCGCATTGTCTTTTGTTTCCCCTGTATAGTATTAGAATGTCATCAACGTATCTGTGCCAATATAGTATTTTATGTGAGTGTCTGTCATTGTTTGTGAGTATTTTTGTTTTTTCTAAGTGTTGGAGGAAGACTTCTGCTAGAATGCTGGATATCGGGGAGCCCATGGGTAGGCCATCGTTCTGTGTGTAGTATTTATTGTTATAAGTAAAGTAGTTTTGCTTTGTGATAATGTTCAGAGTTTCTGTTATTTCATTGATAAGTTCGTCTGGTGTGTTGTTCTGTTTGAGTTTGTTTTGTAGGATGGTGATTGTTTCAGAGATTGGGATGTTTGTGTACAGGTTTTTAATGTCAAAGGAGGCTAATGTGGCATTATGGGGGATGTTTATGTCTTTTATTTTTGTTACTAGGTCAGTGTTGTTTTTTACTGCAATGTTGTTGTCAATTTGTGTGTGTTGTCTAATAATTTTGTCTAGATATTTTGCCAGTTTGTGTGCAGGGGCATTACAGTAGTTGATAATGGGACGCATCGGAATGTCTTCTTTATGGATTTTGGGAAGCCCTTGGAGTGTAGGTGCTGATGGTCTGATTTGTTTCATGTAGGGCTTTTGTTTATGTGTCTGGCTTTGTTGACTATTTGTTTTACTGAGACAACACCTACAAATCGCCAACACATATGGACACAATTACATGACTGAACTAATACATCACACAAATGAATGGACAAAAAAACAAATACATAACATACAGACAAAACACGACAGAAAAATAAAAAACCTGACACCAATCAAAACAGATATAATTCCCTCGCACAAATTCTACCCACGTACAGTAAACCTCACGAACGTCACACTCACAAAAAACGAACAAACACTCCTTGATAAAGGCCTAAAACATAACATACATTACAAACATAACATCCAAACACTAACAAAGCTCATAATTGACACAGAAACAAATATACAAAACACAGCACCAGAACATCAAGACACATTAAGGCATAATATAAACAACACAATAGGAGTAAATAAGACACCAGACAACAACAACCACAACTCAGAAATACACACAGCCATCAAACTGAGTGAAAAGGCACACAAACACAACATCACATTTGTAAAAGCTGACAAAGGCAACACGACTGTAATTATCCCCACAGACAACCTACACAAAAAAGTACAAAACTTCATGGAACAGAACAACATCACAGAACTAAAACACGACCCCACCGACAGATACCAAAACTCAGTAAAACAAATAGTCAACAAAGCCAAACACATTATGACATATAAACAAAAGCCCTACATGAAACAAATCAGACCATCAGCACCTACACTCCAAGCGCTTCCCAAAATCCATAAAGAAGACATTCCGATGCGTCCCATTATCAACTACTGTAATGCCCCTGCACACAAACTGGCAAAATATCTAGACAAAATTATTAGACAACACACACAAATTGACAACAACATTGCAGTAAAAAACAACACTGACCTAGTAACAAAAATAAAAGACATACACATCCCCCATAATGCCACATTAGCCTCCTTTGACATTAAAAACCTGTACACAAACATCCCAATCTCTGAAACAATCACCATCCTACAAAACAAACTCAAACAGAACAACACACCAGACGAACTTATCAATGAAATAACAGAAACTCTGAACATTATCACAAAGCAAAACTACTTTACTTATAACAATAAATACTACACACAGAACGATGGCCTACTCATGGGCTCCCCCATATCCAGCATTCTAGCAGAAGTCTTCCTCCAACACTTAGAAAAAACAAAAATACTCACAAACAATGACAGACACTCACATAAAATACTATATTGGCACAGATACGTTGATGACATTCTAATACTATACAGGGGAAACAAAAGACAATGCGAACAGTTACTAACGCACATAAACAAAATACATAAAAACATAACCTTCACTGCCGAATACGAACACAACAATACCATAAACTTCTTAGACCTCTCCATCACAAAACTAGAACACAGGCACAAATTCAGTATATACAGAAAACCAACTACAACTGACACACTAATACACAACACCTCCAATCACCCAATACAACACAAACTAGCTGCTTTTAGAACCATGATACATAGACTTAACAACATCCCCTTAGATGAAATAGACTACAAAGACGAACTAAACACGATAAAATATCTAGCAGAATCTAACGGATACAACAGAACAATAGTCAATAAACTCCTACACAAAAAAAACAACAGACAAAGACAGAAAACAACAAATTCATAACACTAACATACATCAACAAACAAACTGAAAAAATCGCCCACAAATTCAAAAAAGCAGGATACAGAATCGCTTACAAAACTACCAACAAAACAGAACACACACTATCAAAACGCATGCCCAAAGCACAAAACAAATTCGATCTACCTGGTGTATACAAGCTAAATTGCTCAGATTGCAATAAATTCTACATAGGCCAGACAGGACGTAGCTTCAAACAGAGATACATTGAACACACAAAAGGACTCCACACCACTACAGAATCTACCTTTGCAAACCACCACATTGAAGCAAACCACACATATAAAAACATCGACAATAACATGAACATTCTACACGTACACACAAAAGGCCGAAAACTAGACACTCTAGAACAATTAGAAATATACAAACACACAAAAACAAATAAAAACGACATCCTAAACGAACAGACACAATTCAAATCGCACGCATTATTCGAACACATCTCACCACACACACACACAGCTTCAATCTTTCGAATAACTATCCTGTTGCCAACAACAAGACGGACAACGCTACCTATGGCAGCCTCTGATGAAGCCTTCTAAAGGTGAAAGCCGGTTTAGGCTGTAAGGTAAAACTTTACGTTTTTACTTATAAAAAACTTAGTGTTCCGAGTCGTCAATACTTCAGTGATATTTACATCAGAAGTATTATTTCTACTACAAAAGTTCTCTGGTACACCTCTCTGCAAGTGATTCATTTGTTTGTGTATTTTATTGTATACATTATCTATAACAGTTATATTATTGTGCGAGTATTAAAGTGTATACAGCCTGAAGTAAGCTTCATAGAATAAATTTCTGAATGATTAATGACTGAATATACTGATTTCTGTTATAATTTGTACGACTAACAAGTCAATAAAAGATATGGTGTGGTTTCTTTATAGTGCACAATTAACAATATGTTACAGCTCTACAAGAATACCTAGTAGAATATCTGTATGTAAACAAAAAGTATTTAGAGGTTGATGAATGAGTAAAGCAAGGATGGTGTCTGATCAATATTCTCAACATTATAACTTGGGACAAAAGCACTGTGAAAAATACAAAAGTGAAAATTTATAAAATGACAATGTGAAGCATAGATTTATGTGGGTGGGAAGGCTGGCAACTTATATAAAAATAAGCTGAGGGTAATAGACATAGATTTATTAAAAAGAGCAAAGAGCAATGAGAATATTTAGATGGGAAGGAAAGAGAACCAGACAGATTAGGAAAAGTATGAAAACGAAACAGGATTCAATTGAAGAAATAGAGAAAAGGCAGTTGTTATAGTACTGACATGTCCTAAGGATGGGAGACACCAGACTTTCAAAGTATGCACAAATTAGCAACCACAAGAAAGAAAGGAAGAGGGCAGCCAAGACCCAGATAGAATGGAATAATTGGAAAGCATTAAAACAGTGGTTATTGCCTTATGAGAGATAGAAGGAAAGCAAGAACTGAAGAGGTTATTAGGGACTGGAAGACAAAATACGGGTCCAAAAATTGTGGAAGAGAGATAAATATATTCAGTCTACAAGTATATTGAATAAATATATTCAATAAGAACCCCAAAAAATTTATGAGTTATAATTCACAACATTGAAAAACAACATAATTTTTGCACCAAGTTTGTGTGTTTGTTTTGTTTATACATTCAGATCAGCTTTTTAGAATATTAAGAATTTTGTAGTCTGGATGTTCAAATAAATAACAGCTTTTAGTATATACGTTTTTTATTACTGAGGTTTTTTGACTTAGTTCGTCAAGTGATACATTATTTATTCTTCAAGCTAGTTTTATTTCAGGTTTTATTGTAAACAGTTTATATTTTCTACGAAACAGGCTCATAAAATGTTAGTGTTATATTAACTGGTGCTTTAGTTGTGCGTTCACCTCTGTTTTTGTAGTAGGCTACTTCTGGTACTTAATTTTATTTTATTTTTGTTTTTAGTGGCAGTTTAATTCTGCAGTCATGTCTTACAGCTTTGCCATTTTTTATATTCTTTTATTGGTTTCTTCCTTCTTCATTTAATGAGCATTTTTAGGAGGCTTGGGATAGTGATTAAGTGTTGACATCTAATGTTGTGGTTGTTCACAATTACGTCTTTCAACTTGATCGGTTTCCAACATGCAGTAATTAAAAATTTAGTTTTGTTTTGTAACAGTTTTGTGTAATAATTAATTTATTCCTACTATCTATATCATTTTTAATTTAGTTTATATTCTGTTGCACTTTATTTGTCTCTATACTGAAATTAAAATAATATAACCTAGACAAACAATGTTTGTGTATTATGAATTTTCATCAGATCAAATTTTGTTTGTGTACATTTTAGGGTTATCTATATAACAATAACAATGACCTTGTTGCTAATGTGTGTTGGCAACACATGTAAGTTAGTACCGGTACAAATAATATTCTCCATGACTTTCAAAAGACATACCTTACATCTATATCTTCTGGTGTACGCTTCTTTTTCCTCTAATATTTGGACGAATAATTATTTGTCTGTGAATAATTGTTAATTCTGAAAGTAGACTACAAATGCTGTAGTTAAAAACAAAACTACAATTTTATGAATTAATTACTTTATAAGTAGATTATTTGTTTGTGTGTTTGTTTGTTGTCTGGTACGGTACAGTCACTTTTTTGATAAATGAAATTGATTATGTTAATACAATTTAAACAAGATGTATTTAATCTAATGACTGTAAGATTAAATAATATACAAAATTTACAGATGTAAGAAACCTTGGAAATTTACAGATGGATAGTGTCGTGCCTGAGCGGTTAAGGTTAGACATACGGGCTGGGTGGTCTGATGGTGTTAGGATTGTTGAATAATTACAGCCAACAATTTCATTTGCTAAGAATAAAAGATTAATTTATTTAATTCCTTGAGTTACAATCCAGTGTCGTATGACACATTACTTAATAATTCTTTAGGCAGACAATTACAAAAGACTTTAGTATTTTACTGTATTGAGTTAGACTTTATACTTTACTGAACTGACTGTAAACTTTAAAAACTGATTACCTTGAACCGTTTACAAAAGAGTCTCGTACTTACGGTAAACGTAGAGGTGAGAGGTGTAGCGACACTTTGTGACACTTCCTCGAGTGATCTGGCCTCTAGTGAACAATTGAGAGATCTATCCCCAGAATGAAGCTTAACATTTTAATTTATAGGGATGCTACCGCCACCGTTAACTCAGGTGTCCCGCCCGTCTCACCATCGTCTTATTGGTTGGGAATTTGAATTAACGCCAAACAATGGCCAATTGGAGACGAGATGATGACGTGTGATAAGTCAGGACAATTATAGTCTTATCTTGTCTGTCTCAGGAAGTGATGGATATTGTGGTAACTGAGTGGTTTTCTTTATCAAGCGTGAAATTACCACAATGAGATAGAACTGTCAAAATATAGTAGACTTTGTGTTTCCTTGTATTGATGTACAGAGAGAGGACAAAGGGTATGACATGATTAATATGAATAATAAAGAGGCAGGAGGCTAACGAGAGTAATTTGAATGGACAGTTAAAGGAATTGAGAGTGATTAAAGAGATGTATTCAGATTAACCAGACTGGGTCCTCAGGGGGCCTCAGGTTAGCTGGGCACTACATCACTCCCCCTCTTTTAAAAATAAGAGTTCCATGAACCATTCTTTTAATAAGCTCTTTTGTACACGTCGGTATCAAAATAAACCTATAGATAGACATACCTAGATATACAGTAGCATGCAAATTAATCCGAACACAGGGACATATCTGTTTAACGGAGGGAAATTTCAGTTTATTTGTTCACGGTGGTGACACCGTTTAACCAAAACGCATTCTCTTAGTTGTCTTTATGTTGTTCAGTAGTTTGAGGTTATGTTCTTGGAGTTTTGAGTTTATTGTGTTGTGAATAAAATACTTTTGAGTAAGTTTTGTTATTGCTTCTTGTGAAATTAAAATTTTAAAGTTTCTAGACTTTGTGTAGTGTAGTGTAGTGCCTTTGTAGTAATGGATATAACTCCGGGAAAACGCTCCAAGATTTACGCGTCAAATTGCTATTGAGTGTAGTGTAGGCCTAGGAACTGTGAATGCTCTTGTAAAGCAGTTCAAAGAAACTGGTTCGGTTTCACCACATGAAAGGGAACTTGTGGCTGAAAAAAAAACTACTTCATCACAAGATCGGATGTTGGCGAGAAAAAGTAAAATTAACCCTGCTGTGGATTTGAACCGAGAGTAAGCAGCTAGTGGAACAAATGTTCATGTGACAACAGCTCGACGCAGACTGCTTGGAGCTGGACGAAAAGCTCGCCGACCAATTAAAATATCGGTATAGAGAACTATACATGACTTCCATGTTCTAAGATTTATATTTAAAATCATTTTCGAAATGAAATATTTCCAGAGAAACTACTTCTTTCTACTTACTGTTTCAGCCTTAACTACAGTACTGTGGTCACTAACGTATACCACCTCACGTTATCGCACTCGATTTTCACTGATGATGGAAGTCGATGGCACTGCCGAAACGTTTTTGCAGAAAACTTTGGTCTACGGCCAAACAGGACGGGAAGGAATTTTAACAACAAACTACTTCTATGTTCCCGATTACGTAGTACATATATAAAAAATTATTCCCTCCCCCTTCAACTATAATTTTCATTTATAGAAAATTACCCCCACCCCGGTCAACTAGCTTCTTCATTTATAGACATTTCATCTACGTTTCTACAATGAAACGTATTTATCAAAATTAAGTACTTTACTCTTGTTACAACAAAAAAGGTTTCAGGTAAACTACCCTTTCCCCCTAACCGATCTTCACCAAAATTAATAGGCCTTGAGTCCTCTACAACTCAGGCACATATGTAAAACATTATTTTATTCTGTTTGAAATTACGGCAGTTATCGTTCGACATGAAAACATTTCTCTTATTACAACATAAAATGTTGCAGGTAAACTACACCTTTCTCTTAACTGATCTTCACCAAAATCGACTGATCTTCACCTGATCTTGAGTTCTGTACAATTCAGGGATGCATGCAAAACATTATTTGATTCTGTTTGAATGTGCGGCAGTTATAGTTCGTCATAGAAACCATTACTCTTGTTAAAACATTAAAAGTGGCTGGTAAACTACCCCTTTTCCTGAACCGATCTTCACCAAAATCAACAGACATTGAGTTCTCTATAGATCAGGAAGGTATGCAAAATATTGTTTGATTCTGATTAAATTTACAGCAGTTATCATTCGTCATAGAAACAATTACGGTACTCTTGTTAAAACATAAAATGTGGCAGGTAAACTACCCCTTTCCCGTAACCGAACTTCACAAAAATCAACAAACCTTCAGTCTTTTGCAATTGATGAATGTATGCAAAAAAATATTTGATTCTGTTTGAATTTACGGTAGTTATCGTTCTTCATGGAAAACGTTCTCTTGTGACAACATAAAATGTTGCAGGTAAACTACCCCTTTCCCTTAACCGATCTTCAACAAAATCAACAGACCTTGAGTTATCTACAATTGAGGAAGGTATGCACAAAATTATTTGATTCTGTTTAAATGTGCGGCAGTTATCGTTCGTCATAGAAACAATTACGGTACTCTTGTTAAAACATAAAATGTGGCAGGTAAACTACCCCCTTCTACTAGTTTCGCTTTGCCCGGAATGAATGTAATAGGCGGTGATAGTGCTTACGTGAGTACCTATCTGCATATAGGTTAGCCGTGAGAGGATCCCTAGGGGTGACTTGACCAACCGGTAAACCAAAATTACGTCTGCTATTGTCCATGTAATTCTCGCTTGTTTTATTAAATTTTCTTTTTCTAGATGAGATATTCCCCATACACGCAAGACAAACAAAAAAAATAGGTCAGTTAGACAGGTTACTATTCCGTTCCAAATATGCTATCTTATCTACTTTTTGGCTGGAGTAACAAAGCATTTCTTTTCGCAGAAAAAATTGAATTTGGATAAATATTTATATCTACAGCACCCTTCATCCATACAGATATGTTTACGTAAGTTAGACTTTACAATATCTTTAGCTTTTTCTAATTTCCGTGTATTAAGATTTACATTTATTTCGATTAATTAATTTCAATAAGAGTAAGTTAGATAAATTGGTTACTCAATAATTTTAAATAAATATTAAAATTAAAACAAATAAAAGTTTAATTTGTTGTTTTTAAGTTTATGAAAACAAATATGAATACTGCCCCAGAATTATAAATACTTCTCTATCCGGGAGACGAAACATACCGTTTATAGTAAATCCCCAATCGAGAACAACCTTAACAAGATCGTCACTTGCCGTTAATGGGTTTAACGTATACCTCTGTTCTGCTAACCGTATCTCGCTACCATGCTCGTACTCAAATGTAAGCAAATGATCCCCTTGTAACAGAAAAATTGACCAAGGTCCGTTTCTAAAAGGCTTAAAAGTAAGAAGTTCTACTATCGGGAGGCTCGTTAATATGTCTAGACCTAGGTCCCTAAAGCAAAGCACCCCTGGCATACTCAGTACCAAAGACACAAATATATAAACGGTACACTACACAATATACAATATACGAACACATAAATATCAATATATAATACATACTAATTAAAAGCTCTCCCATACCATAATGTAAATCACCCAACAACCCAAACAGCACAATTCGCAATTATTGCAGCGAATCCCACCGCTGCCACTAAATTATGTCGTGCCCGAGCGGTTAAGGTTAGACATACGGGTTGGGTGGTCTGATGGTGTTAGGATTGTTGAATAATTACAGCCAACAATTTCATTTGCTAAGAATAAAAGATTAATTTATTTAATTCCTTGAGTTACAATCCAGTGTCGTATGACACATTACTTAATAATTCTTTAGGCAGATAATTACAAAAGACTTTAGTATTTTACTGTATTGAGTTAGACTTTATACTTTACTGAACTGACTGTAAACTTTAAAAACTGATTACCTTGAACCGTTTACAAAAGAGTCTCGTACTTACGGTAAACGTAGAGGTGAGAGGTGTAGCGACGCTTTGTGACACTTCCTCGAGTGATCTGGCCTCTAGTGAACAATTGAGAGATCTATCCCCAGAATGAAGCTTAACATTTTAATTTATAGGGATGCTACCGCCACCGTTAACTCAGGTGTCCCGCCCGTCTCACCATCGTCTTATTGGTTGGGAATTTGAATTAACGCCAAACAATGGCCAATTGGAGACGAGATGATGACGTGTGATAAGTCAGGACAATTATAGTCTTATCTTGTCTGTCTCAGGAAGTGATGGATATTGTGGTAACTGAGTGGTTTTCTTTATCAAGCGTGAAATTACCACAATGAGATAGAACTGTCAAAATATAGTAGACTTTGTGTTTCCTTGTATTGATGTACAGAGAGAGGACAAAGGGTATGACATGATTAATATGAATAATAAAGAGGCAGGAGGCTAACGAGAGTAATTTGAATGGACAGTTAAAGGAATTGAGAGTGATTAAAGAGATGTATTCAGATTAACCAGACTGGGTCCTCAGGGGGCCTCAGGTTAGCTGGGCACTACATCACTCCCCCTCTTTTAAAAAGAAGAGTTCCATGAACCATTCTTTTAATAAGCTCTTTTGTACACGTCGGTATCAAAATAAACCTATAGATAGACATACCTAGATATACAGTAGCATGCAAATTAATCCGAACACAGGGACATATCTGTTTAACGGAGGGAAATTTCAGTTTATTTGTTCACGGTGGTGACACCGTTTAACCAAAACGCATTCTCTTAGTTGTCTTTATGTTGTTCAGTAGTTTGAGGTTATGTTCTTGGAGTTTTGAGTTTATTGTGTTGTGAATAAAATACTTTTGAGTAAGTTTTGTTATTGCTTCTTGTGAAATTAAAATTTTAAAGTTTCTAGACTTTGTGTAGTGTAGTGTAGTGCCTTTGTAGTAATGGATATAACTCCGGGAAAACGCTCCAAGATTTACGCGTCAAATTGCTATTGAGTGTAGTGTAGGCCTAGGAACTGTGAATGCTCTTGTAAAGCAGTTCAAAGAAACTGGTTCGGTTTCACCACATGAAAGGGAACTTGTGGCTGAAAAAAAAACTACTTCATCACAAGATCGGATGTTGGTGAGAAAAAGTAAAATTAACCCTGCTGTGGATTTGAACCGAGAGTAAGCAGCTAGTGGAACAAATGTTCATGTGACAACAGCTCGACGCAGACTGCTTGGAGCTGGACGAAAAGCTCGCCGACCAATTAAAATATCGGTATAGAGAACTATACATGACTTCCATGTTCTAAGATTTATATTTAAAATCATTTTCGAAATGAAATATTTCCAGAGAAACTACTTCTTTCTACTTACTGTTTCAGCCTTAACTACAGTACTGTGGTCACTAACGTATACCACCTCACGTTATCGCACTCGATTTTCACTGATGATGGAAGTCGATGGCACTGCCGAAACGTTTTTGCAGAAAACTTTGGTCTACGGCCAAACAGGACGGGAAGGAATTTTAACAACAAACTACTTCTATGTTCCCGATTACGTAGTACATATATAAAAAATTATTCCCTCCCCCTTCAACTATAATTTTCATTTATAGAAAATTACCCCCACCCCGGTCAACTAGCTTCTTCATTTATAGACATTTCATCTACGTTTCTACAATGAAACGTATTTATCAAAATTAAGTACTTTACTCTTGTTACAACAAAAAAGGTTTCAGGTAAACTACCCTTTCCCCCTAACCGATCTTCACCAAAATTAATAGGCCTTGAGTCCTCTACAACTCAGGCACATATGTAAAACATTATTTTATTCTGTTTGAAATTACGGCAGTTATCGTTCGACATGAAAACATTTCTCTTATTACAACATAAAATGTTGCAGGTAAACTACACCTTTCTCTTAACTGATCTTCACCAAAATCGACTGATCTTCACCTGATCTTGAGTTCTGTACAATTCAGGGATGCATGCAAAACATTATTTGATTCTGTTTGAATGTGCGGCAGTTATAGTTCGTCATAGAAACCATTACTCTTGTTAAAACATTAAAAGTGGCTGGTAAACTACCCCTTTTCCTGAACCGATCTTCACCAAAATCAACAGACATTGAGTTCTCTATAGATCAGGAAGGTATGCAAAATATTGTTTGATTCTGATTAAATTTACAGCAGTTATCATTCGTCATAGAAACAATTACGGTACTCTTGTTAAAACATAAAATGTGGCAGGTAAACTACCCCTTTCCCGTAACCGAACTTCACAAAAATCAACAAACCTTCAGTCTTTTGCAATTGATGAATGTATGCAAAAAAATATTTGATTCTGTTTGAATTTACGGTAGTTATCGTTCTTCATGGAAAACGTTCTCTTGTGACAACATAAAATGTTGCAGGTAAACTACCCCTTTCCCTTAACCGATCTTCAACAAAATCAACAGACCTTGAGTTATCTACAATTGAGGAAGGTATGCACAAAATTATTTGATTCTGTTTAAATGTGCGGCAGTTATCGTTCGTCATAGAAACAATTACGGTACTCTTGTTAAAACATAAAATGTGGCAGGTAAACTACCCCCTTCTACTAGTTTCGCTTTGCCCGGAATGAATGTAATAGGCGGTGATAGTGCTTACGTGAGTACCTATCTGCATATAGGTTAGCCGTGAGAGGATCCCTAGGGGTGACTTGACCAACCGGTAAACCAAAATTACGTCTGCTATTGTCCATGTAATTCTCGCTTGTTTTATTAAATTTTCTTTTTCTAGATGAGATATTCCCCATACACGCAAGACAAACAAAAAAAATAGGTCAGTTAGACAGGTTACTATTCCGTTCCAAATATGCTATCTTATCTACTTTTTGGCTGGAGTAACAAAGCATTTCTTTTCGCAGAAAAAATTGAATTTGGATAAATATTTATATCTACAGCACCCTTCATCCATACAGATATGTTTACGTAAGTTAGACTTTACAATATCTTTAGCTTTTTCTAATTTCCGTGTATTAAGATTTACATTTATTTCGATTAATTAATTTCAATAAGAGTAAGTTAGATAAATTGGTTACTCAATAATTTTAAATAAATATTAAAATTAAAACAAATAAAAGTTTAATTTGTTGTTTTTAAGTTTATGAAAACAAATATGAATACTGCCCCAGAATTATAAATACTTCTCTATCCGGGAGACGAAACATACCGTTTATAGTAAATCCCCAATCGAGAACAACCTTAACAAGATCGTCACTTGCCGTTAATGGGTTTAACGTATACCTCTGTTCTGCTAACCGTATCTCGCTACCATGCTCGTACTCAAATGTAAGCAAATGATCCCCTTGTAACAGAAAAATTGACCAAGGTCCGTTTCTAAAAGGCTTAAAAGTAAGAAGTTCTACTATCGGGAGGCTCGTTAATATGTCTAGACCTAGGTCCCTAAAGCAAAGCACCCCTGGCATACTCAGTACCAAAGACACAAATATATAAACGGTACACTACACAATATACAATATACGAACACATAAATATCAATATATAATACATACTAATTAAAAGCTCTCCCATACCATAATGTAAATCACCCAACAACCCAAACAGCACAATTCGCAATTATTGCAGCGAATCCCACCGCTGCCACTAAATTATGTCGTGCCCGAGCGGTTAAGGTTAGACATACGGGTTGGGTGGTCTGATGGTGTTAGGATTGTTGAATAATTACAGCCAACAATTTCATTTGCTAAGAATAAAAGATTAATTTATTTAATTCCTTGAGTTACAATCCAGTGTCGTATGACACATTACTTAATAATTCTTTAGGCAGATAATTACAAAAGACTTTAGTATTTTACTGTATTGAGTTAGACTTTATACTTTACTGAACTGACTGTAAACTTTAAAAACTGATTACCTTGAACCGTTTACAAAAGAGTCTCGTACTCACGGTAAACGTAGAGGTGAGAGGTGTAGCGACACATTGTGACATTTCCTCGAGTGATCTGGCCTCTAGTGAACGATTGAGAGATCTATCCCCAGAATGAAGCTTAACATTTTAATTTATAGGGATGCTACCGCCACCGTTAACTCAGGTGTCCCGCCCGTCTCACCGTCATCTTATTGGTTGGGAATTTGAATTAACGCCAAACAATGGCCAGTCGGAGACGAGATGATGACATGCGATATGTCAGGACAGTCATTATAGTCTTATCTTGTCTGTCTCAGGAAGTGATGGATATTGTGGTAACTGAGTGGTTTTCTTTATCAAGCGTGAAATTACCACAATGAGATAGAACTGTCAAAATATAGTAGACTTTGTGTTTCCTTGTATTGATGTACAGAGAGAGGACAAAGGGTATGACATGATTAATATGAATAATAAAGAGGCAGGAGGCTAACGAGAGTAATTTGAATGGACAGTTAAAGGAATTGAGAGTGATTAAATAGATGTATGTACCAGACTGGGTCCTCAGGGGGCCTCAGGTTACCTGGACACTACATCAGGTTTCTTTCAAGATACATGGATTGAGGAGTGGTTTACCCAATTGTTATGTTTTTTGTTTATATAAGCGTTATTCATAAAATACTAGTTTAAATATATAAATCTAGGAAAATTCAAACTTCTGCATATTCCAGATGTTATGTAGAGCTTAAACACAAACTACAGCAAATAGGAACAAATTAATTATTGTTAGTTGGTACACATGTTTACCAGCAATGGATGCTGAAATATATAGAAAACAAACCTTTTTAAGAAGAATAAACCGTTACTATAACTTCTCATAAAAATGATATAAATAAATAAAAATTGTGTTAAAAATAATTATGTGTGTTAAAATTAAAAATAAAATTAAATTTATTAAGCCAACTGAAACAAAAATTAGCAAGTAAAGCTAGTTGCACACACATCGATTTCGATCGTACGGAAAAATGTACGATATTTTATCGTGTGTGCATTGCTTTCACACACCACGGTTTTTTTCCGTGAAGAGTCCAGTCGTTTTAGCTCGAGATCACTCACAGTTGTATGGAAAATGAATCCAAAACGTGTTGTTGCTGTGTTGTTGGTGTATCGTCGTCTCAGGCGTCGTAGGATTAAACGAACTTAGTGGGTTCATCCAATTAACGAGAAAAGGGAACAAGCACGAACATTCCGCACATTTTTAGAAGAACTTTAAAAGGATGAGAACAAGTTCTTCAACTATTTTCGAATGTCAATACCATCGTTCGATGAACTGCATGAACGACTTAAAAGTGAAATCCAACATCAGAATACGAAATGAGAAATAGTATTCCATCAAAAGAAAGCCTTACTCTTACGTTAAGGTAAGTAAAGGCGATAAGGTAATAATTATTATTTATATTGTTGCATGTATTCTTGTTTACTCTAGCTTAAATTTATTGGTATAATTGAGGCGTGTAATTCTGTTGCATGTTCGTAATTCTAATCTGCTGTAAAAATGGTGTATACTTTTGTTGCAAATTACGCGCACAATTTAAATAGCTTCTTGTCCACACGTACTTTCGCGCACATATCTAAATAAAACTTCTTGCTGACTGATACTATTAAACCGAGAGAATATTGATTTGAACTTTGGTTAATTTAATTTGCTCACATCGAGTGACGCAGGTTTCACGTGTTTTGCGTGAATTTTTAACTTAGACTCCCCTGTTGTGGGCTCCGCGTGTTATTTTTATAGTTTCTTCAATTCTACCCTCACTACATCTTCTGTTGATCGTTCTTTATTGGTCTTACATTCAAAATTTTGCCGGTATTTTTGAATGTATCCAGTCTGGTGTCGTATCTCTTTCGCGCTCACTACTGACGCTATTGGTGATTGGTTCCCAAAGTGCGGGAGATAATTTTACGCGGGTGTTCGTTATACTCCCTAAAAAGAGACGCGACTTTCTAAAATCGTCATATTTACTGGCGTGGCCTCGTTTGTCTGTTGAAGGACACCGTACCGTTAACCTAACGGTATATAGGCGTTTTTTGCTAGTTTTACACTACAAAACAATTTATGTGTGTACGACATGTAGGGTGTCTTAAGTCTATTATACATATTTTTGCCGGCGCCGGTCTGTCGCACAGCCGAGCCTCTTTAGATTCACTATTCAATTATAACTTTACTTAAAACTACGTACATTTCAATACTTTAATTTATCATTAAATTTTGCTTACTTATTATAGGTATTTACATACATATTAAATTATGATACAGTTATACAGTATCGTTTCAATTTTTGAAATAAGGGAAAGATTATACTTCAAACTTCATACTTAATTACTTTAAAAATAACTTGAAGTTTCTGGTGGAAAGTGATTGGAAGGCATTTTCTTGTCAATGGTGTGCACAATGATGGTTATACTGATGATTGTGTGTGTGTTATATTACTTTTTCTTTTATAATAATTTTTGTTGCTAGAAACTGTCAAACTAGAGAGTGTAGGAAATAAATATACATTTATATACACTCATGTAACAAAAATAGTTTAAAGTTTTCAAATTTAAAAGAAAGCGAAACAAATTTTTCTGACAAAAGACACAATTAAACAAGACTAAAAATCATGTGTTTGTTCTGCCTGTGGACTTTGTCCAGAATATTGGATTGTAGGTTTTTTAATTGAAAATATTTTTATTCGTGAGTGTACTTCTGGTAGATTCAATTTCAAGTCACTTGCGGTGTCCGTGCTCTCATGGGTTTTGCTGTTTTTTCCTTGTCTGTGTATAAATAGATCCATAAAGCATATATTCAGAAAGAGAATAATTTAAAACAAGACTTGATATAAATAAATACAAACTCCATTTTTTTAGTAAGTAATGAACAAATGCATATTCTATTTATAAGCTGTCTGCTTCTGAAAATATATAGATACTGACAATTTTTTGAAAGCATGTATCTGAAAATAGCATGTAAATAAAAGAGCATAAGCAAATGTATATTTTTATAATATATCTTTGGAAGTACTCATACTTCCTAATTTAAACATTATTTACACTCTACGTACAGCAAATAAATGTTAACGTAGGAATCACAGGCTGCAGAAGTAATTAAAGTCTTTTTACAGTATTTACATTTATCAAAGTCACTATAGATTTTGAAAGCTGTTAAAGCCTTCAAACCAATGTTGTTTTCATTCCAACTTTTTGTTAATTTAATGTTGACTTCTGGACCCATTTAATGAGTAAATGCAATTTTTATAGATTCTCTGTTACGTGCAAGTTTTAAAATATTAACATCTTTATTAGAATTATAGCTTTTTTAGTCACATTAAAAGGTTCATATAATTCTTTTTTCTTGACTAATTATTATATATATACAAACTTTCACTAGTGAACACTTACTTTTTGGTTTTATGGCCCAAACATTTCGACGTGGAGTCCGTCTTCCTCAGTGGGATTTGAAATACAGAATGTCTGTACAAAGTAACCGTTATGGGTTGTAGGTGTGTGTGGTGGGAGTTGCTGGTGGGAGTGAATTGGCGCTGGGATTCAAAGTGTGTGTTTGGACAAGTGTATCAAAAAGTATATGTGATTTATAGTGTAATTGGTCATTTAATATGTTGTTTGGTTGTAGTGTGTGATGTCTGTATATTTCATATTGTTCTGGTGTGTTTAGTTTCCTACTTTTAGGTAAGTAGTGTAGGATTTCCATGTTGTGTTCTATGTTTGTGTAACCGTGGTTTTCATTTTGTAAATGTGTGGCGAATGTAGAGTGTATGTAGTTTGTGGTGAGGGCTTTTAAATGTTCAGAGTATCTTGAGGAAAAAGATCTTCCCGTCTGGCCGATGTAGAACTGGTTACAATCACTGCAGTTTAATTTATAAACACCTGTTTTGCTGTATGTGTCTGTGTCTTTGTTAGTATTATTTATGTGTTTCCTGATGGTGTTGTTAGTTCTGTTATAACGTCTCTCCTGTTAAGACATTATAACATAGGGAACCAGTTTAATTGTTTGCTGTTAATTAAACTAGCTGCCGTAGTTAGTAAAAATTACTTACCAACAAATTATGACAATGTATATATCAGGAATTTGTCCAAGGTTACATAAATTTATTCACTCTGGATATTAGCGAAAACATCTCTTTATTATTGTATTTTAACTACGGATATAAACATAATAGCTTTAATGATCATCTTTTGTTTTATTTTACTTTACTTTAAAAAGAAAGTTCTTATAGATTCTGCATTAAATGCTCTTTAAATTGTTACTCTTAGTATCTCAAAATCATACAGCTGTGTATTACTTTGTTTACCATGGATCCGGGTTCTAACTTTGTAATATTCTAACATACTTTAACATCATCCAAACTATTTGAAGAATAGTCTGATGTAAATTCAGATTAACTTTACCTTTAAACATCATCAGGTTATTACTATAGCATTACAGAAATTACAAACATTAATATGCTAATATTTATGTGATCTAAAAAGTCTTTACAAGAAACTTTACTGTTCTTTTGTTGCGGTTGTTAAAAACAATGTATGTACAGAAGTTATGGTTTAGTGTCACCTGAATATAACGTGAGTCGGCGGCTGGTGGTCGAGATGATCCTTTTCAGTAGGTCTTCCTGGGTGTAGTTCGTTGTCCGTCTGGATCCTCCATTTAGTTGGTTGTTTCTGTATTGTGGTCTAGGTCATGGCGCTGGAATTCTGCTACTTGGAGTTCGTACAGTTGTTGTAGTAACTTCTCTCCTGGCGTTGGTGTTCACTTTTCACATTTGATTCCTTTTTATTTTAACAGCACTGATGTTACCTTTTACATGGTAAGGAACATATTTTACCACTTACTTTCTTATATAAAGAGTTGTGTCGGCTAAGTTTTTTATTTATTAAGAATATTTTCTCAACGTCTGAACTACATTACTAGTTTTTAAGTTTCGTTTACGCTACATTGGATTAATTAAATGAGAAGCACTAATTTTACATAGTTTTTTAGCGACATAAACGTAAGTTTAACTTCACGACACATTTTCGATATGCTTACATGTCAGAGATTCTCCGGCGACTGGCGTTAGTTTAGCGGCAGGGAGTATGGAAGCTGGCGTGGTTTACGCGCTGAGAGAAAAGTAGTTCGTTCATTTATTATTATTAATTGTCCATTAATTAACTACAATAAATTATCCTACCTTTTCTTAGTTAGGAGTTAGATATTTCCTTTATTATTATTACGTCTTTTATTTAAATAAAATGATTATTAGTTTTCGCTTAATAACATTGTACTTTGCATGTTCGTACTAGCCTTTTTACACGTTGATACAGGTATCTAGGTACAGAGGGGGTGGATTATACTCTCACTTGTTATAAGAACAAAACAAATTAATTTGTGCTATTTAAATAATCTTTAAATCGTCACACTGTAGGCTACTTTATAATTATGTTTCCTGAATGTGTTAGCAATTTTGTGTGTGTTGGAATTGTAGTATGTGAGTGTGATGTATTTACTGGGTTGTGTGCTGTTGGTTTTATGTGTTTTACTTTTTGTGTTTAGGATGCGTTTGTGTAGTTTGTTTATTAAATCGGGATTGTATCCATTTTTGACTGCTATATATTTGATTGTGTTGAGTTCTTCTTGGTAGTCATGTGTGTTTTGGAGTATTGAAGTAAGCGTATGGAGCATGTAGTTGAAAGCTGCATGTTTGTGTTGAGTTGGGTGGTTGGATGAGGTGTGTATGACCATGTCTGTTGTGGTGGGTTTTCTGTATATTTTGTATGTGTGTGTTGTTTGTTTTGGTAATTGTAAGGTCCAGGAAGTTTATGGTATTGTTTTGTTCTAAATCTAGTGTCAATTTTAACTTTTGGTGTATAGTGTTAATGTATTTGTGGAAATTTTCAATTTGTCTTTTGTTGCCGTTGTATAGTACTAAAATGTCATCAACATATCTGTGCCAATATATGATTTTGTTGGTGTATTTGTTATTGTTTAATATGTGTTCTTGTTCTATGGTATGTACCAATATTTCGGCAAGTATTCCTGATATAGGGGAGCCCATGGGTAGTCCATCTGTTTGTGTGTAAAACATGTTATTGTGTGAGAAATAATTTTGTTCGGTGATAATTTTAGTGAGATGGATGATCTCTTTTATGTGTGTTTCTGGTGTGTTATTTAGTTTTAGTAACTGTTCTAATGTAGTTATAGTTTCTTTTATGGGTACATTGGTGTATAGGTTTGTTATGTCAAATGAAGCTAGTGTAGAATTGTGTGGAATGTGGACATGTTGAGTTTTATTTACCAGATCTAAATTATTTTTGACGGTGGTGTTGTTTGTTAAATTTATGTTGTTTCTGATTAATTTATCTAAATGTCTAGCTATTTTGTGTGCGGGTGCTTGTGTGTTGTTTGTAAGACGAATTATTATAATAAATCAATATTATATATTATACAAATGTATTAGTAAGATGATTTTTCTTTTTCTTGAGATACTGGAATTCATACGATCAGCAGATAAAAAGTTAACAAGGCTGTGGAAAGAAGCTGACTGACTTCATCGAAGCTGTAGCTTGGTCTTGCCGCCTATTACCGGTATGTCTGAAGTCTGCTGCATTTTGCAGTATGTGTCTTAACAACCATGTTGATCTGTTGTCTTATAAAGTATTTGGATTCTTGGATTTCGTTGTCCATGATGTGTCCGTTACTTAACTAAATATAATTATTTCACTACCGACACGGAACACAAAGTTTCTTATGGGTAAAAACGTAAAAGTTTTACTTTATAAGCTGAACCGGTTTTCACTTTTAAAAAGCTTCTTCAGAGCTGCCACTGGGAGCACTGTCCGTCTTGTTGTTGGCGGCGGTATTGATTTTCAAAAGATCGATGTTGTGTGTGTGGGGTGTGATATGTTCGAATAATGCGTGTGATTTGAATTGTGTCTGTTCATTTAGGATGTCGTTTTTATTTGTTTTTGTGTGTTTGTATATTTCCAATTGTTCTAGAGTGTCCTAGATTTGGCCTTTTGTGTGTGCATGTAGAATGTCCATGTTATCATCGATGATTTGTATGTGTGGTTTGCTTCAATGAGGTGGTTTGCAAAGGTGGATGGATTCTGTAGTGGAGTGGAGTGCCTTTGTGTGTTCAATGTATCTTTGTTTGAAGCTACGTCCTGTCTAGCCTATGTAGAATTTGTTGCAATCTGAGCAGTTTAGTTTGTAAACACCAGGTAGATCGAATTTGTTTTGTGCTTTGTGTGTGTGTTTTGATAGTGTGTGTTCTGTTTTGTTATTAGTTTTATAAGGGATTCTGTATCTCCTTTTTTGAATTTGTGGACTATTTTTTCAGTTTGTTTGTTGATGTAGGTTAGTGTTATGAATTTGTTGTTTTCTGTCTTTGTCTGTTGTTTTTTTTGTGTAGGAGTTTATTGACTATTGTTCTGTTGTATCCGTTAGATTCTGCTAGATATTTTATCGTCTTTAGTTCGTCTTTGTAGTCTTTTTCATCTAGGGGGATGTTGTTAAGTCTATGTGTCATGGTTATGAAGGCAGCTAGTTTGTGTTGTATTGGGTGATTGGAGGAGTTGTGTATTAGTGTGTCAGTTGTAGTCGGTTTTCTGTATTTATTGAATTTGTGCCTGTGTTCAAGTTTTGTGATGGAGAGGTCTAAGAAGTTTATGCTATTGTTGTGTTCGTATTCGGCAGTTAAGGTTATGTTTTTATGTATTTTGTTTATGTGCATTAGTAACTGTTCACATTGTGTTTTTTCCCCTGTAGAACAATTGGAAATATACAAACACACAAAAACAAATAAGAACGACATCCTAAACGAACAGACACAATTCAAATCACACGCATTATTCGAACATATCACACTCCACACACACAACATCGATCTTTTGAAAATCAACACCACCGCCAACAACAAGATGGACAGTGCTCCCAGTGGCAGCCTCTGAAGAAGCTTTTTAAAAGCGATAACCGGTTTAGGTTATAAGGTAAAACTTTTACGTTTTTACCTATAAAAAACTTTGTGTTCTGAGTCGGTAGTGAAATAATTATATTTAGTAAAGTATTTGGGCTTTGGTTGAGTATTTCTGTTAATTGGTAATGCTAAGGTTTCATTGGTAGTAGTGTTGTTTTGATTGATTTTGCTTAATATTTTTGTTGAATAAGTGTTTCCAACATTTAGTGTTTTAAGAACTATATCAGTTTTGTGTTTTTTCAGGTTTTGTTCTGTGTTTTATGTTTGTATGTTTCTTAGAGTGCCTTTGGATGATACATGTTTGATTAGTGTCATGTTTTTAATGCCTGTGTATTCATATTCTGTACTTACAGCAAGTATTGTAAACATGGTATCAGTATACATTTTGTTTGTATGCATTCAAAAGTTCAAACTAGCTTTTTTCAGTCCATCTGTACACAATCGTTTAGCAGGCTATGCATTTAACTTTGAAAATTCCATTGTTTAAAGTTTATTGCTGTTATATGTGTTACTTATTTTTGTACAGTGAGATTGTTTCTTTCAAATGCTATTTTATTTTGAGATTTTGAGTATTTTGCTAATTTTTAACTTAGTGTTTGTTATTTATAATTTATGGTAGTACTAATAGTGTTTTTTTTTAACACCAAGTCTTACATCGGACAAAGGTTGTTTTCACCAGAAGCACACTGGTAAATCAAACTGTGCAATCCTCGGACTTGTGACATCTTGATATTCTAGAATGGAATGGTTTTTATTTGGAAAGGCTAGGTTAGGTTATTATGTCCTCATCTGACTTTCTATAGACTATAGAGTTGTCTTATAATATTTTTCTCTCAGACTTGTTCAGCTTCTCTTCTTTCTTATTTGTTTAAGCCTTTTATACTGGATACATTGCTACTGACCTTGTAGCACTTTTGTTTTTAGTTTTATGATAATGAATCAGTAACATTCTGTAATACAGTTAGTTATCAGCTGATACATATACAACAATGTCATAAAATGAGTTCTCAATTACAAACCAAAGTTGTATCTTACCTACAGATTCCCATAATGTTTTCATAACAAACAGGTGTTTTGCAATTTTGTGACCTACAAATGTGGGATATTACTGGTATATAAGGAAACAGGGTAGAATAAGTAATCTAGAAATGTAAAAATCACTACTATAACTGAGAAAATTACTGTTTTTAATGTACTATTAAAGAGAAAGAATAAAACAACTGCTATGACAGAAATGAATTAAGGTGACACGGAAAGAAAAAAAATTTAAAATTTTTGTTTTAACGCCAATTAAAAGCTAAGGTTTCTATGAATGTTCTGTGTGCAACACTTGTTATTTTTAACAAAAATTTGCATCAAAATATGGTTTTGAAAAATATATTGCACCTTTTCACAGCTGCTGTCAATTAAAACTTCCATATTCAAACACGGATAACTTTTGAATCACTCCATCAAATTTCATGATTCTTCTTTCAAAACTTACTACATTCATGCGCAAAGGTTGGCAGCACTCAGCTGTTCAACTGCATTCAGCTGGCAATTGTAATAAAGTGTCTCCATGGAAATACTCAAAACTTAACTTTCACATGTTTTCCATATCTTTCTTGATTAGGTACCGGTTACCATAAGTATGGTTTTTCAATACATAAGGAACATTTTCTCACCAACCACTGAACCAATCATTGTAAAATTTTCACACAATATTCACAGTATGTGAGTATATATATATATATGTACTGAGTTTTGTCTGTCATGGTAAATACAAATTTGCATATTACAAAAAATAGTTTTCATAAAAATTTATCAACTTTCAAAAGTTAAATGGGAATGTTTTTTAAATTTTCTGTGATATATTTCTTAAAAAAAAAACTCAGCTCTTGTGAAAAGGTCTACAGAAGCTGCTGTGAAAATTTCAAACAGGCTGGTTTAGTAGGTTTTTTTAGAAAATGTTCTTTATGTTAACATGGTGGAAGATGGGGATTCTGTGTCCCCGTAATATAGTTTATTATCCACAATCAGAAGGTTTTCATGAAGTGTATTTTATTTTTGAATAATAATCAGACTAATAGGCTTGTTGCAGGATCATTGTCTTTTTATATTTACGAATTCTGCTGTACACAAGAACATTTTTGAGGTGTGTAACTTTAGTCATAGTTAAATTCTTGGATTTGTTGTCCATGACGTGTCCGTTACTTAACTAAATATCACTATAATATTGACGACTCGGAACACTAAGTTTTTTATAAGTAAAAACGTAAAGTTTTACCTTACAGCCTAAACCGGCTTTCACCTATAGAAGGCACGCATTATTCGAACACATCTCACCACACACACACAGCTTCAATCTTTCGAAACACTATCTCGTCGCCAACAACAAGACGAGCAGCGCTACTAACGACAGCCTCTGATGAAGCCTTCTATAGGTGAAAGCCGGTTTAGGCTGTAAGGTAAAACTTTACGTTTTTACTTATAAAAAACTTAGTGTTCCGAGTCGTCAATATTATAGTGATATTTAGTTTAGTCATAGCTTTCACTGTCTATAATTTCACTCTTTTTTCTCATCATGTTTAACCAAAAATAACAATGACAAATACATAGTCATTACTCATAAATATTCATCACTATTTATTTGTTTATCATTATCATTGTTTATCATCATTTATTGTTATTAATCAGGAAAAAGTAAATACACTTGTTGTAGTTAGTACTGATGTTCTGTTTTACAAAATGAATGAACATCTCACATCAGTTATCACCAACACTTTGATCTGCTAACAACAGTACTCCTGTTGGTGTTACTGTTAATATATTATATGTTGTCAACTGGAAAAGTGTTGTTATTAAGACTTTCACAAACTGCTTTTTAATTTTACCTTTGCCATTACAGTATTACACATTGTCTCATAAGCGCAGATATACAAGGCAAATAGGAGGAACACCTGACCAGAATGGATGTAAATGATGTACCAAAAATATCAAGACTTTATAAACCTGAAGGACACTTCAGGTGGGACATCCGTTGAGACATTGCTGAAGTGGAACAGGTCCAACGAGCTAAGTCAGGAAAGCGAACAACGACGATGATGACATGATCTTACCAAACAACTCACCACTTCTTTCAAACTTAACTAATCCACAGAGTGAAAACAAAAGGTAGTCAACACCGCTATTCATGTATGTGTGTGAAATGTACATCCTTTTACTAGTTTTGTGACTCATTACTTACAACTAGTATAAAAAAATCATACTAATCCTTTTGTGTATTTTTATTAGGCTTGTATCAAATAACAAAAACACAAATGCAGATAACATATTAAAGCAAATCAATAACATACATCCAAAAATACACAATTCACAGAAGAAAGAGAAAACATAACAAACTCAACTATTTAGACATAACCATCACAAGAAACAACAACCACGTACAATATGCAATATACAGAAAACCAACAACTAGGCCTACTAACAATACCTAACCATTCTGACCACCAACCACAACATAAAATGGCAGCTTTCTATTCACTGTTTAACAGAATGTACAAAATTCCCCTAAACAAACAAGAAACAGTCAAAGTAAGAAATATAATATACCAAATTGTGTATGAAAATGGATACAATAAAAATACTTTAAACAAAATAGAAAATAAAATCAAATATAAAATAAAAACTGAACAATTAAGAATTAATCAAAATGAACAACACGTAAATAATAACAACAATAAAAATGGGCCACATTCACATACATAAATAACAAAATGACAAAACTAACAAAACTATTTAATAACACAGATACCAAAATAGCATACAAAAATAATAAAAATAATTTACAAAAACTAAATAACCCACACAATAAAGATAATACAACAACCAATGGTATATACAAAATTGAATGCCAAGATTGCAATAAATGTTACATAGGACAAACAAAAAACAGCCGAAAAAACGTTATTTTGAACACTTCAATGCATACAAGAAACCAGAAGTATATAAATCTAATTTGGCCACACATGCAATAAACACTGGACATGAATTCCCAGACATAACCAATATGACACTAATAAAACATATACCACACAAAGGGACCATAATAAACATTTGGGAAAATTTACAAATATACAAACATAAAACACAAAACAAACTAATACCTGAACAAATACAAATCAATACAAAACATGACACAATTTTCAAACCACTTAACTTAGAAAATACACAAATACTAATATATACACCACAATCACACACAATAATACCAATTTAAAGCATCAGAGACCAACAGGAAACCAAAGCAACAACCAGTCAACACATAAATACCTCACAAGGCTCAAAATTCGGAAGACTGAAGATGGGAACACAAGCCTTCCCGAAACATGTTCCAAATAGGGAAAAAACATCTTGAGGTAAAGTCATTATAAAATATATATTATATACATCAAGAAACGAGCTGTAACAGAAAGTGTTTGAATATATATTATATATATATATATATATATATATATATACATGCACATATATGTCTAAGCGGAGAAAAAGACCTTGCTTGTTTAATACACGGTGATAATTATGTAATTATACTTATATCAGAAACGATTAAGTTCAAAACGTTCCGAGCAAACAGATTAAGTATGACGAAACCAGGAACTGACAGAAGTTAGAGAACATCAACAGGTCACGTGATACGATGGGAACTTTGAGAACTAACGCAGTACTGTATAGTTATAATCTATGGCTAATCAGCAATATAACAAGCACGTGAAGCGTATAATAGCAGCATTAATACATATCTAATTCAAGAGTTGTAGTTCACAGTTTAACAACCGATAAGTTAACACGGGAACATGGGTTGCAAAGCGCCCGGAACCAATCTCTTCTTCTCACCAACACGAGGTCAGCCTAAACCTGTTACGACGAACAGTCATAAATTTCTAAACACGATTTAGTTAATCTGTTACGTTATGTCAACATCAAGTTTTCTTCTTCTTCTTCTTCAGGCTGTGGACCTTACGATCTGTTGCGCACTCCTTGGTCCAATAATCTTAGGTCTTCCAATTTTCCGCCGTCCTTTCGGATTATATACCAAATTCATTTTGGTATCCTGTTCTTATGCATCCTTTCAACATGGTCTGTGTCCAATCCTGTCTGTATCGCCTTATCCTTTCGTTTAGGTTGTATATTCCAAGGATGTTCCTTATACAGTATTATCATTTCTTAGCCGGTCCCTCCGTGATACTCCTAGTACTGACCGTAAAAACCTCATTTCACTAGCCTGTATCCAGCTTTGGGTCTTTGCGTATCCAGTATATCTTTGCGCATGCGGCCCATCAAGTATGTACTGCGGCTGAAATTAATCAATGGAAAACTCGGACACATAATTTTTTGTGTATTGTGTTTGTACTGCGTGTGCTAATTATAACTGTGTGTTTTCATTGCGTGTGGTTTATATTAGTGTGTGCGCTCCTATACGTATTTCCTTAATGTGCAGTAATATCGTTATTAGAATATTACTTTTACAAATATATTGTTCAATTGATTGTGTAATATCGGATGAAATCACTGGTATTTTCGTTTTATGAACAGAATAATAATCACGGGTGCTCGGAAAAAATTCTGAGTGAGCGTTACTAGCTGTATTGAATACGTTCTTAACATTCGACATGCATTTTGTGATACGTACTTGTCTTGGTGACCAATCGGTACTTTAGATAAATTGAAAGAAATCAATACTCAAGAATCACATTCGGTGTGCTAAAGTTATGTGTTCCATATTATTCTTCTTCTTCGCCTGCCCTGCAATCATTAGCCCTGCGGCCTGTTCCGTCATCGCCATAGAGAGATCAGTCAACTACGGTGCCGTGGTGAACGAGTTAACCCAATTATGTCGACTGGTATAATTTATTTATACAATCAACTTTTCGTGTATATTTTTACTATGCATATTGCTAATAATATTTAAAGTTTTCGAGTGATTGCGAGGCGAAGGACATGCCCGTCGCCCGCTCATGTACTGCGTTCCGAGCTTCAGAAAGAGCTCCTGCCGCAGGGTCTATTGATAGGGTCTGGATTTGAATGTGGCCTGCTACCGGCCGTGGGAGTTCAATTAATTAATTAATTGAGGGTGAATGTTCGCCGAGGCCGGGTCCAAGATTCTCCTGGCACAGATTGGTAGCGACCGAGGGCGCTAACGAGATGGTTGCCCTGGAATCGGGCGGAGCGACGATAGAATTTTCGGGACAGTGTCCGTATAGTGGCGTCCAGGGAACGGACACGCAGAGAGTCTCGGATTGTTTTGTTTGAGGTCAGATAGTGGGCTTTGCACGCCCAGCGCAATCCTCGGTCAAGGAGAGACTGAAGCTTTCGCTTGTGGGTCTTGGCCAAGTAGCCCCATACAGGGATCGCGTAGGTAACCATCGGCGCCACATAGGTGGAGACGATAAGTTTCCCTAGGCGGCGGGTCATGGCGTTGCTGCATAACACTGAACGGAGTTGGTACAGGCGATTGGCGGTCTTGCGGGCTAATTGTGCGGAGTGTGTCCGCCAGGTGAGACGACGATCGAGGTGGACCCCGAGGTACTTGAGTTCTCGAGACCAGGGCAACTGTGTATCGCCTACGTAGAGTCTGTCGGGGAGCCTAAAGCGTCTGGAGAAGACTACTAAGTACTGCTGTGCTCTTGGCCGCGTTGATGGCCACTCTCCATTTCTCTGCCCACTCAACGAGTGATTGTCTTCTTCAGTATTGTACTAATCTTTCTGTTGTTTTAGTTTTCTCCAATGTCAAGGCAGTATTCGTTACTGGATGTTCTTCAACCATATGATTCTGCGGTAGTCCTTCGTTGACTGTATTGACCCCACCAGTGCCAGTGACAATGGTACGAAATCGTATGAAACACACGAGTGCATACACGCATACAGTGTATTTCATCAAGTAACGGATATGATTTCAGGACATGTTTTACAAGTCAGAATAAATGAAAACTTCATATAGCATACGTTGCGACCTCTAGAAACTAAGCCCTAATTTGAACCTACAAACCTGAGACTTAAAGTTTCCCTATAGGCCTATACCGTATACTAAATGTATTAAAAAATTAGCGAGTTTCATCGTTATTATCATTTATTCTTCTTGTTCTTCACTACAGGGATTAGGCTTTATGCTTTAAGGCTGACCTGGCAGCGTTTTTTTGTCTTGAGAGCTGTAGGCCACTAATTTCTTAGAGACGCGATTTCCGCTCGTCGTAAGAAACACTCTCTTCATTCCTAAACCCGTTATTCTTACTTAAATCGAAAGGTATGCAATCTTTTACTGATATGACGATTTTCATTTCGGTAACTTGTAGGTTCCTCATATAATTACGCGTCAGAATCCAAGTCTTTGACGTATATAACAGAGACAGGTATCAGATCTCTGACCGTTCGTACATCTTCCCATATATTGAGGCTTAATACTCAATAGCAGCTAACTGAATATACCGCTGTCATTAGGTACCTTTCCTTTCTTTTTTCTTGGTATTCTGTTTAGTGTACCTCAATTATGTGCTGAAATATTGTTTACAGTATGTCCCATTTGTCTAAATTTTTCTCCTCCAATAAATTTATAGATAATTTCACAGTCTAAATTTGTGTTCTTTTATATAGGAGCATCACTGTGGATGATTTTAAATAAAAAAAAAGAACAAGAAATTCAGATGGTCCAAAACCTAAATTTTAGTAATCCATAAAAAATAAAATAAATATGATTTTCCGATCATATTTCTTTTTTAAAGGAATTGTCCTTACTAAGGGGCATTTTTAGTTTAAAATATTCAATAATTATAAACAAATTATTAAATAATATAAAATTCTTGCTTATTAAATAATTAAAAATGTTCAACGTCAATTTAGTTCATATAAATAAGTTCAAATATGTAACTGCTGCACGAATTCACTTTTATTTGAAACAAATAAAGAGTTCAAAATCGTAAAAGTCTAGAAGATAACGGTCTCTCGCATCCCATTCCCAAGTCTACCTGTGTCAGCCAATCTTCATTTCCCAGCTAGGGTAACTTGCTTTAGCCAGACTTCTGGCGACCGTCCTTGGTTTTGTTAAGGACGGTTCCCAGTCTGTTACTTTTTTATAGTGGCTACAGAATTTGATTACGTTTGAATAAATTTAAATTAGAAATAAGTGGTTCTAATCAAATTTACTTCACGAAGCTCAGTTATATTTTTAAATGATGTGAAATTCCGAAATAATATTAAAAACTTTGTATAAAATAAATCCTTACGTATTGTCAATATAAATTATATATTTTGTTTCATTATATATATATATATATACATATATATTTTGATCATGCATGTATGTGTGCGCGCAGGTACAACACACACACACACGGAAATCCATTAACATTCATAAATAAAACCTATTTTTTTAAATTTAAAAATTGAAAAATAAATTATCGATAAGGAAAAAAAAATAACATTCTGATGTCCAGTAGAGATTAATATTACCCAGCAGTGTATTACCTCCAAACCTCGTTATTATTCTACACTGAACATGCGCGGTTATTGTAAAATCAGGTTTTTAAAGTACGTATTTGTCGATATGGTAGGAATATTCTGCGGATTGCGCGGCCCTGTTTAGGGGGCTCGTCGTGGCCGGCCATTACGTCACGCCATTCAATTACCCGTTCCCCGACAACTCGGCGGATTCTCTCGGGCAGTTTGTTTTGCATAATTAACTGGCCGAGCCTATAATTTGTGAAGTCATAAAAATTTCAATACAAATTCAAACGCCGTGCTTTGTGACCACGGCTCATACAGTGAATTCGGCTCGTTTCTCCCGTTAATTGTCAGGTGGAGCAACCGCTGAAGTGTGATCGTAATTCTGATGGTTTGTGTTACGTCGTCTTCGACCATTTATGGGTGTGTCAAACGAAAATACTTTTGATTCGCAACATAGCCTTTCATTTAGTCTCTCCCGCTCCCCCCTCTCCCGAAGCAAACAACCTCGGAGGGGTCGGGAGTATTTGAAATCGTACGTCAATTATTTAACAAATTATGCAAAGTACAGCATACAGTATGCAGATAAACCAATTGTGGCAAGGTGCTATTTTAGACACTCAGAATTGCAGTACAATAGGCTTATTATTTATTATTTACTACTAGTTTTAAATCAAAATGTATTGTTTCCATACTTGGAAAATGTTTCGGGCATTAGATATTTTGCCCATCGTCGGCCATCTTAGTTTTTAATCTTGTGAAATATTTGTACTCAGGTAAGGCTTCCTGTTCGCTTATCGTGGGTTAAATTGTTATTATTGTGTATGGATCTGGCATACATATTTTTTTTTTTAGTGTTTCCAATGTTAAGTATTTTGAAAATTGTGTCGTGATTTGTGTTTATTTAGGTATTAGTTTGTCTTGTGTTTCATGTTTTTATATTTGCAAATTTTTCCATATATTCATTATTGTGCTTTTGTGTTGTATACGTTTTATCAGTGTCATGTTGGTGACGTCTAGGAATTCGTGTCCTGTATTTATTGCAAATGTGGCCAAATTGGATTTATATATTATGTTTGGTTTTTGTATACGTTTAAGTGTTCAAAATAACGTTTCTTCAATTGTTTTTTTTTTGTGTGGCCAATGTAACATCTACTGCAGTCTTGGCATTCAATTTTGAAATTCAATTATTGTAATAAACCTATTGTTAGACTACCAGACGGGGAACCACGATTTAAAAAAAAACATGGACATTCCGAACGCAGGATATTTTCGTCGAAAACCATCAATGGAACACTTTCATTATTACTGTACTTTCATTACTGATAAAATTGGAAAGTAAACAATAATCATCATCATCTTCGTAACGGTTTTAGGCTTTAGCGGGCTGTTCCTGTTCCACAGTCCACTTTTCTTAGATCTTCCAACTTTTCTTCTGGCTCTAGGGTTGTAATCTTCCGCCATCTTCGGTATTCTACTTTCTTCCATTCTATCGATGTGTTGAATCCATTTTCTTATGTATTCTTTAATCCTTTCATTAACTGCAAAAATATCTAAATCACTTCTTGTCTCTTCATTTCTTATATGATCTCGTCTATTACACCTTTTAACTGATCTCAGAAATTTCATTTCTGCTGTTTGTATCTTCTGTTCATCTTTTTTCTTTATGACTCAAGTTTTAAAACCATACAGTAGTGTAGGTATTGCCATTGCTTTATAATATTTCATTTGGTTTCTTTTCTACTTTTATTTTCCAACGTTCTCCACATTCTTGTGAAATTCGTCACTTTATTTTCTATATCTCTATCTTGATCATAAGTAAGTGTTATAGTGCACAATAGGCCTAATAAAAAATACATAAAATTTAACATTTGCTGATGGATTGTGTTGTGTGGGGGTGTCTTAGAGACCGCCGCCTCTTCTGGAATCTTCATGTCTTCATAAAACACTCCTCACTGTACGTCTTTACTTCTCCATTCGCTCAGAAACAGTTGTTAATTGCACAATATTGATATTCTAATCAAAAAGTCTCTTTCTTCTCTTTATAATTCGTAGAAATATTCTACTCCTTCAATGTATCGAGCGCCTCTTCATTGTTATTTTATTCACCGACTGAATTCTTCCAGCGACCTTCTCAATTCCGAGCTCCTCAATCTTGTCTCTACTCATTCCTTCTTTGTCCAAGTCTCTAACGATTAAGTAAAACACATTATATAAAACACTTTACCAGTTTCTTCCCTCGGGTCTAAGTAAATTCTGTAACACAAAATTTAGTTTATCGGCGTCTCTCTCTCTCTCTCTCTCTCTCTCTCTCTCTCTCTCTCTCTCTCTCTCTCTCTCTCTCTCTCTCTCTCTCTCTCTCTCTGTCTGTCTGTCTGTCTGTCTGTCTCTCTCTCTCTGTCTCTCTCTCTCTCTCTCTCTCTCTCTCTCTCTCTCTCTCTCCTCTCTCTCTCTCTCTCTCTCTCTCTCTCTCTCTCTCTCTCACTCTCTCTCTCTCTCTCTCCTTAGTAAAACGTTTCTGCGATGGGCTTCGAGTGGATGCTTTCCATTTTCTCTCGGTCCTTTGCATTTGTCTTCGTTGGTTTGTAACTTTCCATCTACCCACCTCATCTACCCATCTCATCCACCTCATCTACCCATGACTCATTTCCAGAAAGCAATGACGACTCTGCAACCATTTTATACTCTCTACTGAAAATGGCCAAAAATTGATAAACATTTAAAGTTGTTTTTCGTCCCAAATTGTTCTATGTTAGTTCTTTATATAAAAAAACACGCTAAAGATTTTTCCCGAAATATTTTATAGGCAAAAACAAATTGTTTGGGAAAACCTAGCACGTAAGCGATTTACGTTTCATTTAGGTATTACAACAAAACAGTATTATTTATATAATATGATTTTACACATATATTATATCATTGAGTAATACCCATAAGTTTTACACATATCATTTTACACATTAATACCCATATAGTAATAAAACAAATTATAGAAGCCTTTGTACTCCATAAATATTTAATTTTCCAACAGAAACGAATATTTTTTAGAAAATTCAGGTTTCCCGCAAATTCAATTTTTCATGTTTTTATACATACTTTTTTGATATATCTAAAAAACTATCTTACTTACTGCTCTGAAATTTTGCACATATCTTTGGGCTATAATTACCTAAAAAAACACATATTGTTATCTAATTTGGGCTTGTAGTTCTTTCGTAAGAAATTTTTATTTATAAATGTAAAAATAAAAAAAAAATACTAGTATCCTCACAAAAAATAGTTTTTAATTACATCCTAATAAAAATATGTGTTTTTAAAGATAATTTTATCCCCTTCAAAATGACTCCTTCCAAAAGGATGTAGAATGGCTAGTTTTTTTTTTGAATATTGTAACGTATCTTACAAAATAATACTGTTATAATTTGAAGAATGAAATAAAAAAAAATTTTATTTCAAGATTTAAAATTTTTGTTGTTCTGAAAAAAAAAATATTTGAATCATGTTTTTTATTACTGGTATTTAAGAAATAATTGTGGTTATTGTTTGGTGTTAAAAATTGAATTGTATTATGGTTGATAGTGTAGTGGTGTCACTTTCTGTAAATCACTTTTAAGTTAATCTGGTTAACTCCGGTACTGGTCGATAGACGGCTCTTCTTCTTCTTCAATGCGCTCTTTACTTTCGTAAATACCACCTTTCGGTTAGTCCGTGTCCTTGAATTAACTTATTCTTTACATATATTTAAAGAAAAATTCAACTAATTTGCATAAATAGAAGGTTTATTAACAATTTATTAAAAAATATCGATAGTAATCGATATTTGACAATAGTATCGACTCGTTACTCAGGGCCGGTAGACAAAAACTTTACATTAACTGTGTATATAAAATATGTTCTTTTAACGGTTATGTTAGGATAGCCAGAGAAGGGTACGGCCAAGAAAGTATAACACTTACAATTAGAAATGTCTTAAAACTAACAATTACAAAGTTATTAATTACTATTAAAAGTTTATATAGTATAAATTTCGAACCAATGCAGGCTAGAAATTCATTTGCTCCACCTCGAAGAGAATGATGAGCAATCAAAATGGCCGACAGAAGCATGCGCAGTTGAACGTCTATCACCTCGACGAATATTTCTTCCAATAAAGATGTCCTTTCACCGTTTATTCGTCTCAGCAATTGTGGATATTGGTTCTGGAGTTAAATGAGTGTTCCTGTTGTAGTGTTTATTAGTTCACTTGGTGCAAATTTGTGTTATTATGTCTATTTCACTTTGGTTAAATGTGTCGTATATAACCCTTTTTGTTCGTCCGTAAAATTTATTTGTAGTGATGTTATTTCAATTATTTAGGCGTATGTGGTTCTGTTTATCTGTAATGCACTGTTTATTGATTGTTTTCACTGCTTCTCAGTTAAAAATTCAAATTAAAAAAAATTACAAAAATTGCACTGAATTCTGTTCAATTATCGTACGCCATTAATATAGGTTATACGGAGCAAAACCTCGTTTAAGTGTTCGCTTCAACGGATAATAATTAACTGTTTTCATTTCCTTCGTCTCCTGAAAATCTTAGCCAATTTAATATATATTATACATTGTTCCAAATTATCTTCGCTTCCGATACATTTTATTTGAATACATTATACACGGGAAATATTTTCGTTATTAATTAACTGTATGAAATACTAAATGCATATTCGGCTTCTTTAATTTATTTCGCTTATTTCGATAGTAATTAATATAGTTTTACAAAGTTTTCATTTAAAAAAGTTATATTTCTTTCATGTGGGAATAGTAGGTTCAAATATGTGTTTCCTGTCCTTGACCAGATAATAGCCATTTTCTCTGATATTATTATTATTATACTGAATCTAAGATTGACATAATTGTTTATCTTTACTTAATTTCTTGCAATTTAGTTCATTAGTTATAGTTTTTAAATATAATTCATTTATCTATGACTCCTCCTCTGAAATGTTAGTTAATACATTCCATTTTTATTTATAATTTTACTTATCTTCTGACAATATCTTTATAAAGTATAAGTTACATTGTATTACTATATGGTGGGTTTATCTTACAT